>JAHDVF020000719.1:0-552091 GCA_022606425.2 Lepidostoma basale | reverse complement strand
GTGTACTTTATTGAATAAATAAGCACAATAAGTAATACATGAATATTATATAAAAGATAAAAAAAAAAATTATACACCACAGCAATATACAGCGGGAAGAACAGGAGAAGCAGAGGAGACAAATGCGGGATGGGAAAAATTAATTTTGCCTTTATTTCGACAATGAACGGTTTCCACAAACTCCCTGGCATCGACAGATTGGTAACACTCTTATTACCTTAACTAACTAACTAACCATCACGCCGTCTCTCCGAAGGGTTAGGCAGAAATAATGGACTGCCACACTTTTCATTTCTGACATATTTCTCTCGATCTTCAACATTCATACATCGTGTCATGCACGCACAGATGTGCAATAACTTTGCAAACGATCGTGCCACGTTTTCCTCGGCCTTTCTCCAATTTTAGTTCAGTAAGTGTAAGGTAGCTAAACTATTGTCATTTTTATGTTACGTGAATTCTACACAAGACCGAAGATAGTGTGACAATCAAACTGTCATCCCCGGGAATCGAACCTGGGACCTTCGGTGTGATAACTATACCCTATTATACACTTAGTATAGTTATAGCCATACCCAACTATTCCCTTTACATCGATTTGCGATATAAATCATGAAAATTATTATTATCTATATAATATAATATTTATTAAAAAAACATCTCATTCTTCTTCTTCTTTTTCCTCTTAATTTATGACCTATTTGTGACGGTGAGTTGTCCTGGGATGATGATGTCCAACCATCTCTCCATCTTTTTGGCGGTCTTCCTGGTAGTCTCTTGCTGCTTGAGTTTTCATCTTTAACAATTTTTGCAATTCTTGTATTCTCCATGCGGTCCACGTGGTGTCTCCTAAAGCGCCTTCTGCTTCTTCCCCATCTCACTATGTCCTTAACACCACAAACAGACCTTATAGTTTCATTTCTGATTCGATCTTTGAGGGTTTTGTCTGTGATGGAGCGTAGGGTTCGCATTTCTGTTACTCTAAGAAGGTTCTTAGTTCTATTGGTATCGGCTCTGACCTCTATTTCATACGTCATGATAGGGCGCACGCATGCCTCAGATATCTTGACTAACAAACACTTGTAAAAAAACATCGTTTCATTTAATTAATATGAAAATTGTACTTCCATCAAGGGATTTCAGTGAAATCATTTGTTTATATATAAATAAAGTTAAAATCTATAACAATAATAATTGGTGCATCACGTACTTTATAATATTTTTGACACAGTTGTATCTGCGTTATAATTGTTTACCATTACACAAATTATTTGTCTATGAACAATGAGGCACAAATATATCAACAAAAAACATATGGTTTTTATGTTATCAGTATTCACAGCAACATTTGATCCATATGTTATATAAATATATACACATTCATAAAAAATTCCAAACCTTGTTTTGTGCTCAGAATACACATATTTAGGCACATATTTATAATTACTAGTCTTTTCATAATTCATCAATCTTTATAATTTCTATGGAATTCATCAAAAATTCAGCATTAGGTTAATACCTGCATTATTTATTATTTGTTTATTCTTTAAAACAAAACAGTAACATTATCATTGAAATTAAATTATACATTGTACAATTTTTATTATTAGTGCACAATGGTGTACTTGTACCGACCCTTATGTATGGATGTAAAGCATGGAACTGGCAAAAGAAGGATGAAAGTATAATAAATGCAGTAGAAATGAGATTTCATATACGGATGTGTTGTAAATCTGTATATGATAGTGTCAAATGTAAATATAAGAAGTGAATGCAGTGCGAATGAAAGTATTATGAACATAATAATAAAATGTTCATTAAGATGGTTTGGACACACGAAAATAATGAACGAAGAAAGAGTGGTAAATAAAGTATATGTAAACGACGTAAACGGAACTAGAAATAGAGGGAGACCGAGGAAACATATCACGATCATATAATTCAAATATTAAATATCACCCACGTGAAATCAACGTGCGTGAATGACACGATGAATGAATGTTGAGGAATCGAGATAAGTATGTCATAAAATAACAGTGTAACGGTCCACTCTTCCTGCCCACCTCTTCGAGGAGATGGTGTGAGGGTTAGTTAGTTAGTTATAAATTAAATCGTATTATTAAATAGTGAATTAGTTCTGGATTGAAATAAATAAGGATTTTTTTTTATGATTTAAAACATTTATTTTCCACATTCGAATTTATTTTTCTCGACATGTTTAGAATAGTTTATACTTTCGTCAAGAAATTTGACACTTTTATCATTGCAGAACGATGTAAACTTAGTTGAATATAAGTAAATTTGTTTTTCTGGTGATATATAAAAAAAACATTCGAAATGTGTGTAGAAAAATAAAACTAAAATACGGAAAAACAGTGTTTTAATTCTGGTGTTCTAGTGTTTACGTTTTAAGTTTACCAAAAAAGTTAATCACGACAAATTAAAATAATATTAAGAGTTTGACTTGGTTTTAAAGATTTTAGTTGACATATTGGTTGGTTGATAAATCTTAATGTTTCAAGATGTGCAATAACTTTGGGAACACGGTGTACCGTTTGAAATGTTACAATTTTATGACTTGTCATTATAATTATGTAGGCAGATGGATACCTTTTATTGCGACGATAATAGGAACACTGGTGAGCAGAGACGCCCCAGCATCGGCGAGAAGACACAAAAATATAAATTAGGTTACCGATGACTCATAAAATCCGTAGTTTGAACTTAAGATATCACAAGAACTATCAAGTTGAGTGTGTAGTAATGGAATAATCGAATGATTTTGAAAATCGAACAAATTTATATAAAAAAAACAAGTATTTATGTTTTGGATCTTTCTTAGATATTCTTTTCGGGAGTACCAGCCCGAAGGCTATTGCTTTCCCACATGTTGGAAATTTCTTTCTTGGAATAATAAATTCCTATATTGGATATTGTTGGATGGTGAGGGGAGGGTTACTTGGAGGATGTAGTTAGTTGTGTCCGACATTTGGACCTGACTACACGGGTAGGGAGGAAGTGTGGAGGGGTCGAGGATGGCCTTAGACAGGGGCCGAGGTCTTGGGATGGGGTGGAGACCCAAGGACGGTGATAAGGAGTGGCCTTGGGTGGGGACCGATTGGTCCTAAATTCGGAACCGAGTGGGACAAGAGTGGCCTTTGGACCGATATGGTAATGAGGTTGAGATATAGGATGGGATAAGGATGGTGGAAAGAAAAGAGTTGGAGTATGGATCGTTGGAGTAAACAGCGGGTCAGGAGAAGCAAGGGATGGAGGCGTCCGAGGAACGCCAGCAGACTCGGAGATGACAGCGGGTCGGGAAGATGGTAACGGCAAAATGGAGTAGTGAGCGAAAACGATGGTCAGGAACTGTGGCGGCGGCACCGGAGGCAAAAGCCTATTCAGGTAGAAGTTGTCATTTTAGCTGGCAAGTCTTCTGCCAATTTTTTTCTTGTTAATGTACAACTGTTGTGCATTGAATTATAGCGATTGATTGGTTGTCAAGTGACGGATTAATTTGATTGAATTTGTTTAAAAAATTAAGTATTTGTATGGTTTAATTAATTATTAATGATGTTTTGTTTTATTTTATTTTTAGATGATAAGCAAATGTTTATAGATTTTTCAAAAACAATACTTATATTTATTATAAATATTTATATAATTTGAATAACGGTTTTTTTAATTACTGTTTTTTTTAAAATATATTAATGAATAAAACAATTCAACATCGATTAATAAAAAAAATGATTTATTTTTCCCATCACTACAGTATATAATAGTGTATCGTGCACACGAAAAAATGTTTTGACCTAGTTTCTTAATGCCAGTCCAAGGTATATAGAATAATTTAATTTAATAATATTTATTCTATATACCTTGATGCCAGTCAGTGTGACTTCGATACCGTCACTTTAGTGCCTTCTTAACACGTCTAAGTTAGTTCTTACGTAAATTTGAACTAATCAGGTTCCTTCTTGCGAGTTATATATCGAATAATATTAACATTATATTTTTACTTTTGCAGTTTCTCATCATTTGGCAGTGCGTAGATGCCACTTTCTTCGATCCTGGTTTAAGATAGAACATTTTTTAAATGTAAGTATACCAGAGGATGCTGATGCCAGTGGACATCTTCAGCTTTTCAATAGAGGTGGGAGTGTTAAAGATTTGGTCACTCTTCCTTATCTCCAATCTAGGAATATGGTGAAATCACTAACTTAACCTGAAACCAAAAAATAGATTAAAATATTTCTAATTGTTTTTATGTTTAGGTAAATGATTGAGTTATCAAGATTTGAACATATATTAAGAATAGTAAATTGGTAGCTTACACTCGGAAAACATATTTCAAAATGTTAGGAATTGGAAAATGACTCACCATCACCCGGAAAAGTAAGCCGCTAATGTCTTCCAAAATATGGTCAAACATGTTTTAAATAATTGTATGTTAGATTTTTAATACCACGGTGTTGGAGGAACATAAACTTGAATCTACAGTATTAAGTGACATCTATTAATCTACTCGATAAATATTTTCATTTTTTTTTGTAAGAATTTTATGTATGCTATTCATTTATTTAACTTTACGGCCATTAATGAGGTTTTACGAAAATATTATTCTTTTTAGAAATGAGATCTCTTAGACGAATGTGTGGATACTCTGTGTATGATAGAGTGTCGAATGAAAATATAAGAAGTGAATACGGTGCGAATGATGGTGTTATGAACAAAGTAATGAAAGGATCATTAAGATGGTTTAGACACATGGGAAGAATGAATGAATAGACCGAGGAAAACGTGGCACGATCAAATAAATCAAATATTGAATGTCCGCCATGTGAGGAGTCAGAGAAATCGACGCGCGTGCATGACACGATGTATGAATGTTGAGGAAGCGAGAGAAATATGTCAGGAAAGAAAAGTGTGCTAATCCATTCTTTCTGCCTATCCCTTCGGGAAGACGGCGTGATGGTTAGTTAGTTAGTTAGTTTTTTTTCTTTTTCCTACTTGCCTTTTCCCGTTACTCGGGATCGATTTTTTTTTTATTATTTGGTGCCAGGTTTTTCGCTGGTAGGCATCTTATTCTTTATGCTTATCTATTCTTTGTACACGCGGAAACATGTTATGGTCGTGGGGTCTTCTCATTACGTGACCGTATCATCGGAGCCTTGATTCTGATAACTTTTCATTTATGGGTGCAACCTTGAAACTTCGTTTCGCACGTTGTCTTTTAATATGACTCTTCCCGACCATTGCAGCATGCGCATTTCTGGGTATGGAGATCCCGTTCATGGATCGTTATAAATGGCCAAACTTTTCTTCCGTATAGTTAAGCCGGTTGCAGACAGAGCTAAACTAACTTAGTTAAGCTCTTGGTCTGCAACTAACTGCCTTTATGCCAGTCGAATGGCTGTTTTATAAACTTGCCTTATTGTTTTACGGAAATGTAAATAAAAATTACCTATCTATAGCAGTATATACATAAAAAAAAGTTATAAAAATGTATAATAAATAAATAAAACTTTTCAAACAATGTTGTACAATGTTGATTAGCTAGTTTCGAAGAGTAACTCAATATGATTACACTTAGAAGAACCTGTAATCTTTACCTAAGCTCAGTCATCTCGGATTTCTTACGTCGTCCTTCCTACAAGTAATTCTATAGGTAGTTAAGAGGTTGAATAGCGTGACCGAGTGCACAGACGCATGCAGTTCTGTGACAGATGAGTATTTAAAAAAAAGAGTCAACCTTTGTTTAACACTTCAGTAATGTTTTAAGATGAAATTATTTTTAACTATAATAATTGTGAAAGGTTATTCCGAACGGTTTGATATAAGGGTGATTTGTTAAGTAAAATTTACGATTAATATGAAAACTTGTGTAAATGCTTGATTTAGATCCCAAATGGACATATACCCGTATCACGGTTCATATAACTAAAAAAAAAATGCAAAAGAAATAGTTTATTATTAAAAAAAAAATCTTATAATATCCCTGTAAATTTTAATTTATACAAAGGAGTTTTTTACTTACTACCTGTGGTATGCATGTCTGTTTCTGAGAAATGTATTGACGAAAACTACTAAAATAGACACGACGGAACTAACTTACACGGTTCATTAGTTTGCATATTTTGAAAAGAATTGCTTGAGAATAATAATTCTAAAAAGATTTGTGAGAATCCAAATAAATTATTTCAGAACTCGTGATAAGTGAAAGCATGTTCTTTAAAAAAAGTTTTTAAGCGATTTAAGGACGGACCATTTAAATTAGTGCTGCACCAGCTTTCTGTTTTTATATTGTTTTTTTTAACTGCAATAATAGATAGACAAATTGACATTATTATTTACGCACTACGTGAAATTTCATAAATATACCCTCAGTATTTTAGATAAATATAATATTTAATATCTATCTGGCATGACCAAATTAATCAAATTTTAAAGGTTGGTCATGTTAGAAGTCGGAGGAATCGACGTGCGTGTATGACTCGTTGTATGAATGTGGAAGAAGCTAGAGAGGTTTGCCAGGATAGAGTAGTGTGGCGGTCCATTCTCTCTGCCTACCTCTGCGGGGAAACGGCGTGATGGTTTGTTGTTGTTGTTGTTTAATATCTGTTAAAACTGACCACATTCATGATTTTTTAAAAAATTATTTGTAATATTTATCATATATTACTGATGAAGGGTTTCTCTGTCCGAAACATGTTCCTTTTTTTTTAAAATAAAGTGCGTGTTGTATACAAAGTAAAAAAATCGACATTAAATATATTTTCTTATTTATTGTTTCTTGAATAATGATGTAAAACTCCATATTAAATAATTAATACGAATGAAAACATCAGTTTTCTAGAAGTTTTATTATATTTTATGAGAATGACATGTTTCGCCCTTCTAAGGCATTATCAACATTTGATAATGCCTTCGTAGGGCGAAACATGTCATTCCCATAAAATATATTAAAACTTCTAGAAAACTGACGTTGTCATTCGTATTAATTAAATACATTTAATTTTTTTAATAATAAAAATGTATATAGGTATATTTTTTCCCAGGTAGCGCAGGAAACTAGAATAAGTCGGAAATATTATGAAAAACGATTAATACAAAGTGTTGGGACTAATTATTCAATGTAAAATTAATGCAAAACGAAGTATCGGGAAAAGAAAATTGTGTCTAGAAAATCTTGGAGAATAATTCAGTTGCAGTATAACATCTCTGTTAGAGCTGCTGTATCAACAGTTAAAATAGCTACGATGTTGTCCAATCTTAGATAGAAATGCAACAAGATAAAGAAGATAGTGTCTCTTATCACAGATCTACGCGGGCGCTTATTGTTAAACTGTGGTTAATTCTACCACAACATATGTCTTTTAATAAAACTCATGAATTCCCACCTGGTCGAGAGGCAGTGATGACGTTGACTTGGAACATTGTGGATCACGGTAAATGAAGAACTGTAGACAGATGACTTATAAAACTCCTCTATTTTTTGGTAACACTTTTAGATCCACTGAAACTGGATCTTACCAAAAGATAGAGGAAAAAAAACTATATAGTACATCAAATGAAATAAAACAATATTAAAATATTTTTATTGAAAAAATTTATAACTTGGTGGTTGCAATAGAATTTTAATGTTTTCATACGAAATCAAAGTTTATATTTATTCATGTCTGTTTTTCATGAAAACAGTTTTTAACATTTCAGAAAATATTCATAAAATAAATATCGCCTAAAAAATTATTTATAGTTATTAAATTTCATGTTTTTATTTTCATTATTCTTATAATCTATTTCTTATATTGATATTAGTACATTCAAATAATCTATTATATTATAAACTTATATAATCTATTTATTAACTTACATATAACAAGTTTGATTACAGTGAGATTTTTTAAGTGCACGTATTGTCCATAGGGCGTGGAGGGCAACTATTTGAATTACAAATTAATCGACTATCGCTAGTGAGTAAGTATTTGTGTGAAAGTATGTTGTTTCGATTGTTTTATGTGTCAACATTTTATGGTTATGTTTTCTTGCTATAATTTCGCGTTTTAAATATCAATAAACCGCACAAGAAGTATGTTGTTTCGGTTGTTTCTTGTGTCAACATTTTATGGCTATGTTTTCTTGCTATAATTTCGGGTTTTAAATATCAATAAACCGCACAAGAAGTATGTTGTTTCGGTTGTTTCTTGTGTCAACATTTTATGGTTATGTTTTCTTCTCGACCGAGGAAAACGTGGCATGACCAAATTAACAACATTTTAAAGATTGGTCATGTTACAAGTCGGAAGAATCGAAGTGCGTGTGTAACTCGTTGTATGAATGTGGAGGAAGCTAGAGAGTTGTGCCAGGATGGAGTAGTCCATTCTCTCCAACGAATGGCGGTCCATTCTCTTTACTTACCCCTGCGGGAAAACGGCGTGATGTTTTTTTTTTTTTTTTTTATAAAGTATGCAGTTTTGTTTTAAATGACATATAAAATGAATCTGCGTACTAAGTTTTGTTTTGTTTTTGTTTTGGTATTTAGTGTTTATTTTACTTCAACCATTCAATCATTAAAATTATATCGGAGATCTGAAAAGGGCGTAACCCAGTTTAATAGAGATAAGCTCCATTCACGATTAGGACGATGAAGATTTCAAGTCTTATTACATCCCAAAGAACAACGATCATAACATAAGCAAAAACGCAAGGACCAAAGATGAATGAAAACTGGAAAAACCTGGAGAATGGAGAGGGATGGCCAGTGACAGGAGCCAGTGGAGAACTGTTGTGGAGGAGGTCAAATCATATTGGGATATACCATAGCGCTAAGAGTAAGAATATAAAATTTTGTTGTACAATATTTACACGTTTGGTTTGTTATGTGAATAAGGTAATCGAGCTCATGCGGGCCCGTTGGATATGGCGCGCACGGCAACCCCGGACGCGATGGACAGGGGCGCCAGCGACAGCGGCTCGGCCCAGGCGGCCAGGGCCGGCGCGGGCACGGCGGAGCAGCGCAGCAGCGGGTTTCTTGGCCCTGCAGTGCGCATCACGTACTTCTGAGCCGCAGTCAGCGCGTCGCCATTCTGGCAGATGATGCCTGCCAGCGACGTCTTGCGGATCTCCCGGAGTTGCTCTATACAATAATACAGCTTTTTAAGATGATGAAATTAGAAAATATCTAAATAACGAACTGGCAAAAGAAGGATGAAAGTAGAATAAATGCAGTAGAAATGAGATCTCTCAGACGAATGTGTGGCAAATCTGTATTTGATAGAGTGACAAATGCAAGTATAAGAAGTGAATGTGGTGCGAATGAAAGTGTTATGAACAAAATAAGGAAAGGGTCATTAAGATGGTTTGGACACATGGAAAGAATGAGTGAAGACAGAATGGTAAAGAAGGTATATGTAAACGGCGTGAACGGAGCTAGAAATAGAGGAAGGCCGAGGAAAACGTGGCACGATCAAATCAATCAAATATTGAATGTCGGACACGTGAGGAGTCGGAGAAATCGACGTGCGTGCATGACAAGATGTATGAATGTAGAGGAAGCGAGAGAAGTATGTCAAGACAGAACAGTGTGGCGTTCCATTCTTTCTGCCTACCCCTCCGGGGAGACGGCGTGATGGTTAGTTAGTTAGTTAGTCTAAATAACTAACTAACAGAGGGCTAGACATAGAGAATTGGCCGCAATACTGCTCTGTCATGACATACATCTTGAGTTTCTTCTTCATTTATACATCGTTACATGCACGCGATTTTTTCGATTATCGTTCTGTCTATTAATAATTTATTAATTTGGTCATGCCATGCTTTCCTTGGCCGTCAATGACTTCTCTTTTTGCTCAAACTGCTTGTTGTATACATGTTAACCATTCTTTTCTAATCCATTCGTTCCATATGTCTCTTCTTTTTCTGCTTTATTTAGGACTGTGTCCTGTTATTTCTCGGAGCCTGTTCCTGGGATGCAGATGTCCAACTGTCTCGCCATCTTTTGGGCGGTCTTTCTGCATTTACGGCAATATTTATTTCTCTTTCAGAATATGCTCTTTCCACATGATCTCTCCAGTAGCGTCTTGTCAGTCTTCCCCATCGCAAGACATATTCTACATTGCAGATCTTTCTTATTTCAGAATTTCTTATTCTGTCTGAGAGTGTCGTTCCCGCAACGGATCGGAGAGTTTTCATTTCTGTGGTTCTTAGGAGATTTTTTGTTTTGATGGTGTCAGCTCTCGTTTCTATTCCATATTATATATTTTGTCGTTCTGTTTTCTATTATATATCGTTTACTTACACATTCTTCTCAGTGATCTCATTTCTACGGCATTTATTCGACAATCACCCTAATTTTCCTCCCTCCAAACTTTAATTCTATACATAAGTGTTGGCACTAGAACTCTGTTATGTACTGCCATCTTTACTTCAGTGGATATATTTCTATTTGCTGTGATGACTTTAAGAGCACCTTTTATTTTGTTCCCAGCATCAACCCTCTTTTCTGTGTCTTTCTCCATTTGATAATATCGAATTAATATTATGACGTGGAAAGCAACGAGAAGCAACACATTAAAGGCTTAAGTGGCATTCCAAGAACCATCAAAGATGTTAAAGTTGTTGCAAACGAAAACCCAGGATTCAATCTTTGAAAATATGTAAATTATTATAGTTGAGGAAGCTCGAGAGGTATGTCAAAACAGAGCAGTATGGCGGTCCATCCTCTCTGGATACCCCTCTGGAGAAACGGCGTGATGGTTAGTTAGTTAGTTATTATATAATATTCAAAACAAATCAAATCAAATCAGTTGATTAACTCAAAAGACATTACAAACAGCAAAATGTGGTATCTATTGAGTACAGGTAAAATATTATAAATATACAACATAGTACCTACCAGGAACGCATTAGAAATGGATCGACATTAGGAAGACAAGATACTTTATAAAGTTAAGAGAATTTGTCTCCTGAACGTACCTTAACTAATATGAAAGACGTCGATCTCCGAGGAGACCGCGTTAAGCAGACTAATTGCTCTTCCCACCGGTGTCACCAGAGGCAGATTGGTTCTGGTGGCCGGTAGGTAAAACTATCAAATATTATATGGGAGAGACGTGTATCGCCTTATTAAGACTTATTTAAATGACACTTGATAAGGCAAGGAAGGCGAAATATGTCACTCTTGTCGAAAGCAATTAAACTTCCAAAAAACCTACGTTTTCTTCAATACTTGCTTAATAAAGAGTTATACGTATTTCAGGCAATAATAAATCAGAAAATTTTATTTATAAGAGGTGATCTTTTGGTCCATAACTCGATACTTTTGACTTGCGATGGAGTCAAAGAACGATGATAAATGAATCACGGACGGTGCTGACTGCTGACGCGGCACACATTAAATTATGGCATTATGTGATATTAAGATCTCGTGGGTCGGGGCCCACACAACCAGCACCGGCCTGAAGCTTGGTTACACTCGATTATAATGTACCAAAAATTATGTTCTCGATGCTTAAAAACCAATCAAAATGTTTTACGGTCGATAAACTTCGATTGGATGCCTTTGAATTTGGTATTCAATGCCGAGTATTTCTAAACACGACGTTAATAAATCCTTCAGCATGATTAGAAGATACTTTCTCACTAGAATGCCAAAATAGTACAGTTCAGGAGCATTGCTAGAAGAGTTAGTATTTTCAATTAAAATAAGAAATTAAAAAACGAAGACTTAAATAAGACCTTTGGTTATATTAAATTTATTCATAGTAATCAACCTTGAATAAATAATACAATAAATTAATAAAAAAATTCAATCAAATTTTTTAGAAAAAAATGAAACTTATATTGTATCGGAATAAATTTGTGTTTTTTACACCAATCTTTTTCTAAATACTTAAATGTTATTGCGATAATTAAATAATAATCTAATTAAAATGTGTGTGTTTATATATATGTTTATTTGATCTTGTAAACATTAAAAACCTGAATAAGAAAAAATTGAATTTATTTTCTACAATGAAATTTCGTTTTTAATTTATTTTAATTTAATATTGTATACTGTTTGTATTAAATAGCTAAAAAAATCCTTTCGAGATAATGGAACAATTTATAAACATGGATCAGGGGTTGTATAACTTTTATTTGTTTATTATCAACTTCAAAATATTTGTACGGAAAATTCTATTATTAATTAAAAAAATACGATGAAATAAAATGATATACAAGTGGCGCAAAGTGATTTTTACACTACCTTCTTAGATTCTTAGTAAGAAACGACGCAATCATCCCCAAATGTTAAGAAATATTGTAAAAATATTGAGTACGTAAATGACAATCATAAGGAAAATTTTTCCTCACAGTTGGCACGGAATCCCCAACTTTTTTCTGCGTTTCTAGAAAAACATACCATAAAGGTCATTTAGAGTCATAAAAATTCCATTAAGGTAATTTAGAGTCACCTCTATAATGATTTAATAGAAAAAGTCGACATTTTTGATATGTGAACATGAAAATGATGTCTTTTTTATTACCGTTTTCGGTTCCAATCGATTTCACTGCTGGATCCAATAATAGTTTCATTCACATAAATTTAAGTTGAAAAATCTCTGTTATGTTTTTTCTTTCTTTCTTTTAAAAATAAATCCTTTTTATTTAAAAGTTAGTGATCCTACTATGCTTTGAGTAAAAATACATTGAAGTTCAATAAATATTTTCTGATGTATTAGCTATTTCACATGTAAAGATATCTATCTATAACTCATCACGTTGACCAGATGCAGTGCTTCCATATAAAATTGTCTATAATTAGCGACAAGTTTAAAAAATAAATTTTCAGATCATATTTTTAAATATCGAAATCTCAAATAATATTGATATTACCCCACAAATTTACCCTGGTTTGCCGATTTCTGGCTAGATGGATTAAATTTGTTGAGACATATTGTGAGATATTATAGTCTTTAATTGTACCATTAAAATAGCTGGATCAAGCTTTTAAAATAAAATGAAAATAATACCTCACTTTTACAGATAGCATTTACGAGAGCATTTGTTTTTAGAAAGTTTATTTTTTAAATCTCTTGTAGAAATTCCAAGTCATTCCAATCTCATTCAATACCCTGTACTTGGAGATTTTCTGTTTTATTTTTAGCACTCGTGTACGTAGGTGTTTTGCATGCTCCTTCCTTAATTGCATCGTGATATTTCTATACTGAAAGCTGTTTTTTTAGGAGTAGTGCCAATTCATGAACTAAAATAATAAGATCATAGGAAATGATTTGAGGTGAATGTGCTTGGAGTGGTGACCTACAGAAAAGTTACCATTCACAGTACCGTCAAGGGGTATTATTGTGATTTGTTATATGATTCGATGTAATCATTCAACATACAGCAAACAAATATGGGTAAAAAATACGTAAATTGAATTTTTATTCACAGTATTTTAAGAAATTCAAGGGTTCCTTTTGAGCAGTTAAAACGATACTTTTTCGAGCTCAGGGTTAAAATAAAAATTCAAACGAATTTCATTTACGTTTCTTTGAGAGAAAGAAAAAAATAAGCATAATTATTTGAATTACACAAATCAACGGTACCGTTTGTCGTCACAATTGGTATTCAAATTAGGTACTATCCGTATTTCGTTTTGTTCACACAGATTTTGAACATTTGTTCTTTTATGATTATTAAATAAATAACGGATTATTACTATTAGAAAGCTAACGTTTTCATCAATATTCATACTGTTATTCTTCTTCTTCTTCCTCTTAGTTTAGGTCGTGTGACCTGTTTGTAACGGTGTCCTGGAATGATGATGTCCAGCCATCTCTCTTCGGCGGCCTTCCTGGTAATCTCTTGCTGCTTGGGTTTTCATCTTTAACAATTTTTGCAATTCTTGTATTCTCCATGCGGTCCACGTGGTCTCTCCAAAAGCGCCTTCTGCTTCTTCCCCATCTCACTATGTCTTCAACACCACAGACAGACCTTATAGTTTCATTTCTGATCCGATCTCTGAGGGTTTTGCCTGCGATGGAGCGTAGGGTTCGCATTTTTGCTACTCTAAGAAGGTTCTTAGTTCTATTGGTATCGGCTCTGACTTTTATTCCATACGTCATGATGGGGCGAACGCATGTCTTGTATATCTTGACTTTACTTTCGGTTAGCATGTGTTTGTTCCTCCATATGGTGTCGCGCAAGCAGCCAGCCACGGCTGTCACTTTGTTGGTTCTTGCACCTCGTCGTATAGGTCACTGTAGCTACCGATCTCTATGCCTAGGTAAGTGAATCGCATGACTTACTCAATAGGTGTGTTATCGATGATCAGCTTACATCTGAGAGGTTCTTTTGATATTGTTAAGCACTTCATTTTACTAATAGAAATCGTCATGTTATTGTTTCTGTTATTGAAATACATAAATATATCATGTACAGCAAGATTCATAAACGAATGGAGAAAGAATGATAAATTATATGACCATAAAGCGCAGGAAACTCCATGCTTTGAGCATTTAGCTTCCTGCGCTTACGAAACATATTCTAGGTAAAATTGAAAAAAAAACGAAGCATCGGAAAAATAAGAAAATTCTGGCTACAAAACCCACCCCAATTAGTTTGATTGCAGTAGAACATCTTTGTTTAGAACTGTTGCATCCAAAGTAAAAATAGGCATGATGTTTTTCAACTCTCGATAGGAGAGGAACAAAGAGAAAAAGAAGATGCCATTCCCAAATTTCCATTATTCGAAGTGATAAGCAAAAAACCCATTCACAAAATGGAGTCCTCAAATTTTGAATCGAGATCGAAAATATTTGGCACCGATATTGGCACCGCATAAAAAGTGAGATCCGCTAAATTTGGCATCGAACCAAATGCCGCCCTCTTATAAATATCTCTTATTGACGATTTGTTATGTTAGAAGAAAGTATTGCCACTTATAAATACTCTGGCCGTGCAAGTCTGTTTGGAAACCACATCGATAACGAGGAATGTGGATATTTCAAACAAAACTAAGACAGTATTCACTATGAAATCAACCGATTTCAGTGGTTCTTTCAGCCATCAGATAAGTTCTTTAATCTAGAAATGAGGAAGTCTTACGAATTATCTTAACTCTTTTCTCCACAACTTTTATTTAGTATATGAGTAACGATTTCGTAATATTTTATTATTAAAATTTCTACACTGAAGAAGGGCGTCTGTGACCCGAAACATGTTTGCGAAAAGTTTAAAAATTATTTAATAACTTGTCGCAAGTCATGAAGGTCTCTGAAAAAGTACAGTTTACGTCTGGTCACATTAATTTTTTTTGTTCAAATTTCTTCTTTGTGTGTTTTATGCCTTTTTATGGTTAATTGTAAGTTTTAACTATTATATCATATGTGTTATATTAAAAACGTTATTAGTTAGAAATTTAAACCTTTTTTCATTTTGATCTTTTCAACGAATGTGTGGAATATCTGCGTATGATAGAGTGTCGAATGAAAATATAAGAAGTGAATGCAGTGTGAATGATAGTGTTATGAACAAAATAATAAAATGATCATAAAGTAGTTTTGGACCATGGAAAGAATGAAAGAAAAATAATGGTAAGACAATTATAAATTAACGATGTAAATGGAACTAGAAATAGAGGAAGACCAAAGAAAACGTGGCACGAGCACCTGAGACCGAAATCGACGAGAAAGCGAGAGAAAAGTGTGACAGTCCATTCGTTCTGTCTATCCCTTCGGGGAGACGGCGTGATGGTTAGTTAGTTAGTTTTTAGAAATTTTTTTTTAGAACTAAATAACTAAATTTAAAACAAGTGTTATGGAAAATACAACGTTTAAAAAAAATTCAATATTTTTTCCACTTAGTAGTGTTTGATTTGCGTATAAAAATAAAAATAATATAATCGATTTTAAATAAACTATATAAAAATAATAACGAAATTATAAAATGTTAAAATATCTCATATCCGAGACTTCAGAGTCGGAAACGATACGGTGAGAGAAAAAACAAAGGTCACTGACATCATCCATCGTGTAGCTTCTCTAAAATGGTAATGGGCTGGTCCCGTAGCCAGAAAATGGACAAGAAGGCTGCTGACTTGGCGACCATGGACCGCAAAGAAAAGTGTAGGGCGACCGCATCTATGTTATGGTGCAAGGATGACCTGATCCGACCCGTCGGTATAATATTGTTATAGATTATTGCAGAAATTGGATTGAATATTGTAGATGTATCAGTATTGAGACAGTTGGGGATTAGTGACGTAAAGTAATGAATACCTTTGGTGAAGGCTTGCGGCTGCTCGGGGGTCTCGTACCAGAAGCGGTCCGCCTTTTTGAGCCGGAGGAACTGGTCTGCCAGAAGGCAGGTGATGGTGGCTCCCAGAACCCGTCCCTGAAGAGGAACCTCACTCAGGGCTGCGGTGTACATGTCCACGTCCTCAACTCGCCTGGGGACCATTGTGATTGTAAAGAATTAAAAAAATGATTCTAAATTTCTTTAGATAAAAATAATGCTCCTTTCGACGACTTTTCTAAGTTTCTTTAGATAAGACGAACTGGGTGGCATAGTGGTTAGAGCTATGACTGCCACACCCAAGAGACACCAAAGAATTCAGATGACAATAAAATAGCGATATATTAGCTGCCTATCATAAGTCACGAGAAACAATATAAGAGCCAAAAAACATATTGTATACAGTAATTGGGTTCAAATAACCTGCTGCATACGAATGTGAAGAGCAACGGAAAACTACTACATTAGATACCTTGTGACACTTGGAACGGGTACTCAACTCTGCACATTCCTGCCCACTTTCTTATAATCCGCAGCCAGAACAACTGACTTCTGTCAACACCCCAACGCTCTATCTTGACTATGACTATCAGCTCAAGGAGGTGTTGTCTTTCAATGATACAATATAATATAATTACTTAAAAATGCTCGATATCCTTTGCAGCGAATCAGGATCCATAATCCCCTTCAGGTCTTGAAAAGTTTTGGGCCTGGATAAACCGCAGTGTTCCCTCCAGGCCGGGTAGGGCGGCAGGCCGTGGTCCCTGCCACGCTGGATGTTGAGAGACACGAGATCCAGGCCGCACGTCGCTGGAGGAACCGTCCCGGCAGAAGTTTGCTCTTGGTCGTCTCGCTTGAACAGATGATGTGTTAACTGAAATAATAATAACAATAATGACTTTTAGAATCGAAGCAAGAGCAAGCACTGTCAAAACAAAACACCTCCCAAAACAGCACAAATGAAAAGATCGCGACCTATCGCGTATAGAACCCTTAGAGATAGGATACCTAATGAATAGATTTGCAGAACCTACAATAATGATGACATATTGAGATGTAGTAGGAAGAGAAGATGATTCTGGAGAGACCACGTCGGGAGGATGAACCTAAGAGGTTTCTCAAGATTGCGATGCACGAGACTCCATAGTGTCGTCGACCACCAGGATGACCACCAAATAGATGGAGAGAAAGCTGGACTTTTAAGTTTTCGAAATGTGTATCGTAATTTATTTCAAGATAGTGAATCAATAAAATAGGCACGCCGGACACTCGAAACTGTTATAAGGACGAAGTGGCGCCCTTTCTTCAGTTTCGCTCTTGCACTTTTTAATCCCGCCCCCCGTCCATGCGGGACTGACGATATCTTATATTTATGAATGGAACAAAGCTTTGTTTCGCAATGCAGTGAATAGAACTAGAGAGAAGGGTCTTCACCGCTTACCCGAGCCTATTATAGGGCGCAGCGGCGCCCTTTCGTCAGTCTCGCTTGTTTACTTCTCAGGCTCGTCCAGCGTTCAAATCAACGGGGACACCAGGCCACATTTAAGCTTCTCTATTTTTCCCCTCTTACAATCTCACGGCAAATATCAATACAAGAGAATATAAAAGCAAAACTCTTAACTTTAACGGTATAAGGAAGGCGGGATATACTTGGGGGTGGGAGAAATTAATGTTGAGTCTGGAGAAAAAACAGTAGAGATACTAGATAGAGAAAAAAGAAGTGGTGAAAAATTTACAAGGTCCCACCTCTGGCGTGAAGTAAGGGTCCACCTTCTGCATGTCAGTCTGCATGGCGCCCCGGATGGATCGGTCCACACCGCCCTCGGAGTACAGGGAATAGGGGTTGAACAGCATCTTGTGCAGCTGCACGTACTCCGGAGAGCTGCTATGGCTGTCTGCCACTTTCATCAGCGTCTACAATCAAGCAAGATGCCCGTTCAAAAGCTTTTATTACATGAAAATACTTTAATATATATTATTAGTGATGTTAAAATTATAAATTTTTTTAATTCAAAGAAAAATCGACCACAAGGACGGCCACTGAGCCTCTGGTCCAATCAAATCAGGGCGCTGACTGGCCTCTTAATAGCTGCAGCCTAGAGAATGACTGGTGACAGGAGCGCATGGCGAGTGATGGTGAATAATTAATGTATATAACCCTCAGTCATGAGGAATGTGACTAAATAAGAAGTAGGAGAGTATGAAATTTATCTCTGATTCGTGATGTACGAGTATCATGCTGGATGATCAAACCCTATCCAAAAATTTCACGACTTCGAATAATGCGTCGTGAGTAATGTGGTAGTCAATCAAAATTCCTCATGGAACACTTACTGGTAGCAGGGTATGAGCGAATCGAAAGGCTGCCGAAGCAAAATGGTTGGCAACGTTCGGTTCTAGGGTGGCATTATATCCGTTATAGTAGCCCTCTTCTTTCGGGGTGAGTTCTAATTTGTCCATCAACTCTTCACCTGGAATCACAACACAAAATATTTAATGTAATAAACTGCGACAATAAATTGGATGAACTCATGGCACACCATATCACCATCAATGAAATATAAATATCTATCGATATTCAGAGCGTTTGAGGTCGCTGTCGAACATCCGGTGCCGCACAAAAAGAGATCGGGAGGCCGATCAATAAAAATTTGTAGGACTGCGTCGAAGAGGACTGGAGAATAAAAAGGAATGACCAGGACGCCAAATCCCATACCGGGATGTAGCTCAGACAAGGTTGAAAGTCTGAGCAAGAATATGGATGTATTATCGAAAATATGTGTCCAATAAAGTATTTTCCAGTATTGTGAGAGTGTGGCTTTTTAATACATAATAATATAATGACAAATGAAATTGAGACGAGGGTTGACACCATTGGAACAAAAAGTCTCCTAAGAACCACAGAAATGTGAACATTCACATACATTGCGGGGACGACACTCCGAGACAGAGTGAGAAATTCCGGAATAAAAAAAATTTGCGATGTCGAAGATGTTGTGCGATGGGGAAGACTAAGAAGACGTTACTGGAGAGATCACGTGGAGATAGCGTGTTCTGAAAGAGTGATAATTAAAGCAGCAAATAAAGCACCAACGGGCAGCCGACCTCCAGCAAGAGCGCCCAAAAGATGGCGAGGCAGCTAGACATTTACATCCCAGAGAGAGGCTCCGAGAAATAACAGGACACAGTCCTAAATAAAGTAGAAAAAGATACTTGAATCACGAAGGGTAGGGTGAACGGGGATGGGCGCTAACCGAAGAGGACTGGCAGGAACTCGCTGTAGGTGATGTGCTGCATCTGGGCTGCCAGGATGCGGCGTGCCTCCTGATACAGTTGCTGGTCTGCCCAATGAGGGTTGAGACCGCGCAGACCGCGCGCCAGGCGGTTGTGCTGACGTGCCCACAGCAGGTGCATCGTGGTCAGATGAAGGTTCTCATTGGCTCGGATATCCCCTGCAAAATATACATTAAGCGCTGATAATCATTTCTGAAATAGCCAGATACTACATAATAATTTTGTTGTTACAAATGAGACATTGCAAACATTATTCATTTAATATTATATTAATGCGTATTTCCAGTATGTAAATATGGATCAGAATCCTTACATTCACCAAACGACTACAAGAAAGCTCCGTGTAGCAAAGAGAAAAGATTTAACACAGAGATACGTAGAAGGTAGGGAGTAACAGATGTCGTCGAAAGAGTGGCTAAGTTCAAATGGTCATTTGCGGGATATGTTGTCAGACCAAAGATGGACTAGAAAGGTAATGGACTGAAAACCTCCCGAAGAAAGAATAAAAAGTAAAGGAAGACCCCCCCACACAATGGTTTGGCTTATGTCCAGCAGTGGACGAAATCGATTGTAAATCGCAATAAATATTTAAAAATATTATACTTAAGAATACGAAAGTTGCCTTCTCCTTTTTCATACTTCATAGATTTTATTTCATGAAATCTAATCATTGAAGATATGTACATTCTACGATAGATCACACGAATTTTCCAATATAACTAAATCGATTGGTACCTACATTAGTTTTTTTTTCCGATTTGAAGCAACATTTAAAAGTCTTACCGGAAACAAAACAGTATTTCCCCTGGCTATTTAATTCTTTCTCGTTACAACCGTCATTTGGATCTTTGGATATTGGAAGTAACTCCCGTCCGTCTTCGGTAACTAGCATCTTCAGCTCTCCTCCTTTGAACGACCGCAACTCGTTGGCCAGATCGTCGTATGTGCCATACACGGTAGAACCATCGATGAAGGCAGTCGCTTGGTTTAATTGTTCCCTTGGGCCTGAATATTGAATACAATGAATATTAGTTAGTTTTTTATTTGAAATAAGCGCATATTTTTATAATCTAATTGAATTGTCATATGTACTGCCAATGACAACATGTGGACTACAGATTATGTCCATTATACATACAAAAAGTAAACAATTTTTGGAATGACTGATGCTAGGTGTGAGTCTAAGAGTCTGAATAAAAAAATGAATAAATAAGTAAAATAATATAGACCATACTGCTAAATTAAAGTGGCAATGGGAAGGATACATAGCAAGTCAAGATAATAATAGATGGACATTCAGATTCATTAAATGGAGACCATTGGCAAACAAGCCACAAAAGAGATGGGCCGACGATGTAGCATGAATAACTGGTGAACAGTGGGTGAGAAAGGCGATCGACAGGAAGGAGTGGAATCGTTTGGAAGAGGACTACATATATCCAGCAGTGCAGAGATCAAGTCTGAGGAAAAATAAGAATGAAGAAGAATTGGATTGAAAAGAGAAGTGAAGTACTGTTTGTATTATAATTGTTTTTTTGGCACAACAAAGACGAATTTATAATGATAGCGCGTGGGCATTCAGATGCATTCCGAACAGCGGAAATCGTAGAGATCAGAAGACTCAAGCGAAGATTCTATTTGCAATCGATCTCAATCAAGTGTCTTTCACAGTGTAAATACTCTCTAGAAGTCGGTAATTACATAGTGCAACGCTCTTGCCAAAGTTTTCTTGCTAGTGAACGCTTCACTCTAAGGAGAGATTGTTGAGCAAGTATATTGACCGTTTAATAAAAATTTAACCTGAATTTCAGTATATGTTGTTTGATATGGAGTATTATATCATTTGAATAACATTTTGAAAACGTTATTCAGATGTGAATCCACAACACAAAATGATGGCGAATATAGAAGAAATATTAAGTCATTGTTCAGGTAACTGTGAAATAATTGGCACAAACTATTCAAGAACTTACTAATTAAAAATTATCGGGGTAAAAAATGAGAGAATGCAATTTAGGGTATGAACTTGAAATATTGTGAAGACCAAACTCACCGAGGAAACAGGTCGGGGCCGGTGCAGATCTGACAAACTCCATACAAGTAACATTGTACTTGTAGTAGTTGGGGTCCCCCGGGCCTATGGGGACTGGGAAGCATTCCGGATGAGGGACCAAACCTGCGGTCTGGTACGCAGCACAGCAAGATATCGAGGATCCGTTCATACCTTTACAAACAGTAAGATAAAAATATTCATAAAAAGACACACAGGAATATAGTGGACCTTCGTGGCTGAGTGGTAAGTGTTTTCTGAAGGTCTCGGGTTTGATTCCCAGCGATGGCAGTGTGATTGTCACACTGTCTTTGGTCTGGACAGATACGAGAATCAATATGATCTTCTTCTCAATTCCTCATGATTGAGGGTCGTGTCCATCCTGTAAACCATTGACCATGTCACGCCATGCGCTCCTGTCAACCGTCAGTCTCCAGGCCGCAGCTAATGAGAGACCAGTCAGATCCCCAGCGGCTCGGTGGTCCGAACTGATCAATACGATAGTTATACCCTTTACATCGATTTGAAAATGATGAAAAAAGAGCGATTCAACAAAATAATAATAATAATAATAATGATGATATCTGGCCAGACATTGCGTGACAGAATAAGGAATACTAGGATACGGGAATATTTTGAGGTCAAAGTTGTCGTTAGGTGAGGGAGGCAAAAGATAAGATATTGGTATGCACACGTTAGAAGAATAGATTCATTTGGACTCTCTCTCTCATTGTGTTGCATGGCCAACCTCAAGTTAGATAACCCCCGAGTAGACCACCAAAAAGATGGATCGACAGCTGGGAAGCTACTTTGCAAGAGGCCAATCCCTATTAAGAAACAGTCTACAAGTCCTACATTGGGAAGAAGAGAAATAAGGAAATTAAATATAACACAAACGAAATATGAACATTAGGAACCTTGACTGAGAGCAGTTGCAGTGATGTCATGGTCCAGAAACTGTCCCCAGACTGCCAACACCACGGTGAAATCAGGGTCCGCTCTGTATACGGGCCGGTGTACCTGGATGCTAACCTGGCGAGCCGGTGGAAGCTCACTACCGTCTTGTGCTATCCGAGGTTTCGACACCCCTAAAAAATATTACATTGTTTAAAATAAAATACGATTTTGTAGTCTCGAAAGAATATGTAATAATAAGAAGTACAACTGTGATTTTAAAGTGCTGCTTCTATTCGCCAGAGGCTGTGGATTTTCAGTTATAGAAAAAACTGTTTTTATTCCGGGCCTAATTAGATTTGGCTCTTTTCTCCAGTTCTTATTTGGTAGTCATGGAGAGTAGTCGATAACAATTTATCGAAGATAAACTGAAAAATGACAGTAAAATAAGCACTCTTCTTGTCTTGGATCGGGTCTTTCGGGAGCCCGAAGGCTATTGCTCCCCCGCCTGTTGAAAGTTATTTTATTGGGAATGGGGCTAAAAAAATTGCTCCCTATTTTTGAATCAACAGATACCGCTGATATTTGAAGTAAGGTTTTTGTTTTCTTTTTAACATTTTTTATTTTAAATCGGAACTTAATGCCGTTGATATCATATATAATAAAAATATTTGACTCAAAGTGTGGTTGTAAACAAATTTCATATTTGTTTAGGATAAGACGTATATTTGATAAGATAAATCCAATGCATATTTTTTAAAGAAAATATCGCTTTAAAATACGAAATAAAACCGACAAACTAGGTAACTTGCCGGTAGATCATGTTAAACATGTCGAAACAGATTGGATTGTTGATGTTGACAACTAGTATACTCCGCGCAGGGTAGAGACCTGTAAAAGTGCGTTTGCAGACTGCAGAGCTGTGATGATGATTGCGATAAAATTACGAAGGTTGTTACCATCAGCATAGTCAGGGGGGAGCGCTCTCCTGAAGGGCAGGAAGGAGGCGCCCCAGTTGCTAGCGTGCTGCAGATTGTTACAGGTACCGTTAATCGTCCTGAACTTGCTCTTCTCGCAACGGATCTCCTGGGGGACCTGACACTCTTCCAGGCTCCATGAGGCGTTGATGGTCGGGCCTCTGCCGATGCACCAGTTGGCTTCGTACGTTTTGCTGAGAAATTATGTAATTTTAGCTCAACGTAAAACTATCAATTTTGAACCCATGTTGTATTTAAAAATAAAGCTATTAGGTTAGGTAGGTATATGAAATATTTGGAATGCGTATTTAACCACTATTTTTTTTTATTAATTATAAACGGTCTCCATTCCACCACCCTCCTGGTTCATCTATCGTCATCTATCGTCTACCAACCTGGCAAAATGTCCCGCAAATGACCATTTGAGCTTACCCACCCTTTCGACGACATCCGTTACTTCCGACCTTCTAGGTATTTCAGTATTTCTTATCCGGTCTGCAAATCTTATATGTAGCATGTCTCTTTCGTGTTTCATCTGTGCTACACGAAGTCTTCTTATGGTCGACTTGGTGAGGGTTAGCGTTTCTGCTCCATATGTCAGTACTGGAAGTACGCATTGGTCATTCTGCGTTTCAGATTTTGGGGAATGTTGATGATTATCAAATCAAATTAAATCAGTTTATGTCATCAACAGACATATCGAAATTAATTTTTAAGGCATTTATTGAGAACAGGTAAAATAATATATTGTGTATAGTATACTACCAGAAACGCCTGAGACATGGTTCAACATTAGGAAGACAGGATACTCTCCAGAATTAACTAGTATTTGCCTTCTGAACGTACTTTCACTAATGTGAAAGACGTCGATCTCCGAGGAGACCGCGTTCAGCAGATTAATTGCTCTTCCCACCGGTGTCACCAGAGGCAGGTTGATTCTGGCGGCCGGTAGGTAAAACAATCTATGCTGTCGCTGTCGGAGATATCTATCAGGGACAAAAAGCCGAACACCCTCCAGCACGGCCGAGTTCTCGAAATATCCTCTGAGTAATCTAAAGAAATGGGTTATGCGATGTCCATTTCTTCGAAGCTGCAGAGAGTTGGCCCCAAGCATTCTCAAAAGAAATGCTGTGGGATAGAGCCACGGATAGCTACCATACTCCCTCATGTAGAGATGATGATGAATTTAGAGTTTTTAAAATTTTTATTTATTTAATTTATTTAAAAAAAAACCCAATTGGGTTACATGGTTACATTTTTAGATCTTACTTTTAATTATGTATTGTTTCAGATATTTTTTTATATTGAGTTGTAGTGAGATTCCTTGTGTCTTTTGATAGTTCATTGTAAAGTTTCAGTCCATTGTTCAATATCCTTGATTGTCCTGTCTTAGTTCGTGCAATCGGTAAGTGATATCTGCCAGAATTCCTGGTCCAGTGTCTGTGTATGTCTGAATTTTTAGTTAATTTGTAGGTGCTGTCTGTTGTCTTTTCCATGGTCACTCTGTGTACAATTTTTAAGGTCTCATATTTGGTCAGGTCTGATATGTCCATTTGTTTTGTTTGTCTGTAAACTTGTATGGTTAGGGTAATGTAGTCAATGTTATATGCTAATTTTATTATTTTATTTTGTTGTCTTTGGAATCTGGAGATGTCCTTTTGGTTTCCTGTCCCCCAGAAGGGAATCATATATGTCAGTCGGCTTTTTACATACGCTTCGTACATCATAACTTTTTCCCTTCTTGGTATGTAATTCTGTATTTTGTAGAAGAGGGAGTATAGCGATGCTAACTTGTCTGTTAGGTTGTCTATGTGTTTTGTCCATTTTAGTTGTCTGTCCATTGTTAGTCCTAGGTACTTTACATAGTCGAGTTCGGTTATTGCGTCATTTTTTATTTTTATGCACATGTTATGGTTTTTCTTGCTTGTTTCAAAGTGTATAATGTTACACTTTTTTACATTTAAGGTCAGGTAGTTGTTGCTTAGTTGGGTTATGAATAAAATAAGAGTGGCTTACTTCTTCACGAAGAACTGTGTGGCATGGTCTTTAGCGTACCCCGCGTCAGCCAGTCGGGCTGCGGGCGGGACGGCCGCCATGGCCCGCTGCGCGCGGTGCGCCGGGGACCCCACGGGCAGGGGGGCGCGCACCTCTTCGTAGCTGCGACGGCTGCTCAGAGCCTGCTCGCCCGCAAGGCCAGCGGCCGTCAAGTCGCTCTGCAGCAGCGTTCCAGACCAGTTGCCGCTAGAGTCATCTGAAATGTTATCGGAAGCACTCACATATCGAGGACGTGGACGACTTTCGTAGCCGAGTAGTAAGTGCTTAGACTGCCACTTCGAAGGTCCCGGGTTCGGTTCCAATCAATGGCAGTGTGGTTGTCACGCTGTCATTGGTCTGGTGTACCAGATTCAAATGGCGATAGATTAGCTACCTATCACATGTCACGAGAATATGATAGCTAAAAATTAATCGTATACAGTAATTGGGTTCAAACGACCTGTTGTATAGAAAAAAAGTATAAATCACATTTTTAAACAATATAAATAATAGCGTGGCTAATATTCGTGGCTATGGAACCTATAGACTCGATAAATACTGAAACGATCGCGATGAGATTTTTACTGTTTATCAATTACTTGAGCAAAGGATTTGATACGAACCCATTTGCACATTTAAAATGCATGTAATCGAATTCTTAGTGTGACAGGCAAATATAATATACGAAACAGCTGTCGCGGAAAATAAAAATACAATTGTGATTCATAAAAAAAGTTTTTTTAATTTAACAGTTTATAATATATTACAAATATTAAGAAATCAGGATTTGCAATGTTTTAAAATAATGAATAAGTGAAAAAATATTTCCATACTCGTACAATATAATTCGTATACGAATGTGGTTAGGACACAGTTCGATATAAATAAAAGAAAAAAGATACACATTTTTCCTACCGTTTCTTGGCCATGATAGAGTGAGGAGTGTAGTTAGGGCAAGAGTTCCATTTGTCTGGTTTTCTGGAGAGTCATCGTCTGACCTTCCAGAGTTTTCCACGCTATATGACACACTGATGACGATCGCTAGCGATACAAAGAGTCTGTAAAAAAAATTGCGTTTTTTGTATTGCTATATCAAACAGTTCATTATTGGAAGTCATAATTTACACCGTGTTGTCAGTCACGTATAAATTTGCCAATTTATTGTTGCAATCTATGAATTTGTTTAAAAGGAAATTCAATACAGAAACCATGCTTGCGGTCAGGGTTTCTATCGAGAAAGATCGAAGTTAGTTTGTCACTAGGAGCCCGAAACCAGACACCGGTCCCAGGGTAACTGAATCCTCCGGACCTCGGTGTATCGAACCTCTACTTGCCTATGTAATAAAGTATAACAATATTTTATTCCTCAGTGAAGTGAATGTGATCGATAATGCGATTTATTCTCACGTATACCTGGCTTAACAATACCTTCGTAACAGGCGATGTGGAATCTCTTTGAGGTCTCAAATAAATTATTACCGGTACATATTTAAAATAAAAAACAAACAAACCATCACGCCGTTTCCCCGTAGGGGTAGGTAGAGAGAATGGACCACCACACTACTCTATCCTGGTACACCCCTCTAGCTTCCTCCACATTCATACAGCGAGTCATACACGCACGTTGATTCTTCAGACTTCTAACATGACCAACCTGACGACCTTCGTGGCAGAGTGGTTACGAGCTCTGACTTCCAATATGAAGGTCCTGGGTTCGATTCCCGGCGATGGCAGTGTGATTGTCACACTGTCTTTGGTCTGGTGTAGAATTCACGTGACAATAGATTGGCTACCTATCACATGTCACGAGAATCAATATAATAGCTAAAAAATAAAAATTGTACACAGTAATTGGGTCCAAACGACCTGTTGTGTACATAAAAAAAAACTTAAAATTAGATTAATTTGGTCATGCCATATTTTCCCCAGTCTGCCTCGACTCTGTACTCCATTTACATCATTAATGTATACTTTCTTAACCATTCCTTCTCCATCCATGCGCTCCACATGTCCGAACCAAAGAAGCGATCCTTTCATATTTTTTTTCATAATACCTTCTTCTGTTCTACATTCCTTTCTTATATCAGCATTTGAGATTCTGTCGTATATCGTTCTACCACACATACGTCTTAGGGACCTCATCTCTACTGCATTTATTCTGCTCTCATCCTTCTTCTGCCAGATCCATGCTTCGCTTCCATACATTAGGGTTGGGACCAGAACTTCATTGTGAACGGCCATTTTCGCTTTCATAGATAAATTCTTGTTTCCATTAACTATTTTTAAAACTTCATTCACTTTGTTACCCGCACCAACCCTTCTTTGGACGTCACTATCCGTTCGGCCATCCGCTGTGAGGTATTTAAAATAAGAGTATCAAATAATACATATGTTTTAAAAACTACCGCTTTTTGAAGTCATATGCTCAATATTTCTACATTTATTTTGATGATGTATTTTTGTTGTCCATTTAACACATTGTTTTATTTATTTTATTTTTAATTTTAAATATAAACATTATAACAGGTACCTACTTAAATAACGAAGCTCTTTATCACAGTGTCTAAACTGTATTGTATTGTATTGAATGATAATATTCTAAACATCGGGTTTATAAGATTTACTAGAACGTTTTAAAACAGTTTTTACTATTTAAAATTAGAGACAAATCTCATTTTTATATGTCTCCGGTATAAGTTGGATACAATACGTGTACATGATGTAGGGATATTTAATAAAACAATTGACGGCTTAACTAGAGATTTTAGAGGCTTGTAGTTAAGTACTTAACGTAAATAGGTACGGCTCTAGTAAGCAGGTAAGTAACATTGCAAGTAATCTGACACTATTTGTGTCCAAAATGTCACACGCTACTGTCGTGTTTGTTTTCAACAGACGACAGACACTTCTTTGGTTTCCGAAGCGTCAAATTGATTTTGTATTAAATTTCATACTTATTCCGTTTTGGGATTTTGTATGTCTAAGAAATGAATTAAATAGGCTAGTTTAACACAATATATGACCTAAATGTATAATATTTGTTAATATCAGCGATAAAGCAGGAATTACAGATGAGTTTACATTTAGTTTTAAAAGATAGTTTGATTCTCACACTGTCTTTGGTCTGGTGTAGAATTGACGTGACAATAAAATGGCGATATATTAGCTACCTATCACATGTCATGAGAATAAATATAATAGCTGTACCCTGTACATCGATTTAGCTCGCACTGTAATGATGTAAAGAGCTATTTAACAAAATAATAATAAATAAGTAAAAATAATCTACTCGAAATTTTACTAGTAGCTATATTCTGCAACTAAGAAGTGATAAATACTCGTATACGAGTATCTGCACATACATATACGGTAATTAGATTTTTTTGTAAGTATTTTAGTAAATTCCTTACAATTTTATATGATCGCCTTTCTTAAAATTATCGAAATCCACCATAATTTTTAATTTGAAAAAATGTCATAGAAACATATTTGATTGGTTGGAGTAATAAGTTATTATAGATTGAAGTATACGCAGTTCCACTCAGGGTTGACGCATTTTCGCTGACGGTTATAATGACACCATCGTATTCTTTTTAGTTTTACTTACAGCAGTGTGGAGCATATGCAGCACTGCAGTTTTCTGAGCCTCTCCCTTCGGAAGCGAGCTGAGGATGCCGTGTATACGTATGCCGGGGCTGGTGGAGCACTCACCAGGGGGGTGCGCTCCGACGTGGATGGCTGTTCCATGATATGCTACAAAATTCCTGGTATTCATTTAAAAAAATATAGTGCTGCAAACGATTGTCCAAGCTTAATTAACGAAAAATGAAGTGTGGGGAGAAGAAGAAAATCCTGGATAGAAAACATTCGATAGGTAATGGTTCAGTTGCACCACAACATCCCTGTTTAGAGCTGCAGTACCAAGGGTAGAAATAACAACAACAAGAATAATAATAATTATGGAAAGACATAGTTAAGGAGTAAAAAACCTCTCTATGAACCATTTTGTAATTAAGTAAACCTTTTGATAATGTTTTACCAAAGCGAAACATATTATTCCCATAAAATAAAATAAAACTTCTAGAAATCAGACGTTTTCATGTCTTGGCTGCGCAACATCAAAGATTGAACTGGAATAGGGAGCGTGCGGGAGTTGTTGCCGGGCGGCGCCAGACAGAACTGTTTTTACAGCAGTGATTGATATAGCACATGAAGAAGAATAATTATTTAGTATTCCACTTGAAATGAATGTGTTATTTTTTTAACCTTATTAGTGGCTTGGTATAAAATTTTAAAAATTTCTATCAAACTCTTCTTTCAATAGTTATGAGTATTATGTTTATTATAAGAATACGTAAAAACAAAATTACAATTTAAGGTGTAAGATTATGTATTCAAAGTAACCGTTTTGATTTTACCACAGGATATTAAGATAATCTATTAAGAATTATCATAAGTTTTCAATAAAAAATACGCCCTGTTACTAAACATAGATTATATGTACAGTCCAATTTCATAAGTTTGATTTAACAGTGCAGAATTTTAGAACTATGAATTATTATGAATCAAAAAACATTTTTGTTAAATTCATTATTATTTTCTATTGAGAATCTTATTTGCGCAGAGTATAATGGAGTAATAATGATTTTCTTTTACTTTTATGTACCGGCAAAGCCTGTAAGTATTGTTATAATAAACTAAAATAATTAAAATGATGATGGTGAAATTATGAACGTTTTGATACGCTTATTCAAACTATAAATTGTTATTTTCACTAAATAAATATTGTGATTCACTAATACAAAATAAAATAACTTACCAATTAATACACTAATTTGTAAGCATTCTTTAAAAATGTATTTTAACACTTAAATAATTATTAAAATTGTACTTTTCAAATTGCTTGGATTAATCTCGCCGTCATTAAAGAGTGCAGGAAATTAAGTAAGTGAATGAAAACTAAGATAAGAGGGATCCACGTTGACTAGGCTGTCGACATAACAATATTTTACCGAAGACTGAATAAGAAGCCACACGAAGGTAGTATTATTTACAATATGCCAGGAGGGTACAGGGTGAATGGAAAACGAAATAATATATGTATAAATGTATTGTATTTGGGATGAGAATTTGTAGCACTGTTTTATCCATTTTATTTTTAAAATATTTTTTCAAATAAAAATAGTTGACACTACATGTTTCGGAGATGATCTCCTCTACCCTCTGGTGTAAATTTATTTGCTAAACTAAAATTATGGAAAAGCTTATAAAGTAAAAACAACGTATTACGTACCTACGTATATCTAATCCTAAGAAATACAAAAATACAAGAGGGAAAATAAAAATTACGAATTATTAAAACAGTGTCATGAACACTCCTTCCAAATTACCAATAACGAAAATAAAAATAAAAATTATAAAACATTTATTTTAGTATATATTTAGTTAATTTCCACTTAGGTTTGTGTCTTCGACCGGTTTTGGCAGCTCGCTGCCATTTTCTGGTGGCAGACTTCTCCCAGAATATGACAACGAAGCCATAAACCTAAATGGAATTTAGATAAATATATATAAAAAAATATTCGTTATTTACCTACAATGAACTTCTACCATGAAATTTCAAATAACAACATTATTATTTTCAAAATAAACAACGGAATTCTAGTGCTAAAGCCGTTACATTCAATAAAGTCAATACAAAAGTAATGTATTTGAGTTTTCTGTAATATGCATATACCTACTTTATTTTTGCTGACAAAAAAAAAGATTTTGCTCCCCGTATATATTAATTAAGTGTTTAATATTGATCAAAATATCCGTTTTGTAGATGTTTTATAATAATGCTCTAATATTTCCGAAGTGTCAAAAGTGAAAACGTTTATCATTTTAGAAATACCTACAATAGGTGAGATATGTTAATCATTTAATTTTTTCAAGAATGTATTTAAATTTAATCTTAATAGATGGTGCTAGTGTAGATTGAACTAAAAAATGTGAAGTTTTTTTAACATAAGTAACATATATACATCTTTCTCAAATTTGTCAGACGTGGTGGTCCTTAGAAGGGAGGAATGGGGAATGTTGTTAACATAAAGCGATCGCTTAACCCAACCAATGACAGGTCATAAGTCCTGTAAACGCCTCGACTACTAGATTCTGTTTCAAAAAAACAATTTATATCTTCGTCTCTATTGAGACACAATTAATCCTTAAAAATGATAAACCCGCAATGGGTAAAATCCAGTATTGGTCTACAAGTATTTGTAAACATTAAAAAAAAACAAATTGTATTTAAATATGAGTTTTCTTTAAATATACATTTAATGTATGTATTTAATCGAAACAATAAAACGATTAACATATCGCTTCAGAAATGTTAGTTCGATGTTTTAAGGATGCAAAAATGTCACACAGCGAGGATATTATCAATATGAATTAGACGAATTATTTTATTCCATATGATATAATAAATCTTCTAGAAAATTGACGATTTCAACAGAGTCATTATACTATATTTAATTTTACATAATAAAAACAATATTTTGCAATATATGGATACATTTTACATATACGTTTCAAAAAGTTTAAGTTTGTTTGAAATAAAGACCCTTTGAACGATTACATAGTAAACAATTGTACCTACCTAATATATTATATCTCATTATATACTAACATCTATATTATATACCCATAATTTATTTTCAAATTAAACTGTTTTTTTAAAGTAATGTACCTATACATTTCTTTGGCATAATGTGAATTTTCGGATATGCGTGTTAATATACCTAAAAGGAGAACTACTACACGAGTATAGGTATGTATAAAATTATCAAGTTGAATAAATAACCTAATAAATACTGGAATATAAATAATTCTTAACTAGACCGAAGAGAATAAATATTAAAGTGAAATGTAGTAAGATTCTCTTATGTAAATATGCTTATGCGTACCTAATCTTCAGTAGGTATTGTTATTAGTTCATACCCGTATATTCCAGAGAGAGAGAGGACTATATTTTTTGACAAACAAATGGGAATTGGCAAATCATGAAGATGTATATTATTATTGAAATTAGTTTTATCAATAAACTTTAATATATACCTATGCTGGCTAAGTACACATTTGAAAATTTTAATAATAAATTTTCTTTGCGTAATAAAATATGTCAACGCCTTCGGAACTTCTTTCACTCTTGCCAGAAATAACAACATGGTCCAACATAATCCCCCATCGTCACGTTAACAAGAAAATGAATAATAACCCAAAAATAATTACCATCTTCTTCTCAAAACTTCCGCTGATGCGATAAATAAGCAGTGGTGTTAGTTTTCTCGTCAAATGAAAAATTATATGGTGTTCTAAAAATGATGGTACTTACATTCTAATCAATTTAAAACATATATAAAATAATTCATTAATGTAATCATTCATTGCCAATATATTTCAAGAGACATTTTAATTTTTCATAGGTATTCCTTTATAAATAATATTTTATTATGTATTATATTATATTAAAAAAAAACTAACCAACAAAATAAGTGAATTACCTTTATCCTGTGGATATAAAATATTTGGTATATAATATTAATTTAAAAATAACACTACCATGGTAAAATAAATTTAATTCATGTAGTCTGTGTCAGCTTTTGAAAAATTTACAACAAATGTTAAAATGTTTTATTAATACGCTCTCCTTCCAGAATAAATCGGTATTTAATTTTTTTATTTGAAGATTTGTTATATTATGAAAAAAAGGAAACAAATATTAACTTAAAAAAATGTTTTTTGGAATAGCAAAGCCGCCTTGACGTTTAATGTAATTTTCGAGACATTGGTAGTACAAAGCGAATGTGATTCTAGCCGCTCGTAATCTGTCAAATCTGCAGTCGTGGTTGTATCGTTTTTGACGTTTGATTCCATATTTTGTTTTACAAGTTCGATTAAACTCGTGAAATAAAGATTGTACACAATCGTTAAATCAACAAACATTACAATGGCGTCTGTTCAAGATTTACTATTAAAAATAAAGAATTTAGAAAGACAATTAGCGGAGACTAAACAAAAGAAAGGTCCTGTACGTGAGAAAATTACAGAAATATCATCAGAAGTTGTCGATTCAAACCCATACAGGTTAAATATGTATAAATTATAATAATCAAATGGATATTGATATTAATAGGTAAGTTTTAAGTAGTTTAAGGTTAGTTTTCAATTGATAATATTAGAACATATGTTTGGTTTCAGTCGACTGATGGCATTAAAGCGGATGGGGATTGTTGATAATTATGAAAGAATAAGAAATTATACGGTGGCTATTGTAGGTGTTGGAGGAGTTGGAAGTGTCACTGCGGAGATGTTAACTAGGTGCGGCATTGGAAAGGTATGGAATGAAAACCATTTATGTTTTATTTGTGGTTCACATTGTTGCAGTACCACATTCTTTCACTTACTAGATGGAGTATAATTAATTGATTCTTGTGTTTTTCTAGCTGATACTGTTTGATTACGACAAAGTAGAATTGGCCAACATGAATCGGCTATTCTTTCAGCCGCACCAGGCAGGGCAGAGCAAGGTGGAAGCGGCTGCGAGTACTTTACAAGAAATTAACCCCGATGTCACAATAGAATCACATAATTATAATATTACAACTGTTGATAATTTCCAATCATTTTTAGATACCATAAGGTAAGAAGTTTTTTAAATTTAACCATGAATTTTCTATAATTACTTTTATTTATTAGCACAATATATATATTTTAGCATATTTTATACAAGTCAATGCGTTTTATCTTCAGACTTTCAACATAACTTCTTTAATTCTTTTTGACACTAGTTGAATTTTAAAAACAAGTGAAGTTACATTTATTTTTATAATTCAGAGAAATCCACAGCTATAATGCATATTTTTTAATGCTAGTGATATATTTGTAAGGATAATTTAACATAATGATTGTCATTTATATTTCATTAACAGTACAGGGAGTTTGACCGGAGGTCCCGTTGACCTGGTTCTGAGTTGTGTAGACAATTTCGAAGCGAGGATGGCTATAAATTCAGCATGCAACGAACTAAATCAAAAGTGGTTTGAGTCCGGTGTATCGGAGAATGCTGTTTCAGGGCACATACAGTTCATTGTGCCTGGGGAATCTGCATGTTTTGCTGTAAGTAATAATTAATAATGTGTTTTGATGAAAATACTGATAAATATAGGAAGAGCAATTAAAAAAATGTTTTTTATTTTTTAAATAGTGTGCACCACCATTAATTGTGGCTTCTAACATAGATGAAAAGACTTTGAAAAGAGACGGGGTCTGTGCTGCTAGTTTACCTACAACTATGGGAATAGTTGCTGGATTTTTAGGTTAGTTATAATTTATTTAAATTGTTTTTAAAAAATATTTTCTGTACACAAGATATGTATTATGTTTATTAGATTTGAAAATATTCATTAGAATTTTTTTCTACTCTTTCTAGTTCAAAATACCTTGAAGTATCTGCTCAAATTTGGCAACGTCTCATATTACTTGGGTTATAGCGCACTTACGGATTTTTTCCCTACAATGACCTTAAAGGTAATTTATATGAATATTGAAATAATTTTATGGTATAAAAAGTTATTTTCTCAAATTAATTGTTATGCTATTTAATATAGCCGAATCCCGCATGTGATGATAATTATTGCTGTAAACGCCAGGATGAATTTAGAGCCAGACCGGTAGAAATTGTTGTCCAAAGTGTGGATGTGGATGAAGGGCCTCTCCACGAGGAAAATGAATGGGGTAATATATTTTTAAAATTAAAACATAATAATTATTGTATTGAAAATTAATGAATAATGGTTTCATATGCATTCATGATGTATAGATTAAAATGGCATAACATTTTATTTTATTCAGGAATATCTTTGGTAGACGAAACACAAGAATCTCAAGAAGACAAACCCACAATAGAGCTAACAAAGGGAGTGGAAGTGAGTATGCAATTGTAATTTTATTGAAAAGATATCGAGTTAATGTAAATATTTATTTTTATGCTTAAAAAATAGATTGAGTTATACAATACTATTGTGTTGCTTAGGTGGCCTACACTTTGCCAGTTCATGATGTGTCTCCCGAGAGCAGCACTACAGGGGCGGTGGCAGCTTCCGAGTTCTCTTTAGATGAGTTAATGGCTCAGATGAAATCAATTTAATTTATGTATTAATATTAATATCAATTATATTATTTTTACTGCTTTTATACATTCAATAGCTATAATAAATAAATATAATTAGTTGAAAAAATGCATTCCTTCCACTAGAACAAATTTGCTAAGTTATTTTCGATAATCGCACATGTTTTTATCAATTCTTATTTTTTATTAACACTTTCTTTACATAGGTGTATTTTAATATTTTTTATTATTCGATTTGGTATCATGGTCATCATCTCATCTGGTGAAGGCATTTTTGTCTGAAAAAAAACTGTAGCTTAAGTATAATTATTGTAAAAATATTTATTTTACGTATTTGTTTGATATATAAAATAAAATATTTTACTTGTAAACTTTCATAAATGTGCTTGGCTCTCTTGACAATAGACTTGTCTATTCCTACGCTCTCAGCCACTTCCAGGGCGAGGCTGCTGTTGGCTATTCCATCCTTCAATTTATAAAGGAAAACTAGTTCTTTATCCAGAACGCAATGCTCCAAGGTCTGAAAATTATAAATGAACACATTTTTTATACCAAAAATATAATTCACAATACAAATGCATTTAATGTCCTTGTGTAATTTTTATTTTTCTTCTATTTATTTTTTACATGCTCACAATGATAAATAATTTTGAATTTCATTACCTGGAACTTAACATAAGGAGATGGTTTGTATGTTGTTATTAAGTATTTATCAATGGTTTGGAAGTGAGTAGATATAAGCATGTGGGGCACTTTGTTTTCTCGATATAGGAAATTATTAATACAAGCTGCAAGCAGTGCCAAGCCATCTACTTCAGAAGTTCCTTTGCCAAATTCATCAATGATTATTAATGAGGAGTTAGTCGACTCTTGAATAGCTAGTGACATCTAAAAAATAACGTTGTAAATACACAGTTCGTTTTTAATAGTTTGTTTATGATTACATATAATTTAATAATGCTCACTTGTCGTAAATCGATGAGGAATGCCGACATCCTGTTGGAAATATCTTCAACAGTCTGTATTCGAGTAAAAATATGATCAATCAATCCAATAGTGGCAGATTCCGCAGGGACAAAGCAGCCGATATGGGTCATATACACAATCAGCGCTACTTGCTTGGAGTAGATGGATTTCCCACTCGAATTGGGTCCGGTCAAAATAGTAACAAAATTGCTGTCTAAAGATGATCTAGTAGAATTTGGGACGTAATTATTGATGCATAACTCTTGAAGCGGGTGTCTACCGTTTTTAATAGAGATAATTTTTTCAGTTGTAATTAACGGCCTTTTGTAATCATTGTCTTTGCAGGTTTTGGCGATTGCTATTAGGCTGAAAAAACTTGTACTCAATAAAAAATATTTAGAACCGTATTATCTAGATATTATAATTAAAGTAATTTTATTTTATTTTTCCATACCAATCTAGTTCAGCGCATAGTTTGATAACAGTGGACAGTGTGTGAAGATGTTGTAATATGAATTTGGTTAATCGCATCATTATTCGCATTTCATGAGCTAATATTTCCGGATATGTGTCACCTATTAGATGGTCTAGTTCTGTTGCGTAAGAATAATAAAAATAAATAAATATATAGCGCCAAATACCCCAGTCATTTATTATTAATATAAAAGACATGAATACCTTCGCATCCTTTGCTCTTGTAGTGAATATAATCATGATTTTGGAACTGAAAAAAAGCTATTATGAATGCAAGTATCTCAAAAAAAATTGAAAATTTTAATTTTAAATGAACTCTACCATGAACTTGAGATTAGGAATTTCTTTAGCTTCCCTGCTTAAGTTGGGTTGCCATGCTTTCACCCCTAGCAAGTAGCCTAAGTTGGGCAGGTACACCATGGTGCACTCCTCAATGAATTGCGGGAGTTTTTCCAGTTCACATTTTGCTGTGGAGGACATCAGTCCATGTAGGCTTGTCATTCGCTGTTTTTCTGAAAACAAATGGAAAAATCAAATTCTAAAATAAGGTGTACACAAATGTTGGGAACTTTTTACTTATTATATTTTTACATACTGTAATCAAGTTCAGGATCCACGCCAAGCTTGACTGTGAATTTGCCTTGCACTTTTGATATGTCAAAATCAATAACACGATTCATGTGGTGTGCAACCTGAAATTTAATATTTATGTCAATTTTAACATTATAAGCGTTAATTTTTTCAAACTTATAAAATGTAGTTTAAAATAATAAAAAATGAGTTTTCTTACTTGAAATAGATCTGAATTATTGCGTGACCCGAGTGCATTTATCAGTGGAGAGTTTGTTTGAAGCTTCTCGCAAAATTCGCAAATCAGTACTCCATTGTATAAAGTCTAATCAGAAATTTTTTATTAACAAGTTATGCATTGCAATTTTGTTTTTTGTTAAAAAAAAAGATAACACCAAGGATTTATATCAATGATATTATAATTTATTTTACAATCTTCAATATCAGCAGAAAATTGCTCATTATTATGAAGAAGGAATCTGGTCGTGTCCAGGCTTGAACCCATGTCCCCTGGATCAGGAGCCAAGCATTCTATCCTCTAGATCAGTGCTCCGCAACCAGTGAGCCGGATGCAGGTGTGCCGCGATCAAATACATAATGAATTTTTTTTTTAGTTATAGTCGGAAGTCGTGAATCGCAAAAGAGTCGACTCTTTCATAAATCAGCCCAGGAGACGTTGGTGACCTTTTTTTATTTTTTTTGCTCATTCAGCTTTTTAGTGAAAATCTGACAGGATATTTTTTGTTGGCGACCTTTTTTTAGACCATTCGTGAAAAATCAAACATCGATTTTCCCGAATGAGCAAAAAAAAGTCACAACATCTCTGTTGAGCTGATTAACACCCACGCCCAGACCGAATTTTAGCTTTAGGTGTAATTCTAGGAAGAACTTAGGTGTGCCGTAGGTGAGAAAAGGTTGCGGAGCACTGCCCTAGATCACCACCAAAATTTAATTTTTTTGTGAATTCATGTAATTGAATAACCTACATTGAATAATGATTTCCACTCATATGGAGAAGCTCTCAGTCCTTTGATTTTAGTCATAAGACCCTGGAAAATGTAAAAAATATTGTGTTATTTAATTCTAAAACAATAAAGTTAATATTTAAAAAATCTGTATAAAAGTCATACATTAACATTTTTGATATGTCTCAAGGAAGTACAAATATTTTTGACTATCTCTTCGTTTCCTGGCTTATTTAGGAATTCTATTGTATTGAGTCGTCCTTCCAAAACTGTCTTATCGTTTGTGGGTTGTTGTAATAGGACTCTAAAATATTTGAAATCATTATCAATATATTTTTATTTTCTTGTTTATATGCAACTATTTTTCTATACAATTAACTTACTTGAGACTCTGCATTCCAATTTTAGAACAGCAACGATTAAATATTCCAAAAAGACTCAACCCTTCTTTAGCGCTGTGAGCTGTTCCTTTCTTGAAGTTACTAGGATGAGGCAATCTGTTGAATACCTGAAGTGCTCTGTAGCTTTCATCATCGATGGTTACAATTTTACGTCTGCAATTAATTTTAGTCTTAGAAAATAGGGGAAATGCAATAACTACTTAATAGTTACCTATCTGAGTATTTGCACTTACAAAGAAATAGAATTAAGGGCTAGAAAGCTGGGAGTGGCATTTTCATCAATATTCAAGCGGCACCAGTTTTTATCTAAGTATTTTAAAAGGGCACCCAACGCATGCACGGTCTGTATGTAGTGGAAGTGGATGATGGAGTGTAGGAAGATGTGGTGGTTCTCTTCTGAAATGTCTTCCGGCTCATTTGGAAGTTTAAGTGAGTATATCCTCCGTTTACATGACTCATAATCTGAAAAACATACTTCAATAGTAAAAGTATATACTCTACAATAAATTTTTTATTTAATTATTTCATGTGTGGATACATTAAATTTATTTGTATGATTATTGTTATAAAATTCAACTACGAAAGCACACTTTTAAATTGTGTTATTTGTTTAATTTATTTAAAGCCAGTCACTGAGTTTATGTGAACTATGTATCTGTTTCAGTTATTTTTCATAAAGATTTTGAAGTTTCTTATCTCAGATGAGTTTTCATTAAAGCTTTATTTTAGTTATGAAATTGAAGATTCTATCATCAAACAAGAGTTTATGAACTTATCAATGGTTGAAAAAGTATATAAAATAATGTACACGTACGTGTGACTACCATACATTAGTTAACGCAAAAAACAAAATATCCATCACAATTGATTAAAAGCCATGTATTTAAAAACATGTGCAATAAAACAATACTTTCAAAATATTGGATTGATTACATTATGTAAAATAGTTAATAAAAGTAGACAGATTGTGCAATTCAATCTTGAGTAATGGGTGTTTACATATAATATTATTATGTACATTTTTTTTAGCAAATGTGGAATTATGTTGCCAGCAAGAATGTCAAAGGGTGACTATATTTCTTTTAAAGGGTTAAACAAAATAAGACGAGTCACTAACTGTACTCTTCATTGGGTAGAAAGTGCAATTTGCTTCTGATTTTTGAACTCTCATTTGTCCCCGACTCGGAATTGGTATCTGATCCAGTGTCCAGGATGAGACCTTTGAGACTCTTGCTGAAGGCTTCTTGGGATCGGCTATCTGTGATCACCACCATCGGCTGGACCTGCCAGTACAGGTTCTTCAGTATAGGAAACTCTGGCTTTGAGTCCACTATTTCATTTAGTGCATACAACTGTAAAAAGGGTTACTTCATGCCGATAAATATAATTACTTGTAGGAAGGACAGGTGTTAATTACATGATTTAATTATTTAAATCTTGTACATGATTCATTTTATATGCTGTGCTTTTCTAATTAACATCAAATGTTTATATTTCTACAAAATCTATAAATAATTTCAAGAAAATTTACCTCTGAAGTTACAGTATTGTAATATGCGGCTCCTAATTTTCCGTTTCTCCAGTATACTGACATTATCATCTGTAAAACATAATAAATAATATATATTTGTTATGGTATGTACAATATACACAAGAAAAGAAAATGATTAAACATACTTCTTCATTATCTGAATCAATCATATCGGAAGACTGTGCGTTATTTGAAGATTGTTTATTTGTATTTAAGAATTCATTTGGAATGTCCTTTATAACATTTTCTTGTAAAGAAGATTCATCAACGTCTATTGATGATTCTTTGTCACATTGTACGTTATCTGAAATAATTTGGAATAATTATTCACTATCAATTACAAAAATACTGTTTTCAATTAAAAAATACATTCTGATTACTTAGCTGAAAACTTCCTTGATGGCTCTTATTGGATGTTGAACCAGAAGAAGTGGAAGCTGCATTTTCATCTGAATTCAATGGACTTAAAATCATACGCTTGTATGGGGTAACTGTAGATTCAGAACTAAAATTTGATACAGATCTGTTCGTTGAGGCCATATTTATAAAACTTAAAATAATATTTTTAGGAATCTTTAAATGCCGCCAAAATCAACTCGCTAAACAAAGAACGACCGCATTCTCTTTTCTATTTGATTAATTTAAAAAAAGGTTCCCGAAAATATCAATAGAGGCGCTAATGCAGAACAAAGTTTGAATAAAATGTTTTATTGACGTCATGGCGGCCATCTTCGAAGCAGTGAAGGTAGGTCCTTCTCAGGTCGTGAAAAACGATAAATGTAATAAAAATAAAAATACGCATGTATTAAATAAAATAAAATCGTAAAGGATAACTTGATACATTATTAAAATAAAAAACTTTAAATAGTTACACATGCTAGAAAGTTAAAACATTGTTTTTTTAAATACATTTTTTATCGGATAAGCTAAACAGGAACAGTACGTAGTGGATTCAGTGAAAACGAATTTTAATATATAGGTAATCTATAGATAATCATGGAAATTGTAAAAAAAAAGATTTTTTCTCCATTATTTCAATAATAATAGTCATTTAACTTTAACAGATTAAGCACTTATTAAAGCAAATAAAATGCATTTAATTTTTATTCATATTACTTTTACGTGTGTAGACATATAATTTAAAACGTATATAGACATCACAGATATATACCTACTCTTATACGTATTATGTTAAAAAATACTAATACGTTATTCATTGTTAACTTACTCACGAACCAAGACATTGTTTCGCCGGAATGATAGGCAGAGAGGATACCTCCACACCCTTTAATCCGGGTATCCTTCTAAAGAATTTTCTACATTTATACAGCATTGTCATGCACTCACGTAAATTTTTCTAACTATGTGCATGCTCAATTTTATAATGGATCGATTTGATCCTTCCATTTTTCCATTACCTATTGAAGATTGGATCATGTGCAACATAGGTAAAATTTGGGCTCATGAGAAATGTACAGACGGGCAATCAACATCGGGGGGATATAAATGTGATCTCTGTCGTAATTAAAGACTAATTACTGATTATAGGTATATATACTGTTAGTTCGTAATTACCCCACTTGGTGTTCGGGATTACCCAATTGACGTCGCGTCGGGTAAACCCGAACGCTAAGGGTTCCGTTTTTTCATCAAAATGTTATTTATTTAAAAAAAATTCAAAATGTTGATTAGTGAGGTACTTAGCTGGATAGTTATACTTGCTCAAGAAACAATAAAAGTAATTCTATATCATAATTCCGCTGTTTTATTCAAACTTTCCCTTAGGTGTTCGTGATTCCCCCACTCTCCCTCACATCGTTGAAGCATTTACAAATCGTTCTCTTTTTCAATTTACCCAAAACCATTGAGTGATTCTATCCTGACATTTTTTATCCATTGATTAATCTTTAATCAATTTATGATGAAACATTTACACATCAAACATATTTAAAATAAATTATGTATCACGGATAAACGTTGTATAAATCAGGTACCTCCAAACCAATATAAAAATAATATTTTCAATGATGATGACCTGGTTTAGAAAATCAATATAATTAATATTATTTGCACGTAACCCTTATATTGTGTTGATTATTAAAAAGTACCTACGTATATTGAATTAATTTTTTTTATCTACTCATGACGGAGAAATCTTTTCTGTTGCACATGACCCCTACACGCGAAGCTAACATATCAGGGAGCATTTGTTGGTTACAGGCAGTTGAACTGCTACTTCTCATGGAATAAACAGGTCAGAGCCCCTAAAAGGGTTAAAAGCTCATGGCGTGTGGCTAGCACAACAATTTATAACCCAATACACCGGTAGGTAACTCGACAATGGAAAATCTAGTAAAAATATCTCATAGAATGGCAACAAACAGGAAAGTTTATCGTGATTTATTGAAGTTTTCAGCTAATATATTAAATGATACGTATAATGTTTACAACGCAATCAATTTGAATCTATATAATTCTTAATATTTTAATTTGAAAGTATATAATTATTAATATTTAAAACTATCGTCTTCAGATAGCTAAATTTCGAATTTGAAGTAAAGTATATTCGATTTATAAATATTCAAAGTCGAAGACATTAGATAGATACGAGTACATAGTTAGGGTAATATATTTTTCTTCTTCTTCTCGGTGCTACATTCCGGCGTAGTTCCTTCACAACAGTCGTACCTACACTGGCTCCTGTCCCTGGCCATCAATCTCCATTCTTCAGGTCTTTTCTGTTTCCCCCAGTCCATCTACGCAATTCGTCCATCTTTTTCTTGGTGCCTTCGCGCGGTACACTTCTGGACATTATCGGCGGTCTTCTGTCTTCTGACTTATTCTTTCTACATGGTCATCTCACGTAGACGTTGAGAATTTTACGAATGTTTCTTGGTCTATCAGTTATTCTATCTCAAGATTTCCTTAAGATGGTTTGGACATATGGAAAGAATGAATGAAGAAAGAATGGTAAAAAAATTATATGTTAACGATGTAAATGGAACCAGAAATAGAGGAAGATCGAGGAAAACGTGGCACGATCAAATAAATCAAATATTGAATGTCGGCCATGTGAGGAGTCAGAGAAATCGACGCGCGTGCATGACACGATGTATGAATGTTGAGGAAGCGAGAGAAATATGTCAGGAAAGAAAAGTGTGGCAGTCCATTCTTTCTGCCTACCCCTTCGGGGAGACGGCGTGATGGTTAGTTAGTTAGTTAGATTTCCTTTGATTCTGTAAGTCCTATCTTCCAGCGTGGGTCCAAATATTAAAAAACTAAATTGATTTCACAATTATTCAAATGTCTTAAATAAATATAATTGTTCTAAAACATAATTTATTTACTTTAATGACATTGCATGTTAAATTATTTGTATTCTTTTTACGTCTGATGAATAACAAACACTAAGTGACGAAGAAATATATAATATACTAGCGGACCCGACAGACGTTGTCCTGCCCGAACGTTGCCTTGCCTGCTAAAAGCAAAAGTTTTTTTCAATATTCGTATTTTCGATAAACTATATACTAAATGCTAAACTGAATACCTACTCAATACGCACCCAATTGTGATACATGCCATACGTGGAATTAACTTCCCAGAAGGTTTTAACGGTCACCTACCGTGTCCAATTATGAATCTAAACCAACCAGGGACCCAAACACACAAAATTTTTCGTCAAAATCGGTCCAGCCGTTTAGGAGGAGTTCAACGACATACTGTAATTATATAATTATGAGTATATAAATTTGGTTCATAAAAGTAAAATGGAATTGACTAAATAACTTTAATATTAAAATTCATATTTTTTCTTATTATTTGTACCCCAGATATTAATTTTTAAAATAACATAATTTTTATGTGTCCTTTTAGGAGTTTTTATTTTTTATTATTTTTATTATTATTTTTTTTTTTAAAAAGACTAACACCAAAGATTTAAATCAATAATATTAGAATTTATTTTACAATCTTCAATGTGAGCAGAAAATAGCTCATTATTATGAAGAAGGAATCTGGTCGTGTCCAGGCTCGAACCCAAGTCCCCTTGATCAGAAGCCAAGCGTTCTATCCCCTATCCCCTTTTATTAGTTACTTGGTGATTTTTATTTCATTAATTTAATACATACTTTAATATTGAGTATCTATACATCCACATATTCCAAACGATTATTTGATCACAAACTTTAGGGGTGAGTGAATGGAGATATTATAATGTTCATTTTTGCAAGGAAATTGGTTTCTGACTTCACCGATTTTCTATACATACCACGTGAAAAACAGCATCGAACGTATGTTTGTTAGCAATTAAAATCATTAAGTATTCACGTTGCATGATGCCAAGTACACAATAATCGATTTTTAAATTGGTCAAGCAAAGAAAGTACTCTCGGCCACTGAAGTATTTGTGCTGGCGGGCACTTACCCTACACTTATTTATTCTTTCCAGTTGTACATTCGGTATACTCTTGACATTTAAACGAACGTGACCTCCCTTACGGAAGAATAATACAAGCAAGTACCTACTTATCTAGATTATTTAAATAGTGTAATACTGCGAAAAAGAACTATTTAAAAAAATGAAGATGTCATATTGTACAGGTACAATATGAACAGGGAGGAAATTTGTTTTTGTAATATTCGTACATTATATTATATAATACAATATATATTTTAAAAAGGACACAAATCGAAGTCTTGTGAACACCTCACTCGAACTGAAATTTGGATTAAAAATAAATAATAAAATATCAAGCTATTATATGGCGATATGTAATATTTAATTTAATGATTGGAATCGTTATTTCCCTAAATTGGCGGGGAATAAAGACTCTCTATATTAATATTTCATTAGTTATTTTCAAAGAAACAAAAAAACGTTAATATATTATATTATATACGAAATTCAAGAAAAAATATTTTTCTTTAAATTAAAATGTACTGAACAAAACACTACACTATACACAAAAGGGTCAACGCCCCACAATACACGGCGTTTATTAAAGATTTTTAACGTCCGTAAAACATTTATGAGTATTAAAAAAATGTATAATGTACGTAGGATACTGATAAATAAATCATTTGTATGTAAATTAAAATTTTATAGAGCTCTAGCACTTTGTTTAACGAGTTGATTTTGGCGGCATTTAAAGATTGTTAAAATATATTTGTTAAAGTTTTATAAATATGGCCTCATTAAAAGTTTAAAAGCAAAAATAAATATAAATGTATTAATAAAAGACGAGGTTTGAATTTCGTTTAAGATTATACCTTTATTTCCACATACAATAGAACGTCGTTTATCCGGACTAATTGGGATCGGAGGTGTTCCAGATAATCGATTTTCCAGATAATCAAAGAAGCGTTAATTCTTTTAGCAAAATAAGGTGTAAACCGATTTTTTTCCTCGGCTCATTTATTGATTATGAAATTACAAATTTTACTGCAAAAACAAGTATGTGTGTAGTACATGTACATAAAAAGGCTAACATTACTCTACAGTAATGGAAAATAATCAGAGATTTTTTCTTGAAAAAGTTTTCCCAGTCTTTATTTTTGCAGCAAAATCGCGGATTCATTTTAATAAAAGTAATTGAGTTGAGCAGCTTTCTTCTTTTTCTTCAAACCATGGTAGCGCAGTTTCTAATGCTGTTAAGGCTTTTCCACGACTGATTCGTTCTCTATCATTTATTTTCATTTGAACATTCATCATCATCTTCATCCTCACTCTCTTTTTGCATGCAAAAAATATTTGTAAAAAATACATTTTATATTAAGAGTAATAAGTAAAAAAAATATATTATAAATTTAGAACAGAAAAATCAGTTTCTTCATTGTTTATTTCTACAACAGTTCATTACTGGTTTCAGATAAGTGATACCATAGACCAGCGACAAGAAAATTAGGCTAAATGGTAAAAGGACGCGTTCAAACCCGCCTTCATTAAGTAGGCACTTACCATAGAAAATTAAGAAAGTTGATGTAATTATACGCAGTATACGAAGTATTAAGTGTATATTTTTGTAGAAAATTATGACTCGTTCGGTTGGTGCCGATTAAATGCAAAGTATTGCTGCCGCTTGCATGTAATTTATTCAAAAAATGATGTATGTGGGTTCATTTCACCATCAACTTCTTGTCAGCAGTAAATACAATTTTATTTATGAGGGAGTACTGCTTTTGAAATTATTAAATTCAACGGAGTAAAAATAATCTTTGGAACGCCATTTCGAACGTTTTCCAACAATCATTTGAAATGTTAAGTTCTAAGGCAACGGATTTAATATCAAGTTAAAAAATCAAGTTTAACGAACAGCTATTTTTATATTTGAGGGCTGGACATTACAAAGGTGCCAAGTATCAAAAAGGCCAAACATGAGTTTTTGATCCAAATTGGTGTTATACGTAAATACCAATAACTGTGCAAATGTGCAAAGTGATTAAAAAATATAGTGTAGTTCAAACGTCACTCTAAAGATGTCACCCGTGGTAAATGACACATGGAACAAAAAACAGTTTTTAATTTTTTTCGCTGCTTTATGTTTAAACCACACCTTTGTAATAAACAGCCTTAAATTTTTGTAGCTGATATATTTCTCAATGATTCCAAAAAGTAATAAATCTATTTTTTGAAGAACAGTTTCCCACTTTAAATAAATATTGACGATTTCATAATTGTTGAAGTAATACATTGATTTTCTTTTATTTCTTGCACAGTGGTGCAAAGCTTTTCTTCTTATTATAAGCCGTGTGGTCTGTTTCTTAAGAGGGATTGGCTTCTTGCGTAGTCGATTCCCAGCTGTTGATCCATCTTTTTGGTGGTCTACCCGGGAGGCGTCTACCTTGGGGTTGGCCGTGCAACACAATGAGAGGGAGTTTGGGTGCATCCGTTATTCTCACTGTGAATACTTATATCTTCACCTCTGTCTCCCCCACCTAACCGCATTTTCGACTTCGACATATTTCCATTATCTTTGAGTTCCTTATTCTATCTCGTAGAATATGCAGTACGAGTACGTAAAATGTGATGACATGAAAATATCATTTTTCTTCAAGTTTTATTTTATTTTGTGCGAATGGCATGCTTCTCCTGCTAAGGTATCATCAAATGGTGACTTTACTTTATTATTTCGTTTTCGCATGTAAAATTCTATTACATTTAATATAGAGTGTATTTTTAGAGGTTTGGTTTTTAAACTTGCAACATTGTTTCTACAGACTGTCAATTTGACAGTTGACAGTTGATTTTTAGTCAGTATGTTTTGCCATTTTACCATGAATAGACTGACGTCAGAACAGCGCTTGCAAATTGTGAAAAATTATTTTGAAAATCATGGTTCGGTTCGCCAAACTTATCGTGCACTACGTCCATTTTACGGTCGTCATAATCGTCCATCCGAGCAAGTTATTCGGAAGACCATGGATCGTTTTCGCACCACGTACACTCTAGTGGATAATACGCATTCACAAATCCATTTATATTAAACTCCATTGCATTAAATATAATATGTTAATCTTCACTCCACTGTCCATTCTTTGGACATACCAGTCCCTCCTTCGCCGCCTACTCCATCTTATAGTATCCCAAGCTTAGATCTATCTGTTATCATCCTCAGTGTCTTCATCTCGGAAGTCTTCAAAATATGTTTGGTCCTGACTGTGCCCTGACATGGTTCAACGCCATATGCTATTATTGATCTTATGCATGTTTTATAGATTCTCATCGATTCGCATTTTGGAGCACCAGAAATAGGAAATTGTAAAATGACGATGTAGGTACATTTATTATTGATTTTTCCTTTATAACGCTTTGTTTTTGAACAGTTTTCATTATATTGAAGTAACCTATTGTTTGTGTATTAATTGGAAAACGTGTTACAGCGTATGTAAATTATTACTTTGACCTTTGGAATTAAAATCAGCTAATTGCGGAGTTTAATTTTAGAAAACGTTTTGGGCTCTAGAGCTTCGGTCAATGGACGAAATATTTAGTAATGGAAATTTATGCATTTTTTATGTTGTTTTTACCAAATTACTTTTAGCAACTCAAGGTTGGATCTTTTGGGTGACAAGTAAAATGGAAGGTCTCTAATTTACATATTTATTCGCAAAACTCAAATAATAAATAAATAAAATATCAGACATTTTACATCACTCTAAAAATGATAAGTTATTCTAGCGTAAGAAATGTGTGATAAAGTACTGTGGAAAATATTTATCAGCCGTGAAATAATTTTATTACATTTTGTGATTGACAGAATGAAGTCAAATAAAAATGAAGCTAAATCAAAGTAATCAATAGAGCATTTACATAGGGGTGTTAGTTGAAGTTTGCCGGTTTTACTCATAGATGTCGCTAGAGATATGTATACATTTCTATGATTTGGCATCTATGTCATATTTTTCTATGGAAATTAACCTTCAAAAATACACAAGTTACATTCTGTCAAAATAAGAGTGTCATAGTTGTTTACCTCAGTGAATATGTCGAGTTTCGTTCCAAGTAAATCGCATTTGCGGCATTCGTTGCTTTTCTTATTTCATCAAAATAAAAAAGCAGTTGAAGCTCATCGGTTGCTGGTAGAAACTTATGGTGAACATGCTCCAGTGATGAGAACATGTGAGACATGGTTTCGTCAATTTAAAAGTGGAGATTTCGATTTAACAGACAATGAACATCCTGGTGCAACGAAAAAGTTTGAAGACGAGGAATTGCAGGCGTTATTGGATGAAGACCCAACCCAATCGCAACAACAATTGGCCCAAACACTTAATGTGACCCGAGGAGCAATTTGCCAACGTTTAAAAGCCATGGAAAAGATCTAAAAGTATGGAAAATGGGTACCACACCAAATGAACGAGAGATAAATCGAAAATCGAAAAACCATTTGTGAAATGCTGTGGTGAAGAACACTCTCAAAGCATTGAATTGGGAAATATTATTGCACCCGCCGTATTCTCCAGACTTTGCCTTGTCCGACTATCACCTTTTCGCATCGATGGGACACTCACTCGCAGAGCAGCGCTTCGCCAATTTTGAAAAAGTCGAAAAATGGCTCGTCGAATAGTTTGCCTCGAAAGAGAATTTTTTTTTTGGAATGGTATCCATGAATTGCCTCAAAGATGGGCAAAATGTATAGAACCCGATGGTCAATACTTTGAATAAAAAAAATTTGAGATTCCCTTGAGAATTAAGCGTTTTCTTTATTGAAAAAACCGGCAAACTTCAACTAACACCCTAGTAGTAAAAGTCGTCCGTGTTAGTATTTTAGGTGTGATATTGATATAAATGTAGCTGTGACTAGTAACTAACTAACTAACTAACCATCACGCCATTTCCCCGGAGGGGTAGGTAGAGAGGATGGATCGCCACAATCCTCTGTCCTGGCATAGCTCTCGGGATTCCTCTACATTCATACATCATACCATGCACGCACGTCGATTATTCCGACTTCGAATGTGACCGCCTTTTAGTACCTAATTAATTAATTTGGTCTTAGTACTTTAAACATTGATTGATTTGATTTGATTGATAATTATTCAAGAAACAATAAAATTATCAAATGTCATTTGATAATGCCTTTGAAAGGCGACACAAGTCATTACCATAAATTTAAATTAAACTTCTAGAAAACGGACGTTTTCAGAAATGTTCAATAAACAATAAATTATCAAATGCCAACCTTAGAAAGGCGATACGTGTCATTCCCATAAATTATAATAGAATTTTTAGAAAACAAACGTTTTCATTCGTATTAATAATTAAATATGTAGTTTTACACCATTGTTCGAACAACAAAAAAAACTTGTGTATGGAAGCGAAGCATGGAACTGGCAAAATAAGGATTAAAGTAGAATAAATGCAGTTGAAATGAGATCTCTTAGACGAATGTGTGAATACTCTGTGTATGATAGAGTGTCGAATGAAAATATAAGAAGTGAATGCGGTGCGAATGATGGTGTTATGACCAAAATAATGAAAGGATCATTAAGATGGTTTGGACACATGGAAGGAATGAATGAAGAAAGAATGGTAAAAAAGTATACGTTAACGATGTAAATGGAACCAGAAATAGAGGAAGACCGAAGAAAACGTGTCACGATCAAATAAATCGAATATTGAATGCCGGCCATGCGAGAAGTCAGAGAAATCGACGCACGTGCATGACACGATGTATGAATGTTGAGGAAACGAGAGAAATATGTCAGGAAAGAAAAGTTTGGCTGTCCATTTTTTATGTCTACCCCTTCGGAGAGACGGCGGGATGGTTAGTTGGTTAGTTAGTTAGTTTCAAGAAATAATAAATAATTATCAAATGTCATTTGATAATGCCTTAGAATGGCGAAACATATCATTACCATAAATTATAAAAAAAACTTGTAAAAAACAGACGTTTTCATTCGTATTAAGTATTTAATATGTAGTTTTGCATCATTGTTCTAGAAACAATAAATAGACTACGTTGTGTATAAGCGTGATGTTATATTTTGAGTTATCACACTATTAACCCTTAACGTACCGTGTTCAAAACAAAACGCTCGCTCCCATGTGGTAAGTTCAGTTTACCGCTAACTTTATCTAAATATCAAGCATATGACTAGATGAATCAAAATTTAATTTATGTCATCTTGTAGGGAATTTCATTAGGAATAGATCGATATCTATAACATACATGGATTATTTGAAAAACATATCATTATTAATTTTTTTCTGGAACCATGCGATTTCTGATATGTAATGCGTCACAGCATACGGGCGACTGGACATCGGGTATAAACTTGTCTGCGCGCCGCGGCCGGCGGGGCGAGGATAAAGGCACCTAGGCAAAATGTATAGTACGTTCAAGACAACGAGTACGTATTAATATTTGTCCCTTTTGGTAAAGTGTTAATATTTTCACAGTTCTGATATTATTAAGTTACGTGGTGCGTTTTCATCCAGTCGGTATTATTACGTACCTATTGAAAAGGTCAAAGATATAATTTATAATACGTTCAAAACAGCGAGTAAGTATTTGTCACTTTTGATAAAGTTGTAAATATTAGCAAAACAAATTCTACCTTAACACGAATGAAGGTGAGGGCAGTCTTAGAAAATATTTTTTTTTGGGATGAAGGAAGTAATTTTTTGCTTTTTTTTTATTACGAAATATTGAGAACACTTCAATGGAGGATTACAATTTTTTTTATAATATTAGGGTCCATAGGTTTTAAGAAAATCAACTTTAAATTGGCAGTGGAAACTCAATTGACCACATGGCAACGCGACGGTTAATAACGCCAGGAGAATATTATATTTATGAAAGATAAAACGACGTTTTTAGGACTGTTTCCATTAACCTCATCGCATCAACGCCAACGGTTGTCGCTTTTGTTTCCAATACTTACAGTTTAACACTCCCCTTTGGTCTACATTGGGATATTTATCTCTGTCAGGGGAAAAGGCGATAATTTTTATGAAAGCTCCGACTGGAGGGCTCGCCCTTTATGCCGAGGCGTGGTTTAGGTGTGGCTAGTTGTCAGAGGTACACATTTAAAAAATTATCCCCCCATTTCTGACTTTATCTGGACTCCCATTTATAACGCTTATAAAAGAAAGTAAAATCCTTTTAGCTTATTGAAATTTTATGACTTAAGAGTCAATATATTTACAGGAAGAAAAGTGGATAGTAACAAGGCAATGATGGATTCATTTTCTTTTATTACAGACATTGAATAAATACACATCCAATTTGGCCTTAATTAATGTTTGGTTTCATTTCAACGAATATTAAATACTCTATCAATCAATATTAATCTTATCGTATTAATGTTTTTGTTTATTTTATATACCTACATACAAAAAATATATAATAACAACACTTTGGAAAGACACGCGATAATATCATTAATAATATTATTATGTTAAATAAACAAAACATTTAAAGCATTCTAATGCATTTAAAAATAAGTAAATAAATAGTAGTGAAATAATTTTATAGAAGCGACATATTTTTCCTTGTTAGAGTAGTATCTAATTAGGTTATCAATATGTGATAATATCTAAACAAGACAAAACATGTCACTCCAATTAATATACAATAAAAAAAGTAAAAATCAGACTATGTTATTAATATCTAACATTTAATATGGAGTTTTATATCAATAAATAGTAGTAAATGAATCAATGAAATTTAGAGTTTGAATAATATATATTTTTTCCATTGTTTTAATACACAATAAATATAAGATACTTAACATAAATATTTGGGAATATTCGTAATACTTAACTATTTTCGACCCTTTAACCAGCTAGAATAATTAAGGCTGAAAGTAATATTGATCAAAATATGTTAGACACTTATGTTAAACGAGCATTTATACACATTTCTTTAAAAACAAATAAATAATTAATGCAAGGTTTCCCAAACATTTTATATATTGGAACACTTCGCAAACCTGGAAATTTTAAATGATCACATAGCTTTTTAAATTAGAGTTTAAGGTTGATCAAATTTTACTGTTAAAAAAACACCACGTACTTGCTTATGAAACTTCCCGCAGACTTATCCATCTAGATTTTCGTAACTGATATATTTTCAAGTTGTTTTTTTACAGGTTTATGAACAATAATTATTAACGCGCCTAACCGTTCTGTCAATCTTAATAACTGTCGTTAAACTAACACGACTTGTCAGCCGATTAAGTAAAAACAATACGAGTATACCCCATCTCTTTCATGCGCACGCTGAGAGAAAATATGGTCCTTCGCCTGTACCTAGGTACCTATTTGACGTCGTAAACACCCGTGTATATTGGTCATCACTCGCTTTTCAATATGAAGTCAATATGAATTAAATGTATAGGGTGTTTTAAAGGTTTGGTTTTTAAACTAGCAACATTATTTCTATAGACTGTCAATTTGACAGTTGACAGTTGATTTGTAGTCAATACGTTTTGCCATTTTACCATTAATAGACTGACGTCAGAACAGCGCTTGCAAATTGTACTAATTTATTTTGAAAATCATGGTTCGGTTCGCCAAACTTATAGTGCGCTACGAAGATCATGGATCGTTTTCGCACCACGTACACTCTATTGGATAATACGCATCCACAAAGACGACATATGTCGAAAATTGGACCTAACGATTGCGCTTCATTCGAGGTAGCCGTGGCGCTCATATGCCAGAAATCATATTTAAACAATATTGGCATAAAATTATCTATTAAATAAAGCCAATATCATAGACATTAATATTACTTTAATGTTTTTTTTTTTCATTTTGAATATGTAATGTACGAGGTCTGTTCAAAAAGTATCGCGAATTTTATATTTTTTCAAAAAGTATTTATTTATTCATGAATATCTATTTTGTCCCCTTCAAAGTAATTCCCCTCGGATATAATATATTTATGCCAACGTTTTTTCCAATCCTCGAAGCACTTAAAAAAATCATTTTTTGTGATCTTGTTCAGCTCCTCCTTCGATGCCGTCTTTATCTCCTCAATCGTGGCGTAGCGTCGTCCTTTCATGGGCCTCTTCAGTTTTGGAAACAGGAAAAAGTCACAGGGGGCCAGGTCTGGGGAATACGGTGGCTGCGGCACCATTACTGTGTTGTTTTTGGCCAAATATTCGCGCACAAGCAACGATGTGTGAGCAGGGGCGTTATCATGGTGCAAAAGCCAGTTTTTGTTCTTCCACAAATCCGGCGTTTCTGGCGGATTGCTTCGCGCAAATTGCGCATAACTTGCAGGTAATATTCCTTATTGACCGTACTACCCTGTGGCAAGAACTCATGATGCACCACGCCCCTGCAATCGAAGAAAACTGTGAGCAAAACCTTCACGTTCGACCGAACTTGGCGCGCTTTTTTTGGTCTTGGCTCATGCGGCAGCTTCCATTGGGATGATTGAGCTTTGGTTTCCACGTCATAACCATAAACCCATGATTCGTCACCAGTTATGACCCTCTGGAGCACATTTGGGTCGTCACGGACCGAGTCCAACATCTCCTGAGCAATGTTAACGCGATGCTGTTTTTGGTCGAAATTGAGCAATTTTGGCACGAATTTCGCGGCGACCCGACTCATGCCCAAATCATTGGTTAAAATCGAATGGCACGAGCCAATCGATATGTTTAGGTCCTCAGCAACTTCTCTAACGGTGATTCGACGATTGGCTAATACTATTTTCTTCACTTTATCAATGTTTTCGTCTGTTGTTGACGTGCTCGGGCGTCCGGCACGCTCTTCGTCGTTCATATCTTCTCGGCCCTCTGAGAACATTTTGTACCACCGATAAACGTTGCTTTGGTCCAAGGTAGCTTCACCATATGCCACAGTCAACATTCGAAATGCGTCCGCGCACTTTATTTTGTTTTTCACACAAAATTTGATACAGATTCTTTGATCCATTTTTTGGAATAGGCAAAAATCGAAGACGAGCCAAAACACATCCAAGCAAAACAGCTGTCAAAAATTAACTAAACATTCAAAATGGCCGACCTTGTCAGCATAAGTAAGGGACATGAGTACCAACATAACGCTACAAAAAAATCAAAAATCAAATATACGTAGCCAGCGGAAATTCAAAATTCGCGATACTTTTTGAACAGACCTCGTATACCTCTAAAAAAACACCCATTATTATTATTTTGTTGAATTGCTCTAAACATCATTAATTATACAAATTGATGCAAAGGGTATAACTGTCATATTGATTCGCATGACATGTGAAAGGTATGTATGTAGAGTGGATATAACTGAAGATGGAGACTGCAACGATCTCCGAAACGTCGGTCCATTAAGATGAGCTACACGGATTCTCTCAAGATCCCAAAATACATATAGCTACCAACCGTGAAAATCTACGCAATTATATGTGAAAGCTAGCTAATCTTTTGCCATTTTATTTTCACGTGAATTCTTCACCAGGCCAAAGACAGTGTGACAATCACACTGCCATCACCAGGAATCGAAGCCGGTACCTTCGATGTGCCAGTCAAAGCACCTACCACTCGGCCACTAAGGTCTTCGTCGGCGTTGTATTGCAGTGTATAAAAACTTTCTATATTATCACGGAACACCTATTAAGGTTGGGGTAACACCTCGCGGAACATAGTTTGGGAAACCCTGATGTAGTGTAATGAAATAACAATGAAGATTCTATTTCATCCTACATAACACACACAGCTACACAAATAGAAAGAAGCTATCAATCGTCTAACTTTGACACAGACGCCTGATTATTTATTTAACACGATATAAGAATAGCATAATGAAAAACATGATAAAATATGTTTAATCTACAACACCAATATAACGAAAGCACAAACGTAAACGCGCTGATTGTCTACACAAATATTTCTTGATTATATTTACAACCTTATCATTTTTTTATATACGAGTATTATATAATATGAAATATATAGCAATAAAAATTAAATGTTATAGACGAACTAAACAAAATAATTTCTTCTGCATTCGCCATACTTTGTGTTGTAGATGCTTTATTTTTATTTTTATTTTTTACATATTTTTTTATCGACATGTTTCGGACAACCAGTCCTTCTTCAGCAATTAAAAATAAATAACATATTATAAATAATCAAATAAATTTAACTGAACCCCAATAAGAACTTTAAATTATTATTTTAAATTTTAAATTCAATCATAATATTTGTTATAACAAAATCGTAAACGTTCCTAAATAAATCTTTATAACATCTGTCAGATCATGTAAACAATTTTATAATATTTTAAATATGTATCACTGAAGAAGGACTGTTTATCCGAAACATGTTTATGTAATTAATTTTTTTTAATCTAAGTGTTGTATATACAAAGTATATAAAAAAGAAAAAGAGAAAAAAACATATACAACACAAAGTATGGCGAACATAGAAGAGAAGAATATAAAATAGAAAAAGAAAAATAAATAAAATAAACTTAAAAAAACACTCGTGTGCTTTATTATTAAGTACTTTATTTTGTTTTATCGAATCAACCGGTTTCGCTCAGGAGCTTAGTTAGAGTTACAAAAACACAGACTGACAGTGTTTTTGTAACTCTGATGAAGCTCCGGCGGGAGTGAAACCGATTGGTTCGATAAAACAAAATACAGTGGTGTGAAAACATAGTATACAAGTGTTGCATTTTTTTTTGATAATGTGAAAACCACAAATTTTTCTATGTGCCCTATACGAAAGAATTATATAATTTTTCTTGAGTTTTAATCTGATGGTATGTGTATATTCAAGTAGAGTGCATTCATTTTGGGGAGATTCTTTGCAATAGCGTGAGTGACAGCGTTTTTGTTTTATTTTTTATGAATAGATAAGGTAAAAAATATTAATTTTTATTTTATATTCATTGAAAAAAATACCCTTATTATATATAATACTAATATTTAATATCCAACTAATACTAATATTTAACTAATATTAAATATAATAAAAATATCCAACTAATACTAATATTTAACTAATATTTAAATTTAACTAATACTAATATTTAACTAATATTTAACTAATATTAACTACTAATAATAAAAATATCCAATTAATACTAATATTTAACTAATATTTAAATGTCACAAAATAAGATATTAAAATTTTAATTGTTTTTTTGTTGATTTAAAAAAAAACAATTAAGGATGCGACTAATATTGATCTAGTACGATGTTAAAATATAAAAGATTTGTTTATTTTTTTATTATTAATTTATTTCAATTATCTGGTGTCAGGAAATTTCTATTTTTATGTCAAATTTGTGTTGTTATTGGAAATTCTAAAACAAAACCCCAAACACAAACATGTCCTTCCGCCGTTTAAATTATATAAATTTTCTAATTTAAAGATAGTAGTAGGTTTCTCTCTTTTGTCACTCTTTTGCAATGACAATGTCAACTTAAAACTAAGACAGAGGATGTTAAAGTGTTATGTGTGGTCTGTTCTGTTATATGGGTGTGAGACATGGACATTAAAAGTAAATACAATGAACCGGTTAGAGGCATTTGAAATGTGGCTTCACCGAAGAATGTTCAGGATCCCATGGACAGACAGAGTGACGAACACAGAAGTCCTGAATCGTGCAGGAGTAAATAGAGAGCTGCTGACATTAATCAAAGTCCGCAAGATTGCATATCTGGGTCACGTTTTGCGAGGAGAGAAGTATCGCCTGCTGCATCTAATATTGAAGGGAAAAATAGAGGGCCGCAGGGGGGCAGGGAGAAGGCAGATGTCCTGGCTGCGCAATGTGAGGGAATGGACGGGAATCGGAACTGTGGAGGAGCTGTTCCGGACAGCGCAGGATAGGGAGGAGTTTACCAGAGTGATCGCCAACGTCGGGGGGACCTGACAGGGCACTTTAAGAAGAAGTAGGTTTCTAATAATCGAGTATTATAGAAGTTAATGCCGTACACTCCGTCTACTGAGCCCAATGAACCAATCAGATAGCGTTCTATAACCAATTTAGAAGATGCTGCTAACACTATTGCAAATCATCTCCCCGAAGTAAATAAACTATACAAGATGTTCTTAAACTATTGATTTGTGGAAAAGGGTAATTTTATTTTACATCAATAGACGATTTTATTAGCAACTAATGTAGACATGTTATATCAGTACATTTAATGGATTATACTTTTTGAAATGGAATTGGTTGTGGTCTCCTTCACACGAGAAGCACGTCTTCCCTCCTGTCGGGCGGCTCGCTGAGTGAGTGGTGCTGCAGCCGCATGCCACCCCAGAAGCTGCCGAGCGCCTCGGAGCAGGGCACCACCACGGCCTGTGCGCAGGCGCGGGTGCTGGTCCGGCACGCGGCGCAGCTGATCTTCAACACCCGCAGGCACGGCGCCACGCACCAGATGTGCTGAAAGTGTTACAACATTATAAATCCAACTTCACTGCCATCTTTTTTAAGAGCAGTGCTGCGAAATGACATTTTATGTAGGTACGTTGGTTTTATGACGTGGAAGACCAAGGAAAGCATGGCACGACCAAATTAATCAAATACTGAAAGGCGGTCACATTCGAAATCGGAAAAATCGACGAACGTTCATGTTACGATCTTTGTATGTAGATGATGCTAGAGAGGTATGTCAGGACAGAGCAGTATGGCGGTCCATCCTCTCTGCCTATCCCTTCGGGGAAATGGCGTGATGGTTTTGTTTTAAAATAATAAATTGTTAAAATTTAAAACACTGTTATTAAGTGAGTTATGAGCTTGTCGTGACAGTTGTATCGCCAACCTATGTTGGCATCATCAGGTGTTCACAAACAACTCAGTTGTCAAACAATATAAATAATTAAAACTCATATAAATAAATTGTGATTCGTAATAAACATTTAATAATATTGAAATATCGTAGTGTTTCGCCCAAAATAGTATTACATGTTTTTAATTCGTAGTCGTTTTCATTAGTAGTGCATTTTCTGTCACGACATAGATAATGATTTCCTTGCCAATTACGCATTGAATATTTTCACAACATTTCTTTCTAGTTGAGAATGATTGCGCCACCCCTATATCAATTATATCATAATAAAGCACTGTAAAAGTCATTTTGGGTAACCCTGAACTAATTGATAATATTGTTATTATTATTATTTTTTTTTAAATATACATTTATTACTCATATTTCTTATTGCATTACGGTATATGCAGGCTTCACTTGGGATGATGTTAAGCATCAGGCATGCGATAGAGTCGGGTAGAGAAGATTCCTTGAGGCCCTATGCACCACGGAGGTGTGACAGGACGAAAAGAAGAAGAAGAGACTCATATTTCTCATTGCATTGCATAGCATTTCTATAATATTAATTTATTTAACTATCATAGTTACGAATAATTAAGAATTATAGCGACAGAAAGACGAACTAAAAATGATGGTGAAAAATCTGAATAAATTTTTAAAAATATTAAAAATACGTGTTTAATATTATGCATTAATATTTTGGCACAGATTAAAACTTTTAAAAATTTAATAAAAAACAAGTTAACAAGTTAATTATTAATGTTTACGGTTAATTATACTCTGATATATGACTATCCTTTCTACATAAATAACCTGTTTGTGATAAACTTCAAAGCTTTATAGGATGATCAAAGGACTTCTTCAACCCACAGAGTTGGCTTGACTTAACTCTTTATGATATAAAAAACCACCCTTCGTAAATGAAATTGTATTTTTAGGACATGAGTTCCTTTGATAATCATAATATGGTTAGGAGCAATAGCAATATTCTTAAGTAGTTGAAAAAATATTTCCTTATAAAAATCTGCTGATCTACCAGAAAAAAAAACTCTTGCAAATATAATACTTCAATAATATGTGGCTTTTTAAACCTCTAAATAAATCATGATCCTTTTTAATTTTTTTTTGATAACTTTTTAGGTATTCACTATCATTTCTAAAAAGCCCACTTGGTTCCTTTTTATTATTATTATTATTTTTAAATCGCCTGCTTATAACTGTTGAAGTATTATTTCAATTAATGAATTTATTGTTTCTTGAACAATAATATAAAACAACATGTTAAATAATTAAAATCAATTAATTAAATAATTGTTAAGATAATCAAATGAAATCTCTTGATAGAAGTTCATTTTAAATGTCTGTCGATATAAATATTTTATAACCACCAGTCTGTCGATGCCAATGAGCCTGGCGAAACCGGTCGCTGACGAAATAAAGACAAAAGTGAAAGTAGTTAAAAAAACATCGTTTTATTTAACTATTATTTTAAATAATTGTTATTATGCAGCTTGTTTCTAAAACATTAGATAATTGATTAACTCCTCTTTAAAAAAGGAGCCGGAATGGTCGATGGGTGTGGATGACAAGATATATGAATGTTGGGGAAATATGTCATTTTGCGGTCCGTTCTTTCTGACGACCCTTCTAGGAGACTGCGTGATAGATAGTTAGTTAAATAATAAAAAAATATTAATAACAAACGTTTGATTCTACTAATCCTTTAAGTTTCGATCGGTTTCGGCGGTTCGCTGTCTTATTCTGTAATCTATTATACATTCTACACATATCATAATTAATTGAAATTGTAAATGGGTTGCAAGTGGTGAAGGTTGAATACTAATGATACTGTTCAAAGTTATTCGTTTTAATTGATTCTAAAAGTTTTTCAAATAATGGTGGCAGGTAAAGTTGCTTTATAATTATAATGTAGATTAAATTCGGTCAAATTTTCATAATGGAAAATTAATGGTCGTGTTTATTGTTCAAATTAAAAATGGGTATTCATTTGTTCTACTAGACATTTCCATTAATTTTAATAAACTTTTCAGATAGCTTTCCTAATTGTGAAGATTGAATTTCTTCGAAATAAATGCCAAACATTATTTAGAAAATGATATGTATATATTGATTATAGGCAGTGTGCCATTTTACAGACCAGCATTTTAATATCAACAAAACACTCTGTATAATGAGGCGCTTTTATCGCGTGTTGGGCAGTTGTTTGTAAAAACGTTGACCCTATGAAGGGACGCCGTCATCCACTTTTTACGGTGCGACCTAAAACCACAATTACACCAGCTATTAACGAATACTTTTTGACGGTATCTACCCTTAAAATGTACTTGTTACCTACAATACGTTTACATCAGCTTTGAATTGAATCTATTAATTATCACAATCTTTAAAAAAAAGCTTAGTAACCATCACGTCGTCTCTCCGAAGGGGTAGGCAGAACAAATGGATCACCACAATGACATATTTTTCTCGATTCCTCAACATTCATATAATATATCGTGCCATGCACGCATGTCGATACTTCCGACTCCTTGCTTAGCCGATATTAAATATTTGATTGATTTGATTGTGCCACGTTTTTCTCGGTTTTCCTCTTATTCTAGTTCCGTTTACGTCGTTTACATTTATTATCTTTAACATTCATTCTCATAATGTATCTAAACCATCTTAATGATATTTTTGCATTTAAAAAAATTCGTTTAATTAATATCATATTTATAATTTTAGTATAACAGCGAGAGTATTTATATTTATTTTTAAATAGTCCATTGTTTTGATACTTTAACATTATAAACTGTTAAATTGAAAAAAAAATTGTTTTGTGTATCACAATTGTATTTTTATTTAAAATATTATTGTAACACCTTATGATGTCAACATAGGTTGACGAAACAGCTGTCGCAAAATAAAAATACAATTGTGATACATAAAACAAAGTTTTTTAATTTAACAGTTTATAATTATTTTTAATATAGAATTTTAAACGAATATGTTAAAACATGAATGTTGGTAGTTTTATAAAATTCACCGTAGGCTTATCATTGTACGTATTCAAAAATTAAATGGTATATATTGGTGAATCACACTATCACTCAACTTAAAACGTATCTCGTGTATAAAAATACATATCTCGAAAAGCGTCTAGAATTAATTTCCATTCCCTTGGTTTCCGAAACATTGGTTAACCGGAAAAGCGAATGGTCCACTTTTCTTATCAATAATCGTTCAACTATTCCTAATTCTACTTATTTTTTATCGGAATAATTCCTCGCAAAGGAAATGTTGCCTACCCAACACTTTTGTGGTTTTTCATAATTAATTACCGTGGTCTAAATCCACGAGAAAATGAGTGTCGAAAAAAAAAATCTTATTTAAATACAAATAAATTGTTAGAATTTTAACTCTATGGTTTAAACATTCAATTAGAAGTTTTAATAAAAAATAAATTGCTAAAAAAATCTGTCATACATAAATGACTATCTATGGAGGTGACATAACACTTAAGTTCTATTTTAGCTGCATTTAGATTCAAGTCTTGTGACTAGAAGCTATTGGAAAAATGTAGTTTTATTATAACCAGAGGGTGTATTTGTTTATTAACACGCAGAAAAATTATATATATAATACATTAAGAAAATAAAGTTTAATTTATCATTATTTTTTTATGGATAACTTGGATCCAGGGGCGAATATCACATAATTGGGTCAAGGATTATTTTTTGTATTATGTTTGAATCCGAAATAAAGATCAACATATACTCGTATAATTTATTAAAATACCCAGAAGACTAAGTATTTGCTTACTTTTTTGTATACAACAGGTCATTTGAATCCAATTACTGTAAACAGTTTTTTTAGCTACTTTATTGATTCTTATGACGTGTGATAGGTAGCCAATCTATCGCCATTTTACCGTCACATGAATTCTACACCAGACTAAAGACAGTGTGACAATCACATTGCCATCATCGGGAATCGAACCCGGTACCTTTGGTATTGCAGTTAGAGCTCTTTACACCCTGCGATGAATGTCATAAAATTATAATAATAAGTTAATCGCAATGAATAGATATATTTATTTTTATTAGAGTAACTGTCAAAGAAGTAACTATTATTATAAAAAAGCTTCATCATCGTTGTGAAAGAATATTCTGAAACTATACCTATAGTAAGAGATCGCAAACAGTTGTTTCAAGGACACAATAAATAATCGTTTCTAATAAATTTAAGAACCAACATATTTATCAGACTTGTTAATATATTAAAACATTAAGTATACATGAAGCGTGAATGCTAACTCACCTCAAAAGCCAGGCATGCGAATGTTAGCCCCAGACATAAAGCAACGATGGGAGCTATGAGCACCGAGAGGAAGATGTAGCAGCAGTTCTTGGAGTATTTGAAGCAGTTGTTGCTCAGCCTCCAGGCGCACTCCGGACTCCTCACTCCATCTGGTTCTCCGATCACATCATCCCAAAGTACCTAACATTGTACCATCATCAGTAAAATGATAATGTGTCGTCTTGAGTGAAATGAACATCAAATATTTGGTATTAGGACAGAAGCCAAAGATGAAACCCTCTGGCGTGTCTATAGGCTAATGATGAGACAAAAATGATTCTGTAGTACTATGGTATAAACTGTTTGGTGATTTATTACTGCAATTTGTGTGTGTGTGTGTGTGTGTGTGTGTGTGTGTGTGTGTGTGTGTGTGTGTGAATCTTTTGTGTGATTATAAAACAAAAGAATCTCTGATGTTCTTGTTTATAAAATACATACGAGTACGAGTATATCTAAAATCTGGAGAATTTGCTTAACATTTTTCTTTGTTTGGATTAAGTACGAGAATCTTTGTTATCTGAACTGGCGTATATTTGTAAGCAAGCTTCTACGTGAAACTACTTATTTAGTTATCTTTCGTAAAAAAACTCTATTATCTGTAAGCAAAGGATTGCTATTTAAATTGTACTAGCGATAAATCAAGTTATTTTTTGGTTGAATAAATTTCACATGTTTCGGTTACAAGTAACTTTTATCAATGTATACAATTTTACCAATCGAATAAAATAGAGAGGTCAATTATATACTAAATGGAGATCGAGTTATGTATAAAAGTAGAAGGGGTATAATTAGAATTGAGGAGAGTGGAGATGTAACGGGAACATATCGAGTGGAATTAGGATTGAGGAGAGTTTTATTTTTTAGTTGACTAACACTCTTTATTTTTGTATAAATTCATTAATCGAATATTCTAACATTTTTTTGAGTTATCAAATATTTTAGAATGATGATATATATTAAAAAAAACACACACAAATGAATGAAATATTTTGAATACTGCCACTTGAAGGATTATCCATTTAGCTCTTTTAAGAATTTATATTGTCATTTAAAAAAAAACATAATATAAATACGATACCAATTTTTTACTGAAACTAATAGCGAATCAATTGGGTTAACACATATTATTTGATTGCAATCTTTATTAATATTCTCAAAAACGCAAACAAAATGATTCAAGCGTGGCGTGTTATAAACCTTACTTATTTTCCCTCAATACAGCGCCAGAAATGTGAAATGAACAGCCTAGATTTTTATAGGTGGTCGGAAACCAATCCAGGTTAATGGTAAGAAGTACACGAAGTCCGTAAACAAGTTAATTGAATTGAATTGTCAACAGGTAAAAACGCACATGTTTAAATATATTTGTAATTATTCGAATAAATAATAATGTTATATTATTGTCACAAGAAAATATATATTCAGGTTAAAAATGTTGAAAATCATGCTTTTATAAAGATTTAATTAAACATAACTTTTAAATTTTTATATTATATTAAAAGTATACATGTCTAGATAAAAAGTGTGGGAATTTATTATAAGTCCACCTTTTGAGTGTATAGTGTATTGTCGTTTTGTTAGAATATTAGAAAATAAGGACATTTTTTGGTACATAAATAGATTGGATGTAAAGTAATAAAATATTTACCCTATCTTTGCAGTTATAAAGTATTATAATTAACCACGTGGGCGAATGGACAATACTTTTCTCGATTGACACAATAATTTTAGATTCATATACGTTGTGTCTAAAGGTTTTTGAATAGGTTTGATAGATATGTTAGCGTTTTTTCTTAGAATTATATAAACTTAAAACCTACGCATTGTAGGTTTAATTTTTTGGCACTCTCGTTTCTTGCATTTAAATAAATTGTTAAAACTAAAAATTACCTGTAAATGCTGATTCAGACTATTAGGATCGCGATCTTCTAAGTCTTCGATAACGGCACTTTCTGGTTTTGACATTGTAACTTTCTTAATTTAAAAACCGACACGAGTTAATTATTCCACTTATTCAAGCGATTCAAGTAGTTTGCTAGTATATAATGTGTTGGGCGGCATATTGAAATTTTCCTGCGCCTTTGTTTTCAGGTATTTACGCGCTTAATGTACCGAGTTATCGTGTTAGGGGTTGAAAGCTTTCGGAGCTCTGCGAGGGTCCGCCTGGCTCCGAGGCGACAGAGAGACTGAAGCTTTAAGCTCTGAAAGTAAAGCACAAACAAAGATTGGCGTCGCGACGAAAAAGGGCGTCTAGTGACCGCTTCAGGGGTGCTGAACCTTTACGAGTAGAAGAGTTCATATGGTGCACTATTACTACAATTTAATACAATATAAATATACATTATCTTTTAATTTATGATTCTATTAGAAACATATTTGTGTTGTCGAATAATTTTTGGTTTATTTCTGAACGAATTTATGCTTAACTATAAAATATAAATTTGTATTAAAAAAATAATTTATTATGTATTGCCGGTAGTTGAATGAATTATGCTTACGATTATAAAAATATGTTTTGTGATTGGCAAAAAAATGTTTTAATAATGATTATAATGAAATATATTAAAGTCTTTTAAAATAAGTCTCAATTCTAAATATTGGTTTGCAGCAAAGTCTTTTAAAATCTTTACTAACTCTTAGGCCTTTCATGTGATAGTTTTCCATTGCTTTTCACATTATGTATTTTGAAAGACAGAAAAAATCACATTAAATACACATTATATATGCACAAAGTTATTTTGAGTGAATAGCATAAAATTCGTAAAGTTCTAAAAATAATCATTAGTGCTATCAGTAGGGTTTGAAAGCGTGATCTTCCGCTTTTCGAGCAAATGCTGTATGCATAAAGCCATGACAACGATTAATTTAGATAGCATTATTTTGGAAAGACCATTCAACACAACGTAAAACCAATTTTTTTAATCTATTTTTATTGTTATAACAATAAATTAACAAATTTTTCAAGAGTCTACTTCCCAAGAGAGGCCAGCCTAACATGAGTAACAGACTAAGGGTCTAAAAGGAGAAGGAGAAAAGGACTTTTGTACTTTGTTTTTGCAACACTTTTTTATTTTATCGAAATCGACGGAGCTTTTTTAGGGTTACAAACCCAAACTGAGTTAGTCAGTCAGTGTTAACGTAACCCCGTCAAAGCTTCGGAGGGAACGAAACCGGTTGGTTCGATAAAACAAAATAAAGTGGTATAAAAATAAAGTATAACATAGTTTTAAATTATTTTTATCGTGTTTATTAATAAACAAAATGGCGATAACATAGCTGTAACACACATATTGGTTGAGAATAATAACTACTGAACTGTGTTAAAGGTAAATCATGTCTGGATAAACTTATAAAACGATTATTAATCAACCATCCCTCGCTTTTACCCTGTCAGGAAGGTTAGGAGGGTGGTATGGTGGGAAGGGAACGGGCAGGGAGAACTGCCAGGGAATAGAGGGTAGGGCAGCTATGGCAGTCAATGGTCTCTATTGGTCAATGGTTCCCACAACGAAAAATTTCATGCTCGCGTGAGCACTGATTGATCTTAGAAATAACTCGCACAGATAGCATTCATGTAAGTGAGGTGAATGATTTCTATGTTTTATGCTATTTCATGCCATGTTTGCTATCAACAAAGGAAAATACGTTACAAACATTTTTCCAATTTTCTTGAAAACCTGAAAACTCAACTGTTTTGATTGCATGCTTTCTTATTAAGAAATAAATACAGAGATGATAATTTAGAAAAAAATTAAATAGGAGTTTTTAATAAACATGGGACAAAACTGTCTGAAATTATACAATATTTTTTTTAATCTAATATCTGACACATGTTTATTTATCTTTATTATTTGTAAGGAAGTATGCTTTCACCATTAAGAGAATGTTAACAATCGTTATTTTAATGAACAAAATACACTTTATTCGAAATATGTCGAGATAAATAAATATAAATAGCGGTAAAAGCTGTTTACCATAAAAAATAATTATAATATAATAGTAATAATAATTTAAAAACAAATAAAAACCCGAAAATAGCGTATTATTTAAGATATCAACATACCGGGGTACTTAAAAAAAGTTATTTATAAGATATACTGTAAAAATATTATACTATAAAAAGGTAATTTACACGGTATAATACCTTGGTAAGGTGAAACTTAAATAATAAAATAAAAATAAGAGTATTAAAATGGGCCTTTTAATGTATCTTAAATGATGTGATAACTTTCTTCTATATTCACCATTACTTTGTGATGCAATTAAAAATATATATTAATAAACGTATAAATTTAACTTTTAAAACGTATAAGTCCAATAATTGATTTATACGTCGCTTTAACACCTGAACCTTAATTAGAACTTTAAATATTATTTTAGTTTTTTTTCAAAATGTTAATAGCAAATGCATAAAACCTTCCAAAAATTCATTTTTTTCGTCTGTCAAAACTGACCAAATTCATGATAAAATTTATTAAAATATTTATAACAACACGGTTAATGTGTAATTTTAAATTTAATTTGTATTTGTATATAAAATGTTGTGTTACATTGGAAAAAATGTTGTACAGATATGATAACTATTTAATTTTATCCTCATCTAGATTTAGGTAATTTTCTGGTTAAAAATAATTAAAAATGGGATTCTGACTTGAGTTTTTTCCCTGTTTTTATTTTCTACACATTAGGATCAGGTATTTTTGACTCTGAAGAAAGTAAAAAAAAAGAGGGCGATTTCCATAGATAGTTTAAGTAAATAATATAAAACACGGTTTGTTTGTTAAATTGGCATTTATTGGTTTCGTTATTTGTAGACATAAGTTCACATCGATTCATTATGCAAACACAATCAAGTTACAAGTTTGAGCAAAGTCATTTGACAACCTCTTAATATTAAATTATATTTTGTCAATAGTGGGTAAATATTTTGTATTGAACTTATTAATTCTGTACAGTTTATTATTTATTTACAACTCCAGATATAAGAATATAATTTTACATTTTATACAACATATAAAATAGATTTTATAAACTTGATATTTTATTAATTTGTTTTGTAAATCATACATTAACACTTAATTTTAAACTAAATAAAATTTTTGACACTATGTACCGAGAATATGCACCTTACGTAAATTTAAAAAAGAATTTTTTTTTTTAAAGTTAATTACATAACTATGAATTCGATAATTTACCCAGATAACATAATGGTAACTGTTCATATTTATTTAACAAAGTTTTCATTTTCCTTCAAAGATCAGAATTCCAAATAAGTGTTGTCATATCATCAACAATTTACATAAAATTATCTGCATTATTTAAAAAATTCTTTTTAAAAGAATTATATGAAAAAATATAATTACATACTCATAGAAAAAAAATATCAAATTAAATTATTATTTGCATTTTATTTTTTAGATACACACGTAGCGCCTATATTTGAATCTGTAATCAATAATAAATAAATTTTGTATTTCTTTTTAGGAATAAACGAAATCAAATTGTCTTGTTTGTAACAAAACAATTTGTTTAATTATCTTGATGAAACTCCGCTAGGAGCGAAACCAGTTGGTAGTGTTATAACTAAAAAAATATATATAATAATATTTTTTATCAAGAATTATATAAATATGTCACATCCAAAATAAGTGCTACATAGTAAAATATTTATTTTTAGTAATAATATTTTTTGTTTTAGTGCCTTTATGTCGTTTAATTAAATTCTATTCGAATTCATGATTTCCATATTTATCGAAGTTGATACGCCGTGTGTGTCACTTAGTTAAAAAATGAAATGCAAGGTGACGCAAAATATAAATTTCTGTTTTAATAAAATAATATAATTTTTTATACATTTAAGTAAGCTTAAAAATTAATTAATTTATGTCTAGAAGAATGCAATTTTATGAACTAGAACAGAGCACCAATCTAATAATCTTGCGTTTGTGGTCTTTGTTATTAACTGTTAAGTATACTTTACTTCATTACAGTATTGTTATCGTTAGGTAAGAACTAGAGATATTGTATTTGGTTTGATACTCGTACAGCGATATATTAAAGCCTGTTGAATTCCATATATTATGAAGTAGCGATTAAACGGAAAATTTTGCACTTTGGATACTATAAGTATTAAAGCATATCTTTATTTTACAATCAGACGAACTGGAACCACTTGAACTCTAAAGTAAGAACTTAGTCATGAATTAATAGTGGTGGTATGTACCAAATAACGTCATTGACAAAGATTAAATTTTTTATGTTCCAAAGAAAAAATTATCATGACCAAAAAAATCTAAAAAATATTGAATAAAGCAAGTTTCAAAAATACAACGAAACCTTATTATAATATGTACGATGACACCTAATTTAAAATCAAATTAAACCACAAACCATTCTTTTTTTTTTCAAACCATAAAATACATTCACATACGTTAAATTAATGCAATTAATCTCAAAGATTCTAAATTAATTTTCTCAAAAAAATATTTTTTTAGACCATTGTGTATATGTACCAAATAGTATGCGATATATTTCATTACGCCAATATATTACGTAATAAATATGCATATAATTCAATCACGTAGATTCTTAAAACAGCACTGTTTTAAGTGAACCCTTGTTTCATCTTCTAATAATTCACGAAGAGAAGATGGTTCCATTCCGGAAGTTTTCAGGTTGTAGATTTAATTTGATCTGTAAAAAAAAAAAACATCAATACAATATTTTTTTTCCACTGATCGAATTCATTATCAATTCTATCAAACATGTGATACAATATTTTTAAAATTATTTTTTCTACTGATCGAATATTCATTATCAATTCAATCAAACATGTGATGTCCTGTGAATTATTAATAATTCATACGAATGATAACGTTTTTACTTATTTTTTCAAAATTTCCAGAAGTTTTATTACTGTTTATGGAAATGACGTTTTTTCCCTTTCTGAGTCATTATCAAATTATTATTTTGTTGAAAAAACTCCTTACATCATTACAACGCGAGCCAAATAGATGTAAAGGGTGAAAAAAAAGAATAAGCCAGTTATTTCCTTTCTGCCTTTATCGTAAGGGTATTTACGAATTCTATCTCTTTTGCAACCTCATTTAAAAGACGAATCGCTTTCAATACAGGAGAACTTTGAAGGGCCTCTGTGCGGCAATTTGGGGCATAAAATAATATATGTCCCCTTGCTCTGCTATAACTATGGGGAACGTATAGATTTAGTTCTTTCAGTATTCCTGGATTGTAAATACTTCCAGATAATATTATAGTTAAAAAAATGCTTTCCTAGAAAGATCATTCTACGAGTTTCAAGAGGGTTGAAATCCAACATTCCTGAGAAAATAAATAATAATAAAAATCCTAGAAAATTTACGTTTTCATTCGTATTAATAATTTAATATGGAGTTTTTCATCATTGTTTAATAAACATTAAATAGTAACTAACTCCCTTTTGTGCGAAAATATTATTTTTATTATTTGTAAATAAACTTGTAATCCTCTTCAGTATAACGTTTATTCTTATAATGGTGTGGCAAGGCTTGAAGGGAATATTAATAATTCTTTCTTAATTCCAAAATTATTACAAAAGATCCACGTTGAAATACCAACCTTGTAAGTATCATCCAAGCCCCGGAAGCATCACCGCTTGGGAAAGTCAACAGGAGAGGACGGGAGAAGGAAGTTAGCTTGACTAGAATATTATTATTGTTTGGAATGGGTTGTGTTAGTCCGCCATACTAAACCGGAGACCAGGACCGGTCTCACCACCTGTTCACAATCAGATTCATGACTCACCATTGTACAAATTAAGGTCAACTTATATAAATGTTAATGTGAGGCCATTACGAAATACAATGCGTTAAAATTATACATCTAAGCGAATACTGTTATATAATATGCAAATGAGTATTACTTCACCAATAAAGATATAATTTAAATTTGTCATTTGTCTAATAAAATATAAATGTATCATATATATTGTATGAATCATGAAAATATAAATAAATTAAATTTAAATGTTCGTCCATCAACGTGGTACGCTATATTAAACTTTTATTTTAAATATTATGCAGATATCAGTGATTTATGAAAGTTTAATTACATAGTCGCTGTATTAAATATATACAGTGCTTTATAGTAGGATGTGTATTGAGAAAAAAGTCTGGATATCCAGAAGACCAATTGGGAGGAAAATAGGGGGTTATAAATAAATATAATAGATCAGTGATTTTTTCAAAAGTAAAATGAATTACTAGGAAAATACTCTATATGTGTTTTTTAAACAATGAAATATAATAATTACTGGCTATTGGGACGGGTTATTTAGTCGATATGTTTTGGTATATAAGACGTAGATATAGTGTTTTTTCTCAGAAAACTGAACTTACTTTGTAGATCAGAGAAAAATTACCAGTATTTAAAATAAGTAACATTTTTTACGTTCAAATAAAAAAAATATATATTTGAGAAAAATACGTTCTGGCACCGATGAATTCACAGAAAAATAAAATATTTTTTACGAGATATAATGGATAAGTTTAGAACTGCACAAGACAGGGAGATATATATTCTCAAGTGATAGTGGACGTCGGAGGGAACCCGACCCGACATACGAAGAATGAAATAGTTCAAATTCAAAAGATAGTAGTAAAGATAGTTGAAAGATAGATGCAATTTGAAAATGTGCAATATTAACAATTCATTCTTTTCAAGTTCTAGAAGTCGTGCAAAGAAATTCTGGAAAGATATGTGATTGACAAGAGAATCGGAGAATTTGACGAGAGTGCATCGAGAGGAGGCCTCCGGAAGAGAAGTGAGGAGAGTCGGTAGAGGGCGACCGCCCTTCCGCTTACCCTTACCTGGGCGGCGTGAGCAGCCGGCCGCTCTGGGAGAGGTCGGAGCCCGAGCTGCTAGGCGGCCGCCGGCCCCTGGCGAACTCCCGCCGGTAGTTATCCGGGTCGGCCTCCCAGCCTCCTATAAGCCGCCCACAAGCGTCAGTTAAGCTCCACCCAGCCGGGACTCACATTCACTCATCTCTCTTACATCAAGGATCATGTTTATTAATGTTTCAATGACGACCTTCATGGCAGAGTGGCAACTGTTACACCGAAGATCCCGGTGTAATTCTAACACTTTCTTTGGTTTGGTGAAAAATTCATGAGACAATAAAATGGCGATATATTAGCTACCTCACATACGTCATTAGAATCATTGTAATTGGTATACCCTTTACATTGATTTCGTTCGCGCTGTAGTGTTGTTAAGAGCTATTCAACAAAATAATAACAATAACGAGTATTGATTTATTGCATCTTGCATAATTTTCTAAACTTTATTGCCATTTAGAAAATATTAAAAACAATGAATTATTTTAGATAAACTAAGGCACTGCGTAATTTTAAATTCACGATTTTTAAACTGTTCAGATTTTATTTATTTTTATTTTAATAAAACGATTCATTTACCTGAATGACATAAGTAAAAGAATTAAAAATATTGTTCTGTTCACCTGCAAGAGTCTAGAAGATTTTTCTCTGAAGGTTATAAAACATATCTATTTATTATTACATTTTTTCCAGATTAATCCTAGGAATTGATCGCTGATGGAGTATTAATAGTGGAACTATATTTAAATGTATTCCTCCTAAACAAGAAATGTAATTCCTGTATTACATTAAATTATTCTCGATGTTTTGATGCAATATTGTATGTACATACACATTTAAGTTAGATAACGTTTTATGAGCGTGTTATATGAATGAGATTGATTATAATGATACTAATGATTTGTGTTAATAAAGCGATATATTCTAAAAGCTTTCATTCACCTGGTTTTAATGTAGGTTAAGTCATTAAAGTCGGCGCCCTAGCAGAAATACGGGCATGCATATTATGTATTTAGCGCTCTAGACTTATTTAGGTTATTTCGGCCAAGTCCACTACCATCAATCTACAGGGGCCGCTAAGCTTTCAAGCTTTCTGGGGTGTGTTTGGAGAAATATGGGTTCACGCAACGAACACATTTAAATTTATTTGGAACGCTTTAAGTAATTCAACTAATTAAAGTTTTAAACTTCGTCCTATACTCAGATAATTACAAAAACTTTGTATTATTTTTTCGTCATTCTAAATTGTAGCAATACTAACCTAAATCAGATAATGTAAAAGAAGAATAAGGTTTTTAATATATATATATATATATAACAATTTATTTTTTGCATGAATGTACTGAAAGAATAATTTTGTTAAAGAAAATTTAAATATAACGATAATGACACACTAAAAAATTATCGTAGTTTCGATATTACATGTCAGAATGAAAATATAAGAAAAACGGTTATAAGTGTATTTATAAATTGCTAATTTAAAATTCAGATTTTAAAATTCAATATGTAATGATTAATAAAATATGTTTATTTAATAACTACCTACTTCCACTTTCGACTTACCATACTGTAAAAGCCAGTTACTCTGGCGAAACCAGTCGCTGTCGATATGAAGATAAAAGTGGAAGTAGTCATTATAAGAATCAATTAATAACTCAATAAATTAACTTTTCTCAATACTCAAACTCAATAAATTAACTTTTTTTCTATAGTTTCCTTGCTATGCCTGATTTGTCTTCATATAGCCTGGATAACATTTGTTTTTACGTATGTTTCAAACCGCGCGCTAGTGGTAAATTAAACAGAACGCTAATGGTAAGTCAAACCGAGCGCTAGTGGTAAGTCAAACCGAGCGCTAGTGGTAAGTCAAACCGAGCGCTAGTGGTAAGTCAACCGAGCGCTAGTGGTAATTCAAACCGAGCGCTAGTGGTAAGTCAAACCGAACGCTAATAGAAAGTCAAACCGAGCGCTAGTGGTAAGTCAAACTGAGCGTAAGTAGGGATGAACGTGATGGCGTTAGGGACGTTGCCTACCTACGGGCGCCCTGCCCGCGGGCGTGGCTCGGGGCATGTTGTAACAGGCGGGCGGATGCACGGCAGGAGGCAACACCGGCGTGGTAGGGGCTCTTCTGTAGTCCTTGTACTCGCGGGGTTGTCTGTCAAATACAAAACAATAACTGAAATGAGCATAATTACAAAAAAAAAAAAAAAAAAATTGAGTCACCTAAGGGTAACTAAGAAACATTTTATGTTATAATTAGATCACCTTGCATATACATTATTACTATAGTAAATATATATTATTAATATTTAGGGTTTATTTTTTAAGTACGCCATTTTGTAAAATAATACATCAATGGCGCACTAGGGAAAGACTGACCGAACAGTGTAGTCTTTAGTATCCCCTTAAATTTTTATCAGGATGAATAGTAACTATTTGATCAATTATATAACTTATTTACTTCAATATTATTAACTGTTTAATTTGAAACTCCGTATTTACATATTAAAACATTTATTTTATTTTCTTTTATTATAGTAACATCGGTTGGCGATACAGGTGTCGCGACTATTTCATTAAAAATAAATAAATAAATAGTTGTATTTTAATAGAATTTCAAATTAAACAGTTAATTACATTGAAGTATTAAAGTGTTTCCACCAAAACAATGGGTTATTGGTAATAATATTGCTTTGTCTTATTCATGCATTCGAATAAAGTAAGGTAATTTCAATATGTTAATAAGAATAAAAAATAAAAACAAATATGCATGGGTAATTATTTATTAATTGTTATAGGTAGTAAAACCAAATATTGTATGGTTTCTCTCCCATAATTACAGTTAAATGGTTAGCTAATTGAATTGATTGATTGCTTAGTGAATTATCAAAATCATTTGAAAAATATTAAAGCAGGTACATTAATTTATTTTAGTTGATCTTTGTGTCAACAGCGAGATAGACAAAATAAAGGGGGAACACTAGTTGAAGTTCACCAAGGATATGGAGAAAGATCTTTACGGTGCTCAAAGAAGAGTATGGAACATGCTCAGAGAACAAAAGAAACCCATAAATGAATATAATTTCTATAGCAGAATGGGAAAACTATTTCCAAAATTTATTTGCAAGTACGACACACACAAAAACTATAGAGTTGAACAATGACGCGGCTGTAAATGTGACCCTAAGTAATTATGAGGTAATTTCTGCTATAAAAAGACTGAAGAATCGAAAATCCCCTGGAATTGACGAAATACCAAACGAATTGATAAAATATGGAGGCACGAAGGTGGCATTGGAATTTTCGATATTATTTAACTAAATTCTGGAACAATCAGAAATACCAAATGAATAAAGGCTGAGCATTATCATGCCTATTTTAAAAAAAGCAACAAAACAAATCCGGAAAATCACAGAAGAATTTCACTTTTATCTGCTTCCCAAAAATTATTAACAAGTATCTTGACATTGAAACAGGCTCCTAGAAAGAACAGGACACGGTTTTAAATAAAGCAGAAGAAGAAGAAGATCTTTATGTGATAAAAACAAAAACATAAATGGATTTTAATTTTTCAATATTCAAATGACTGTTTTAAAGATTTGATTAAAGTTCGGTTGGCGAAGTTCAGTTGTTTGTACCAGAACTAAATTCACATAAAGGTTAACTTTAAATGTGTATTTTTTATAAAAGGAACATAGAAGTTCTCGACACATCCCGAGGCTGTTATAGGGCGTAGCGGCGCCCTTTTATCAGCCTCGCTCGTACACTCCCTGGGCCTGTCCCCGGTCCATCCGGGACTTACATTTAAAGACGGTAAAGACTGTATATTCCTGTGGTGTATCATTATTTTTATCTTTTATATAATGTTCCTAAAATGTTCATGTATTATATATTATGTTCATTTATTCAATAAAGTACAGCGGATCAAAGAAGTAGGATGGAGTAGATTAAATGTGGTCTGGCACCCCCTTGCTGTTGCCGTCTTTAAATGTGTATTATCAAATGTGATGGATTGTTAATCAAATTAAATGTTAATTAACGTGCAAGATATTTGGAGAGAAGTGGAGAAGATTGCGCAAAGAGCTAACTAAAAACATGAATGTAATTGAATTTTTCAACATTCGAATAACTGATTTAAAGGAAAAAATGTTTAAGTTTAATTGTTTATATCAGAACGAAATGTAGATCAACATTAAATATGTATGTATTATCTAATGTGATGGATTGTTAGTCTCCTCAAACCAAACGTTAATCAACACGCGGTATGTTTGGGGAGAAGTGGAGGAGATTGTGTAAATAGCGTACTAATTGAAACCGCGATAAAAGAAATTTGAGCGCGTTGTTTGCGGAGCGGATTGTCAACACGAGTAACCTAAATTGGAAATAACTTTATATTTACAAAACGATCGCATTCATTTTTTTATTGTCTCCCAGCCCAAGCTAAGGGGGTAAAGTTTTCCGCTCTTGCAAATTTGCTCAAATATCTTTTCGATATAATGGAACTTCAAAACAAAATAAAGAAAAATAAACTGATAAAGTTTTTCCATATCAAAAATAAACACACAACAATTGTTTTTATTACATGAAATTCACGAATAAAAGAAATGTAATCGATAGAAACAAAAGAATAGACAACAATAAAACATTTTAACAAATAACATGAACTTCGTAAATAATATAAAATAATATGTCGGATACGCGAGGAGTCGGGGAAAACGACGTGCGTGCACAATACAATGCAAACATGTTGAGGAAGCGAAAATTTTACCTACTTCTATGGGGAGACGAGATGATTAGTTAGTTTTTGTTTTTTATAAAAAAACAAACCATTAATTTGACCACGGAATCGTAATTATATTTGACGACAACTAGTTTCGCTTTTACCCAATAATCAGGGTAATATAAAGGCTTTTAAAATATTTCTATTATACAATTTCATAATTTGAAATATTGTTATAATATCAAAGTTTATTTACATAAATTCTATAATATTGATGGGATAGTTGTTTTGCCGCCAACTTATCTTAGCATCATCATGTATTATTTTCGACTGATTAAAATGATAGTCAGTTGATTGTTACAGCTGATGATGACAACGTCGGTTGGCAACATGAGCTGATGATTATTGAAATTAAACGAATAAATGGTTACATTACAAGCATTTCAAATTAAACAGTGAATGATGTATGAATATCAAAATATTATCTAGCAATGCAAATTAAGTCATTCCAATTACCAATACTTAACGTCATTATTTAATATTAAACGTTTAAAGTTAGAGATGTTTACTTGCTATAATATTCAATAAGTGTGATGAGAAAAAATAGTAGGTTTATGTTTATTTTGAATACCATTTCAGATGATTTAAAGAGCGTCTAATGTATCCATGTACCAGTTGTACCATTAAACCATTTTCAAGTACGAAATATGTTACATCATCTGAATTTACATAGATATTAAATACATGTTGAGCATAAGTCTTAGATCGAATTAGGATGTAATCTCAAATTGAATGTATAAACCGTGTATATGAAGAAAAATGGCAGGTTGAATGTCAATATTTACTACATAAAACATTGGAGGCGAGTAAGATGTTTAACGTAATTAACGAATCAATATTTTTTGTTCAATGCACACTAAGAATTTATGTAAAAAACGAAATATCAATACAAACAAGGAAGAAAAATAATGTTTAAATGCGTTAAGTTGAAACATTTTAACATTTATAACCGAAAATATTTAATCTTTATTTGTGCTCTAGAGAAAAAAAAACGTACTGTTCTACTGGGAAAACTTTAAAATCTTTTTTTGTTTTTAAATTATATGTTCTAATAATAAATGTTTCAATGAATATTCTTAATCTTCTATTAACTCATTATTAAATTCAAAACGTTTAACAAATCCATTAAGATTTATCAATACAGTTAATTACAAAAAAAAACCCACTTATACTCGTACTATTATGGAATTCCAGTGCGCCTTAAGTTTATGTAAAAAAATATAATATTAACCCTTAACGTACCGTGTTCAAAACAAAACGCTCACTCCCATGTGGTCAATTCAGTTTACCGCTAACTTTATCTAAATATCAAGCATATGACTCGATGAATCAAAATTTAATTTATGTCATCTTGTAGGGAATTTCATTAGGAATAGATCGATATCTATAACATACATGGATTATTTGAAAAACATATCATTATTAATTTTTTCTGGAACCATGCGATTTCTGATATGGAATGCGTCACAGCATACGAGCAACTGGACACCAAGTATAAACTTGTCTGCGCCGCGGCCGGCGGGGCGAGACTTTACGAGATTTTACGTATGATAAAGGCACCTAGGCAAAATGTATAGTACGTTCAAGACAACGAGTACGTATTAATATTTGTCCCTTTTGGTAAAGTGTTAATATTTTCACAGTTCTGATATTATTAAGTTGCGTGCTGCGTTTCCGTCCACAGTCGGTATTATTACGTACCTATGAAAAAAGGCCAAACATATAATTTATAATACGTTCAAAACAGCGAGTAAGTATTTGTCACTTTTGATAAAGTTGTAAATATTAGCAAAACAAATTCTACCTTAACACGAATGAAGGTGAGGGCAGTCTTAGAAAATATTTTTTTTTGGAATGAAGGAAGTAATTTTTTGCTTTTTTTTTTATTACGAAATATTGAGAACACTTCAATGGAGGATTACAATTTTTTTTATAATATTAGGGTCCATAGGTTTTAAGAAAATCAACTTTAAATTGGCAGTGGAAACTCAATTGACCACATGGCAACGCGACGGTTAATGATATAAAGCTTCAAATTAAAAAATTTATAAGAACTTAAACGTGTTTTATAAAAATAGTATAATATTATATTTTATAGAATCGACAAGTTTCGCTTTGCTAAGGCATGATATTTAATATTTGGTAACGCTTTACCAAGGCAAAACATGTTATTCCCAGAAATATAATAAAATTTCTAGAAAACAGATGTTTTCATTCCAAAGTGTTGTTTTATTTTGTAGGAATGGCACGTTTCACATTGCCAAGGCAGTCTCTCATGATGATAATTATTTGATTAAACTTGAAAATGGTGAAATATGTTATGCCCATAAAATATAATAAACCTTATAGAAACTGATGTTTTCATTTATACAAATTTTGTGATCTGGAGTTTTATATTATTGAATAAGAAATGTAAATGATGTTATTTTTTCAATAGTACTATTAAAATATGATGTCATTAAATGAGAGCTTTCGGAAACATGGGTTACATCTTTAAAAACCGGAAAATACCGATCAACCCAAAAAGAAAAGTCTATGAAGCCTGTGTTCTGCCAGTTGGTACTTATGGTCTTGAAACTGGAACATTGTCCAAAGAAAGTGCCAAGAAAATATGAGTGACCCAAAGAGCCATGTTAAGAATAAGCCTAAGAGACAGAGTCAGAAACGATACGGTGAGAGAAAAAACAAAGTTCATCATCACATCACATCATCCACCGGGTGGCGACTCTAAAATGGCAATGGGCAGGTCACGTAGCCAGAAGCTCAGATGAAAAATGGACAAGAAGGCTGCTGACTTGGAGACCGTGAACGGCAAAGAGAAGTGCAGGGCGACCCCAACTATAGTGGAAGGATGATCTGAACAGACACGTCGGAATAACCTGGATACAGTCTGCACAAGACATGGAAGCGGATGGAGGAGGCATTTGTCCAGGAGTGGACGGGAATAGGCTGAGTAAGAAGAAGAAGAAGAGAAGAAATGAGAGACGTATCATAAATTCTGATATTTACCTGTATAAATCGTTGGTGGCCTTGCTGGAGAGTCTTGCACCTCCTATTCTGGGTGAAGGTGTGGCGCCTCCCTTTGGAGAAGGGGTTCCCCCTGCGGAGATCCGCCGTCCGCCAACGCTGCCGCCTCCGCTGCCACCAGAGGTTCTGCTCGCCGGAGGAGGAGACGGTGACACGGCGCCCTCTGGCTCCGAACGCCCCTGGAATTAAAGAAAAATCTTTTTTACATGTTCAAGAGTAATTCCAAAATATTACGCGTGACCATTGTTTCAAAATTACTTTACAAATCTATTATTCATGAACAAAAATATTTGGATGCTTATTTTAAATAACCTACGTTATCATTAAGATTAAATTAGTAAACTTAATTACTCTTTACTCTTACTCGATCGTACTAGCGTACAAGCGAGACGCACTATTTATCGTACAGAAAGTATTTTAATTAGAGCATCTATGTGTTTCCCGCTGGTTTGGTGCAAACGACGATATACCTGTATAGTTGTTTAACATTCTTATGATCAATATAAAAATGTAAACTAAATGAATTTTTTAAATAAAACTGGCTTCCCTAACATATAGTTTTACTTATTTGATAAATCTTTATGCTGCAGACTACATTCATGTTTAAAAGAGCAATTTATGCCATAAATAGTGGCGTATCAATATTGAGACACCTCTAACTCTCATATTTAATCAAATTAAAAAAATGTTCCCATAGAACCATGCGTAAGACCAATAATGATAAATAACATAACAATGTTATTATATAAATAAAACTCAATCTTAGGTCTGTATGTGGACTATTTCCGCGGTTATTTCTGAGCAGATCCTATTCAAATTTATACACTTTATTAAGTGGAATACGGCGGTGGTCATAGGCATATTTTTGTTATTAATTAATCATTAAAATATTATTTTTATTTTGTTATGTTATTTTATATCATTGTATTTTATATTATTTGTTTTAGATTTATTTTGTGAGTGTTGGACGATCGAAGTGTGCACGGGAGATGCCTATTGGTGGCGATGAGGTTCGCAACCCATCACACCGCGTCTCCCGCGGGGCGAAAAGAGAAGGATGGAGCGCCGCATCAGTAAAAGTGTGACATTCCATTCTTTCTGCCTACCCTTTCGGGGAGACGGCGTGATGGTTAGTTAGTTAGTTAGTTATGTTACATATTAATTGTTACGCCAAGTATAACTTCTTACGTGTGTTTTATTTTCTTTGTTTTTTTTAATCGACTTTTTAAATTAATCACCGGTTACGTTTGATATTAATTTTTTTTTTTTTTTGGAATGGTCATTTTCGACTCGTATTTATATTTCGAAACTGATGCAAATGTTACAACAAAAGATTCGTAACTGGTGGTATATGATTTCAAATCTTACTGACGAAACGCTCACCCACCGTGAAAAGAGAATGATTGTGTTCTTGATAGCCCGCGTATTGAAACAGTAGGCCGTTAACATTTCTGGAGTACTCTGCGTACTGGCGCACCGCCGCTCGCTAACGGGAAAACGGAGGGAAATGGGCCAATAGAACAAATGTCGTCAGTTTATGGACGGAACACGGGGTGCTATTCAACTCACAATGTGATGAAAGGTTAGGAAACGTGACATTTTAAAATATCAAATAGGGCTAAAAAATTTGTATTCAAATTTCGTATTACGTAAGCACGTGACACAAATGAAATGAAATTTAGAGTCTGATGATTATGTTTGAAACGCTACAATGAACTAAAAATATTCAAAATTATATTAAGACGTCAAAACTTTTAATTTTTAATTACACACTATAATTTTGATGTGTTCCAACGAACCTCAAGCCGTTTATCCGAAAGGGCAAGTAGAGAGAATGTACCGCCACCCTACTCGATTGTGACACACGTCCCTAGCTTCCTCCACATTCATACAACGAGTTGAGTTCTTATATGGCTGACCTTTGAAATTCGATTAGTTTGGTCATGCAAAGTTTTTGCACACTCCATTCACAACGTATACTTTTTTTTTCATCTTTGTGTTCCATGTGTCCAAATCAATGCAGTGATCCTTTCATAATTTTGTTCATATTGCTTTCTTCTGCTCTGTTTTCTTTTCTTATGTCCGCATTTGAAGTTCTGTCGTATATCGTTTTATTATACATACGACTTAGGGATCCCATATTATTCAGATTAATTCAGCTCTCATCTTTCTTCTGCCAGTTCCATGTTTCACTTTCATAAATCGGGGTTGGTAGTGAGACTCCACTGGAAAAGCCATTTTTGCTTTTATTGGTAAAATTTTATTTCCAATAACAGTTTTTAAAGCTCCATCCATTTTGTTACCCGCACCAACCCTTCTTCCGACATCACTATCCGTTCGAGCATCCGCTGTGAAGATGCTTCTTAAATAGACAAACTCAGACGGCCGCTCTAAGTTCTCCCGATTCACACTTACGTTACAACCTGTCATATTCCCCCCCCCTTTCAAAAACCACTAGTTTCGGTTAATATAACAGATATTTTCAAACCCCAAACTAAAAAAAAATGTGAAAAGTCATTTAGTGAAAAGGTTTTTTATGATGATGAGTCTATCCTCCATTAGATGTATTTATAGTGAGTTTACAGGCACTCTTTTGGAGAGTCGAACACTAATAAAATATGAATATCTTATTTGTATTTTATTAGATATATATTTTTAAATCTTTTACTTAGATTTTATATAAAATAGGGACCAATACTGAAAGGCAAAAATATCAATGGTGAATGATCATCTTATAGAGATTGCAGCGAGCTTCCGATACCGGTCAAAATTGTTTTTTTTTTTAATTTACATCCAATTCTATTTATTTAGGAATACAATTAACGACACGGTTTTTATTCCACTTTTAATTATTGAATATTTTATTAAATAAAATTCTTAATCACTACATTGTTATATATTTACACCCGAGGATGGGAGTTACCACAGAAAAATGTTGTGATTGATATTTCTATTCTATAAAAATATTTTATAAATAAAAATGGAATAAAAACATTGTTGTTAATTCTATTCCAAATATTAATAGAATTTCACAGTGTAAAAGCCTTAATCTTTAATAAATTGTTCTATTTATTACTAAAAATGCTATACAGAAAATTAAAAACTTTATACGAAAAATTCAAGTTATTGTAATTTTTTATAAATCAGCTTAATTATTTAAGAACGCTTAGCTTTAAATTATAACATGAAGACTTGTTCGTTTACCACACGTCTCTATGACATCAGACTTGGAACGTTTTCTATTTTTCTTTTGTATTTTCACTAGAAACGAGCATGTGAATCAAAGCAAACCTTTGAACCTATTCGTTGTTTGCTACCTGAAATTTAAAACGGCTGTCTTGTGACTGTCACATGAAACTTTGATTGACGCCGCAATATGTTAACTTTCACTCTCTCTGAACAAGAGCAGAGTGCATTCACCTCAAAACCAAAGAGCATAACATACATGTAAAAAAATACTATTGCATACGAGTATATCATTGTAAGGAACAAATTAAAGTTGTTAACAAAATAATCTCAGAAAAATATAACATATATATATAATGGAACTTTGTTAACATTAAGAGAATTTCACTCAGTTGATATCTAAATATTTAAACCTGTATATTTTTTTATGAATTGGTTGTTCATTTAAAGTCTTCAGAGATGCACGATATATATGCTAAAATATCTTTTCATACATTTTATAATTTGCGTATTCAAAGAGATTCATATTAATATACTTAGGAAATTGCAAAATAACTTTGTTTATTCCACTAGATATTAAAAAATATTAAAAAAACACGACATGTTTCGGAGGATACTTCCATCTTCAGGTGTAAAAATATAAAAAAAACAAACAAAGAAAGAATAATATAAAAAACGCTTTTAAAATTCGATAAAATAATTGAAATGCGTTTTTTATTCTTTCTTTGTTTAGTTTTTATTATATTTTTACACCTGAAGATGAAGGTATCCTCCGAAACATGTCATGTTTTTAAATGTTTTAAAAATATTTAGTGGATTTAACAAAGTTATTTTAAATTTCCTAAGTATATTACTATTAAATTCCACAGTGTTAATGCCTCGGCGTTCAATAAGATTCATATTAATTTTTCTACCATTTAAAATGATTCAATGTGAATAACATGTAACACCTGATGACGCCAACATAGGTTAGCGAAGCAGTTTTCGCGGCAATCTCATAAAAATAAATTGTGATACGTACTCGTATAATAACAGTGTTTCCAAATTAAAACGTAAAAATCACAAAAGATTTCAGGATTTAAAATTGTCGGGTTTTTGGTCTAAGAGATGATCAAATCTTAATTAGAAATAAATGTTAACTCACGCAAAATTATTGATAATTGTAACGGGTTTTAAATATATGATGGATCTGATGTAAATATAAACTCGAGTATTTGTCAAAACACCTGAATGTCACCTGCTTAAGTCATGAATATGGTGTACGAGTATATTTTCGATACTATTATATTTGAAGACACTGACCTGTCCTCCCCACGACGAGGGCAGACTTGAGCACGACTCGTCCAAACTGACGAGTCTGAGCTGCTGTCTAATGGACGCCTTTTCTCTCGCTCTTTTCCTCTGGAACTCCTCTTCAACTCTGAAACAAGAAGACATCATTGTAGAATCAAGACAGAACAAATCGTAATCATTATATTGGCATAGGGTATTTATTTTAATAATGATAGTATTATATTGGAATAAGGTATTTATTGGAATAAAGTATTATTTCTTCTATGTTCGCCATGTTGTACGAGTATATGTTTTTTTTTGTCTTTTTCTTTTTATATATACTTTGTATATATAACACTATTAAAATTACATATAAGCCATGTTTCGGACAATCAGTCCTTCTTCAGTGATACATATTAAAAAAGATACATATTATAAAATTGTTTAACAATAAAATATTGGCATTAATATAAACAATTTTATAATATTTTAAATATGTATCTTTATAATGTGTATCACTGAAGAAGGATTTTCTAATGTATATACAAAGTATATACATTAGAAAAAAACAGACAAATTAAGTATTATTAATTATAATGGAATAAGGTATTTATTGTTTCTTGAATAATGATGTACAACTCTATTTTGAGTAATTAATACGAATGAAAATATGTGTTTTACCAGATAGAAGTTTCATTATAATAATTAGGAATGACATGTTTCGCCTGTATAAAGCATTATCAACTCAATATTTCATGAACCAACAATCATGAAAGAAATAGATACTTCGTTGGAAAGAAATAAAGATGTCCTAACTTCAATGTATTAAACGCGTGGATAAACAATACACATATTTTTATTATTTCCTACGTTTAATTTTTAAGCACTACCAACTGCAAGCCGTGAGGATTCATACATAAATTTAATATCTCAATAAATAAAGGAGTAAAATAAATGATGTTCTTTAAATCGATAACAAAATCATTTGTTTTTTCTCATAAATTATTACATCGTACCTTAAACGTTTCACCAAATAAAGACAACTTATAATTGTTTACTTATATATTCTTGTGCATTCCCGTAAGGTACTCGTACATTGTCATGAATCTTGATACGCGATCAATGAAGATACAGCAGGATAGGTTCACCTTTTACAGACGCGTTTGACTAATTCTGATATGGCGCGACGATAAAGTTTTACGAAAGAGATGTGCCATTGTTTCCATCGATCAGCTGAGCAATCATTCCGTGGAAAATGTATTCGGATGCGGCAAGACCAACAAGGAGAGACGCGGCGATGGGTATGAAAGTACTCTCTGGGTTCAAGAGCCGTATCTTTGGCTTGTATCAAAACGCCTTTGCGTAATGAATGCAGAATTATTTAGACACAATGTGTTACAGTCGTTGTTGCGAAGAAATGCGTTTTCAAAGTTTCTCTTTTTTTCATATACGTGTACATTTTATAGAGTAATATTCCTAGCTAAACCCGAAATTTTTTATTTATTTATAAGGATTAATTGTATCTCAATAGAGACGAAGATGTAGATAGTTTTCTGGGAACAGAATATGGTGGTCGAGGCGCTTACAGGATTTATGACCTGTCATTGGTTGGGTTTAGCGATCGCTTTATGTTTAACAACATTCCCCATTCCGCCCTTCTTACGACCACCACGTATATATGCTACAATGTTGCGGAGCACTTCACAATTTTCAGTTCAATCTACACTAGTGCCATCCATTAAGATTGGTCCACCATATTCTGTTCCCAGAAAACAATTTACATCTTCGTCTCTTTTGAGATCCAATTAATCCTTATAAAAAAATTATTTACCCCCAATGGGTAAAATCCAGTATTTGTCTACAAGTATTTGTATACATTCAAAATGCCGAAAAATTATTAAATTTTTTATTCTATTGTACGAGTATATCGTTCTGAAACCGATTTACTTTAATTAGCATAAGAACATTTTGTGTTAAGTTATTTTTATTTTGTTATTTTATTTTGTATCATTGTATTTTATATTATTTGTTTTGGATTAATTTTGTGGGTGTTGGACGATCGAAGTGTGCACGGGAGATGCCTATTGGTGGCGATGAGGTTCCCGCGGAGCGAAAAGAGAAGGATGGAGTGCCGCATCAGTAAAAGTGTGACAGTTCATTCTTTCTGCCTACCCTTTCGGGGAGACGGCGTGATGATTAGTTAGCATAAGAAAATAATTTATTTATAGAAATAGGCTAAATTTTAATTCTATCACGTCACCTTTTGGATAAAAAAATATATCAACATAATTTTTAAATAATAATTAAATAAAACGATGTTTTTTAACTACTTCCACTTTTGTCTTTATTTAGACAGCATAAATTTTATTTCTATAAATAAAACTTATAATGAGGAATAATAAAAATGGTGAGTACATTGAAAAGTGAAATATCAGTAATGAATTTTTAAAAAATCTTTTTAAAATGTATATTTAGTTGAAATCCACTGATGTTTGTAACTTCGACCAGTTTCAGCACCTCGTTGCCATATTCTTCACCAGAAGATGGCAACGAGCTGCCGAGACCGGTTGAATACACAAACATCAGTCGATTTTAACAAAAAATATATTTTAAAAACATTTTTAATTTTAATTATTTTCATTGAACTTCTACTTTATTTTAAATTACAAAAGTAATTTTTTTAATATCTATCTTATTAAACATAACATATTTTTCTCGGAGAGGTAGGCAGAGAGGAGGAAACAACGTGTTATTTTATTGTGAGACACTTTCCTAGTCTTTATAAGTGTATATAGGCATAATTCAAGTGATGTATTTAGTTTGTTTTCCCTGATATTGGGAAATCAAAGTATTCAAATCAACGGCCAACTGCTCGAATTAATTTTGCCTTGTTGCCTCGTCGGTTTTTCCGACATCGAATATGGCCGCATTTTAGTAATTGATTAATTTGTTTCAATGTGTTAATCATTCTTCACTCATCCCTTCGTTCCATATGCCCAAACTATTCAAGCGATCCTATTGATTGAATAATTGAATAATAATAATTCAACCCGTTTGTTAATTAATACGAAAAAACGTCTGTTTTCTAGAAATTTTATTATATTTTATGAGAATAACATGTTTCGTCTGACTTATTATTATTAATTATCTTCTAGAAAACAGACTTTTTTATTCATATGAATTATTTAATATGGAGTTATATATAATTGTTCAACAAATAATAACTTGTAGTTATTCATTATTATAGTTTACGAATGAATGACGATTAATGAAATTATTTATTGTTGAACAACGGTCTTATACTCCATATCAAATAATTAATACGAACGAAAACGTCTGATTTATAGAAGTTTTATTATATTTATGAGAATGACATATCTCGTCTATCTAAGGAATTTTCAATGCCTTAGAGAGGCGAAACATGTCGTATAAAATATTTTAAAACTCTTAGAAAACAGATGTTTTCATTCGTATTGATAAATAAAATTGTTGTGAGTGATATAATATAGTGTCAATAATGCGTTATCTCTGCATCTAGAGTGGCGTGTGTACTCGCGAGTAACGGGCTGGATGCAGGACGGAGTAGCCGGATGCAGCGAGCTGGTGCACGAGCGCCAGGAACAGGTAATGTAATATAATTCACGGCGCGACCTTACGGCGCGGCGGTTCACAAGGTCGCCGGACGGTCAGGTGCGCTCGGATGGGTTTGAAAGCGATTAATCGTCAATAAAATTCAAATTACACAAGCTATTGGGCGAACCTTGCCGCACCGAGTCAATAATAAAATTTACATAATTTTTTGACGATTTTTACTTCATCATACATGGTTGATTGCGCATTACGGACAACCTCTAAAACATTAACCACCTTCGTGGCCGAGTGCTAAGTGCTGTGACTGCCACCTCGAAAGTACCAGTTTCGATTCCCGGTGATGTGATTGTCACACTGTCGTTGGTCTGGTGCAGAATTCACGTGACAATAAAATGGCGATAGATTAGCTACCTATCACATGTCACGAGAATCAATATGATTGCTAAACCCGTAACATCGATTTGGCTCGCGCTGTAATGATTTAAAAAGCGATTCAACAAAATAATAATAATAATAAATAGTAAAAAACGTTGTTTTTTCTATTTGATGCAGATACCAAATTGTCAAACGATTCTCGTTAATTTATTGTTTCTTGAAAAATATATAAGATTCCATGTAATATATAAGACTAACTGGTGGCACGCGAGACGATTTCGCATGGCACGCGAATTAAGAGAAAAAAAAATAAAAGTGATTAGGTACACAAAAAAAATCAAAAAAGTTACAGAAATAGTATAAAAAAAAACATCAAATATTTGAATAGCCATGTCTATTTTCTTCGTTCATCAATAGTTTCACAAACGACGGAAACGAAGGATATGACGACATTCATGCATAAGAAAAATATGGCATCTAGCATCCAACAAAAAAAATTTCACTAATAATGAAGTTTTGAGGGTTCTATTTTTTTTGTTAAGTCCATTTTTTATTTATTTATTTAATTTTGTCATTAATAAGTACTTAATTATTTTTTCGATGTATTATTGCTTTGTTTACATTAAAGATCTGAATTTACACAATTATTTGATGCATTTTTATTTCCATGGCATGTGGCACGCGACATTGAAAAAAACATTTTTTTGGCACTCAGACTCAAAAAGGTTCGCCATCCCTACTATAGACAATAAATTCTATAAAATTTAAAGCTAGGCTATTTTGAAAATCCGAACAAAATATCGTTTCAAATGCACGGATTGATTAAATGAAGCCTTTTGAAATGTAATATTTTTTATATTGCGTAAATCCTAGGAGCTATTAAATAGTAATAAAAAAATAAGTAACTAGAAGAAGGGATCATTTTTTAAAAAAGAACGAAGACAAAAATATCACACGCTTATCTGTCTGTTTTTTACTTGTGGGTAACATGTTACTTCCACCGCACATTTTGCCAAATCTACTTCATCTATTGTAAAAGTTTCCCGCCTAAACTTTCACAATAAAACTAAACTGCCGTAACCAAACGTGTCTGTGCGACGGCCACATTAATTTCGTTCATGAGTCACCATTATTAAACATCACGTTATTAAATGCTGTGAAGTCATAACTCGAAATTGTGCCTGAAAGATTACAGTATTATGAACTTTTTTTTTAACATCAGTAGGTTAACGACCGGCTGATGACGCGGAGATGTAAGAAAAAAAAAATTTGGTGAACTAAATTTAAATGCAAAGTTGTCATTTGAATACGAGTACAAAACATTGTTGATTAATGACGTCACCCTTCAAATCCTAGTATTTAATACCACTTACACTATATGAAGATCAATATGATGAATTTTTTGTTTCTTGAACAATGATGTAAAACTCGTATTAAATAATTATTCCGAATAACCACTGTTATCTAGAAGTTTTATTATATTTTAAGTGATTGACATATTTCGTCTTTGTATATTTGATATTGCATTAGAAAGGTGAAACATGTGATTTCCATAAAATGTAATAAAACTTCTATAAAACAGATATTTCCATTCGTAAAAATTAAAAATGATGAAAAAAAAAACCATAAACGTTTTTATTTCAAATCACAAACTGAACGTTGATTAATATAAAATAATTGCTAGTAATGTACACATGCAACATATATAGGTACACGTGCTATATGCGAGTGACAGTCGCGACAGGAATATACTCGCGCGTCACTAGTAATTCGATACCCATCGGCGTGTGGTGACTGTTAACAAAGCTCAATTGTTTAAATCTTGGTAGGCAATGTTAGGGATACTGTAAACATATCAATAAAATAAGAATTAAAAAAAAATTAAAGGTTGTGGAAAAGTTCAGAGACCAACATTTTTTTGTTTGGAAAAGCGCTTGCGGAGTGTTTCATTCTGCGGGAAAGCAGTTATTGAATATAGACAGAGACAAAAGAAGACAACTCTTGCAGGAAGCTATGACCCACTTCGAGCTGTCGGTTGCTACGCTTGTGGTGAAACCATTGATATTTCTTTCCTTCATACAAACGAAGGAAGGAATGAAAAAGAGTCTGATAAAGTATAATAATTTAGAATACCATTTTACAAATCAAAATAGAATTTGAGTGAGTAGAAGTATTTTTAACCTAAAAAGTCGGAATCGAAACGGAAGTTAGTTTAGAAGGAAGGTCCGATAGTTCCGGTGCGGTTGCGTGATGTAAGGTTAGAAAAACACGTGCCAGGAAAATATGTGGGTTACCTGATGTCAGGTGAATACAATATTATACACATTGTGTGGTGGCATCATAATGGAAAAACAAAGGATCATATTACTACATGTATTGGTTTGATCGGTCGGTAGTTTTATTAATCACGTTGTCAGGGATGTTGAACATTGATACTGTTAAAACAATAACGCAATTAGATGCTTTGAAATGACTTTTTCTAAACTGACAATACAATATCCTGCACAATGGTGGGACCAGATGGTGGTCGGCGGTGCGGGCTGCAGAGAAGAGAAAGGATTGGAGGCGTTTTGTCTTAGCCACGGGCAGATCCATGGATCACGACCCTCAACAGTGAGGAAACGAAGGAAGTAGAAGAATACGATTCTATTTTACGTTCGTAGGAAGTAATTAATTTGATTCATTGTCATTAAACATGTATCGCTAAGTTTGGAACACTATTACTAAACCTAATTAACGAGGGTTACGTTATATGGGAATTGTTTGAATTATTACTAACAATACGACATGTTATACACATAGTTAGCAAAGCTTAAAAACAAAATATAGACTTGTCTTTATCAATTTTGATTTGCTTAGAAAACAAGTACCTAATATTATTTTATTGAATATAAATATGTTATAAATCAAAATTTAAAATAAGAAACGATCATTATGTGATTTGACGTATTCTGGACTTGAAAAAAAAAATGAATACTAGAACTAATAAAACTTTTGAAATAAATATGGAAACAAGATTTTATAGTATTGTTGTATTACTGTAGATATTAACGGAACATGACGTATACATGTGTTATATATAGATATATTTACAGATAGTGACAATGAGGTGATTTACATTTGCTATACTTAACGGTTAAATTTGGCATTCAATCATATCGGTTATAAGAAATTGCAGAAAAACCTAAAGGTCATATCTCTTAATGAAGTAGTGACTAAGATCGTTTAATATAGCATTAGTCATTCATTTAAAAAAACATAAATATCACTTGAATCTACCTGTATTATTCGTTAGTAAAAAAAAAATGACAAATATTATAGAGGATTCTGTCGCATTTACATTCGCCATAAAACACAAAAATAATTGACACGTATAATTTTAACTGATTTCGTAGTTTTTAATAATGTCACAATATGTTACTTTGATGTTTATTACGTGATAGTTTTTTTCTTAACAATCTCCATCCATTCAAATTGTATAAAATACCCATTAATATTATCAATTAATTACTCACATAATCATTCTACATATAAGTAATACAGCATATACGATAAAAATAGGCTTTTCCCTCTCTTGTAAGACGGAAAAATGCAGAAAGACATCGAAAGAAGGGTTGGTGCTGGGAATAAAATAAATGGCGCACTCAAAGTCATTACCTCAAATAGAAATATATTCACAGAAGTAAAGATGGCAGTACACAATGGATTTCTAGTGCCAACCCTCATGTATGGAAGTGAAACTTGGAGCTGGCAAAAGAAGGATGAAAGCAGGATAAACGCCATAGAAATGAGATCACTAAGAAGAATTTGCGGGAAAACGTTGTATGATAGAATACCGAACGATGAAATAATAAAGAAATGTAAGGCAGATGATTGCATCATAGATAAAATTAAAAAATGGATCCCTAAGATGGTTTGGACAAATGGAACGAATGGATGAGAGTAGAATGGTTAAAAAGTTGTACCCAAGCAGCGTGAGTGGAAAAAGAAGCCGAGGATGACCGAGGAAAAATGGCATGAAAAAATTAATCAATTACTAAAAGGCGGCCACATTCGAAGTCGGAATAATCTACGTATGAATGTAGAGGAAGCCCGAGAGGTATGCCAGGAGAGAGCATTGTGGCGATCCATCCTCTCTGCCTACCCCTCAGTAGGAAATGGCGTGATGGTTAGTTAGTTAGTTAGTTAAATGGTTTTTGAAGCTCTTTCCTTCAATATGCTATTAATCATCTGGTTATGTTTTCAATAAAGATATGACAACATTTATCCTACCTTTTAGCAAAATGTTTGCATGCAGTTGGAATCCATTTTTTTTAATAACTAAAATAACGGCGATGCGAATGGTAATGGAGGGGATTGATTGATAACGCTGTCGTGGCAATCTGCACAAAAAATACAAACAAGTGTGTCTTGTTTATGTAAGGTGAAAGATTAAGCTAAGTAAACTTTTTTAAAGGTTAGAGTGCTCCATCATCGGACTTTTTATGAACACCTCCCGTGTTTTGAGCAAGCATGTTTTGGTTAAATACACACATAAAATTTTTATTATAATTTTTTTTATTTAATCCATTTTAACATCATTACAGCGGAAATATTATTATGCTTAAAAGGATTGCCCAGCAACGAGGAAACTGTATAGGCCATAACATCAGGCATCCGGGCCTGCTTATTACTATCACAGAGGGGGTAGTCGAGGGCAAAAATTGCAGAGGCCGCTCAAGGGATGTCTAAATGGACAAGCGATAAGAGACATGCGCTGTGACAGCTACACTGAGATGCAAAGACTGGCTGGAGACATGGCTGAGTGGAAGGAATGAGTGATGCTATTTGCTGACCAATCCGCAGGATTGTAACCACGATGAAGAACAATGCAAGCCAAATTGATCTAAACATCAAAAAAAAAATCCATCTTAACAGTATCCAATAAATACTACTACTATATACTACTACCAACAAAATAAAATAATCCAATCTTAATAGATGGCGCTAGTGTAGAGTGAACTAAAAAAAAAGTGAAGTGCAGCGCAGCATTCTAGCATATATATACGAGGTCTGTTCAAAAAGTATCGCGAATTTTATATTTTTTCAAAAAGTATTTTCTGGCTGGAGACATGGCTGAGTGGAAGGAATGAGTGATGCTATTTGCTGACCAATCCGCAGGATTGTAACCACGAAGAAGAACAATGCAAGCCAAATTGATCTAAACATCAAAAAAAAAAAAAAATCCATCTTAACAGTATCCAATAAATACTACTACTAAATACTACTACCAACAAAATAAAATAATCCAATCTTAATAGATGGCGCTAGGGTAGAGTGAACAAAAAAAAAGTGAAGTGCAGCGCAGCATTCTAGCATATATACATCTTCCAAAAAAAAATGTCAGACGTGGTGGTCGTAAGAAGGGTGTAATAGGGAATGTTGTTAAACATAAAGCGATCGCTCAACCCAACCAATGACAACCAATGGTCATAAGTCCTGTAAGCGCTTCGACCACCATATTCTGTTCCAAGAAAATAATTTACATCTTCGTCTCTATTGAGATACAATTAATCCTTATAAAAAAATAATGAGTGTCATGAACGCAAGTCGATTATCGGATTCCTGACGTGGGCAATATGTAATATTTGATTGATTTAATCGTGCCACGTTTTCCTTGGTCTTTCTCTTCCTCTATTTCAACCACATCCAGCGATCCTTACAAAATCGTCGGTCCATCGAGCAGGAGGACGTCCAACTCTACGGAACCTTTTGTGTTACCCCCACTCCAGAACCCGTCCTTCCCATCAGCTATCGGTTCTAATTACACATCTTAACCATATATTATATACGCATATACGTACTAACTAAATCTATTAAAGGGATTAATTAAATGCAAAATAAAATATTTCAATTAAGAATATTTTTAGAGTTTTCTTATACGGAATAATTGATGTTTGAAATAACATAACCATGGGAGTGCCAAATAAAATTATATGTTCACACATATTTATTTTTATTGACACTAATAACATAATTCAATCTCTTATAATAACACATTTATATGTATATTTGAGGACTTTAAAACATTTCGTAATTTTATATTTATTATATAAGAAGTATTATTTATTTTGTGTACAAGTAATTTCTTGCAGATAGCACTTATGATGACACAAGAAAAGAACGAAATGAATTTAATGAAGCATCAAAGCTTCTTTTAGAATTCTTGTTTTTATTTTGGAATGATACATCTTCTAATTGTTCTGATTATTTTTTTCCTTTCTTGCTATAGACCTATGTGACCTCCAGTCCTGACTTATGTCCTGGCGCTCTGTAGCTGCCGGACGTTTTTTCAAATAGCTCCCCATTTAAATAAAATTTTGAGGGTCTGAGTACTCCATTTGCGTCTATTTAACATCTATTATCACGTTTTAATGAATCAAACAAATCTGTGTATCCAAAATGAATTATTTACGTACAGTTTCAGTGAAAAGAACAAATTAAGTTGAAATACGTGAAAGTTTTAAATATAAAGTGCATCGTGTAAACGTCTCTAAATGGCTATTTCCGAGTCGAGACCTCAAAGATGGTTGCCACATGTGTGTCCGAGTGTCCAGTGAATTGTGTGAAGTGCAACAGGATGATTTATGAGGGAACGCCCAAATTCTTGGAAATAATTTGTGAACTTTTACTATGTGCCAAAACATTAAGATTGATAAAACGGAGCATCTTCTACAGCGCCCTTGAGATGAGCAATTCATAAAAATGGCGCTTTATAAATTATCCAATTTATTATTATTATTATTATATATCTGTCCATCGAACTTTTAGGAGGTCTTACACGAGGTGCACATATATGGGAATCTGATGATGTCCATTCTTTAGACACGACTATACCAGTCTCTCCTTCGCCATCTTCTCCATCTTATATTACATCAGCCTCGAATCTTCATCTTATTATGTTGTTTATAACGCGATCTTAAGGTATTTTGCCTGCTATCATTCACAGTGCCTTAATCTCGGAAGTCCTCAAAATTAGTTTTTTTCTTTCTGTGCCTGTACTTGCTTTAACATCCCTATTGGTTTTATCGAATGATTATTAATATTACATAATATTATACATTCAACTAAAAAATATTAAAATGGTGGAATCATAGAATTTTAAACTTTACATAATTATGAATTATGGTCTAAGCTTAGTTTAATTAAGTTACTATGATAAAACATATGAAGCGATTAAATCTCAAGAAGAGTTGTTTTTAATTTTTAATCGCCTTTGACAGAAAATTGCGATTACTCTAATTCAATAGAGCAATTGATACATTCACATTAAAGACATTGGACCATTTCCTTACACCATAAAATAAAATAGTATAAGTTAATTCAAACTATCATCTTACGTCAAAAATTTGTGCAAGTAAATCGGATAACACTATAAACTGACGAGTTAAAGATAAAACTTGAAATAAAGGACGCAGGTTATATTAAGCCCTTTTATATGAAAAGCAGAACAAATTGTAATCTTAATAAAAAAAACAGTTAATAAATTTGTCAGAAAAATGTTTTTAATTATAATAGTATTTTTATATATGGCAACCCTGGTTTATAGATATTAAATTGTAAAGTACATATCTTAGATGCAGTATTTTCACGAATGCTTAACTGTCTAATATGAAAAGTAGAACACATTTTAATTGAAAAAAAAATACAGTTAATGAATAAAAAAGAAAAACGGTTATTTTTTTGTTTAATATATGTGGCAACTCTGGTTTATAGATATTAAATTGTGGAGAACATATCTAAGATGCAGATTCGTAAGAAACTAAACATTTTAACAGATGCTAACCCTCTAATATAAAAAGCTATACAAATTGTAATAGAACTAAAAATACAGGTAATGAATAATTCAACGAATCGGTTTTAACTAGTTTTTATATGGTATATGGCAACCCTGGTATATATAATAGATATTAAATTGTGGAGTACTTCATAAGACGTATGTGGGTTCGCAAGAAGCTAAACAGTTTGACGGATGCATAGTCCTTTTATGTGAAAAGTATAACAAATTGTTATTAAAAGAAAATACAGTTAATGAATAAAACAGGAAAACGACAACCCTGGTTTATAGATATTAAATTATAGAGTACTTATCTTTAATACGTATTGATTTTATTTGGTATTTGAAACGTATATCGCCAATAAATATGATGAATACCTTCCTACTTATAACCGGTTTATCAGAAGTAAACGGTTTAAAACAAAAATATGGCAAGCGCAAAGCCACCAAGCCACACATTGTATTGATGAGTTCAAGGTCGGAAATGATTGTGGCCAATTTCAACCGTGCAGCATCTTCGGCATTTGTTATTATCGTAAATTAAATTGAGATAAACAATCTACATCTTTACGAGCTGAGATGAACCCGTAAATCTAATTTGCTCCGGTGTAATATGTTATGCTCGTGAAACTATCGGAAGGTTTTCCAATAAATCAGTGATCTTTCAAGTGCCGCCCCAATACGAGATTAAACAATCTAGGAAACAAAGCGTCGTGATTGTTCTTATAATGAATGTAGAGTTTGTTTAATATTTCGTGAGATAACTTTTAAAAGATAACTTTAGATTTAAATGTTTTGAACAATTATGTTTTTTTTTATAAGATTTGAATAACTAACTAACTAACCATCACGCCGTCTCCCCGGAGGGATAGGTAGAGAGGATGGACCGCCATACCATTCTGTCCTGACATACCTCTCTAGCTACCTTGACATTCATATATCGTAACATGCACGCTCCTCGATTTATTCGACTTCGAATGTGGCTGCCTTTAATATTTGATTAATTTTGTCATGTCATGCTTTCATTGGTCTTCCACGGCTTCTCTTTCCACTCCCACTGTTTGTATACAATATTTTAACCATTCTTCTCTCATCCATTCATTTCGTATGTCCAAACCATCTCAGGTATCCTTTTTTAATTTCACTTATGATGCAATCATCTGCCTTACATTTCTTCCTTATTTCGTCGTTCGGTATTCTATCATATATCGCTTCCGCACATTCTTCTCAGTGATCTCATTTTACGGCATTTATCCTACTTTCATCCTTTGGCAGCTCCAAGCTTCAATTCCACACATAAGGGTTGGCACTAGAACTCCACTTTGTACTGCCATTTGATTTGAATAACTAACTAACTTACCATCTTTCTGAAGCGGTGGGCAGAAATAATTCACAGCCATACTGTTCTTTCTTGAAACACTTTCTTCGATTCCTAAACATTTTTACACCGTGTCATGCAAGCACGTCGATTTCTCCAACTCCCCGCGTGGCAGACATTTAATACTTGATTGATTTTTAGTATGCCACGTTTTCCTCTATTTATTGTCCCGTTTTCTTCATTTGCATATACTTCCCTTATCAATCTTTCTTTATTAATTAATTCCATGTGTCTTAACCATCTTAATGACCCATTCATTATCATGTTCATAACACTTTCATTCGCATTGCATTCTCTTCATATATTTGCATTGATACTATATTGTATAAAGATTTACTACGCATTCATCGTAGAGTTCTCATTTTTACTGCGTTACTCTTCATTCATATATATTTTGCCAGTTCCATGCTCCACTTCCATACATCAAGGGTTACATATAACATTCTTTAATTTTTTTATTTCAAAACAATCAATTCAAATTGGTGTTATAACAAAATATTTAAGTGTTTATATTACTCATTAAAATAGTCCATTGTTTTGGCCGAAACATTATGATACTTCAATATTATTGCTGTTAAAATTTAAAACACTGTTATAATATCACAGTTTCTTTTTATTCACTGAGAGTGTCGCGACAGCTGTTTCGACATCCGATGTTGAAAAAAAAGAAATTGTGATATTATAACAGTTTTCTTAAATTTTAACAGTAATACTTATTAAAATGTCTCACCACAAATTAAGTGCTTCATACAAGAGTGCAAAAACCTTATTTAATGAATGAACTTTTTTATTTCTCATTTATAATTTTAATTGGTTTTCCATGTGTAGCATATTTTCAATCCAAGTAGATAATGACAAAGCAAACCAAGACTGAATCTAACTTCTAAATATAAATAAATTATACGAATAAAAACGTCTGTTTTCTAGAAGTTTTATTATATTTTATGGGAATGCAATGTTTTGCCTTGCTAAGGCATTATAAATTGTGTGACCTAAATGTAAGCATGTAAACGAAAAGTTTTAATATAAAGGGTGTGTTGTTTCTTTTTTTTCAATATTATTTTAATTTTACCATTTTTGATATACACTTTTTGAGAACGTCGCGACAGCTTTTTTCCTAAATGTTGTTGGCATCATCAAGTGCTACAAACGATTGTATTTAAAAAATATGTATACTGTATTTTTACATACTTTTTCTTTAAAAAACTTTTAAAATCAAACCATGTACTCGTACTCTATTATTATTTTTATTATTGAATACGATTATGTAATGTTTAAAAACATGTAAATAATGCAAGAGTCTTCATTGCTTAATCGTTATTCAAAAATGTTATTATAATTAATTTAGTTGGAATGATACACGTATGAAATAAAGATAAATCATTCTAAACCATGTTATTTAATTTAATAGCTTTTATCTAAAACGTTAATGTAAGAAAGGAAAGTTACCTGTTTACTTAAAAAAGTAACTACATTATATATTTTCCTTTATACAAATGTATAGAGAAGGGAATAAATCGTGAGTCAAATTTGATATATTTATTGTAAGTATTCTAAAAGAATTTCAAAGGCAGATAGATACATGAAATCAAGGACGAATCGTGAGAAATGTGTTAATGTATCACTCCCACACTATGTCTGCACACTATTGGTTTGTCTTATCTAAATATGCGCTAATTAATTTCTTCCAAACGTAGAGACACTAAGTTAAAGGCACTGACTAATGGATTGGGAAAACAATTCGATGGCTAACGTAACATTTGTTTCTGGTATACGAAATAGTTCCTACGTAAGCTCCTTGGATTGGATTATTGAATGACGTTTTGGGCTAAAAGGTTTTTATATAAAACTCATGGTTTCTCTCTATAATCATAATACTTGTATCAAAACTAAATTGGATTGAATATCTCAACATAAAGTGTCTTAAATGAAAAAAAAAATGATAATAATTGTGACTGCCATACCGAAGGTCCTGCGATTGCAGTGTGATTGTCGCACTGTCTTTGGTCTGGTGTAGAATTCACGTGACAATAAAATGGCAATAGATAGTTACCTATCACATGTCATAAAAATTAATATAATACAGTAGTTGTATACAGTAATTGGGTTCAAACGATCCGTTGTACACAAATATATAAAAAAAAAAGAATTTGGTGATACACATTATTTTCCACAAATAATTAATGCATTACTTACTATTCTGTCTCATAGAATATGATGCTTATACCTAATTGTAATAATTTCATTAAAATGTTGTAATATAATATATTGATAAAAACATATAAAAATAAATCATTCAACTAACGGTAATTAATCAAAGATCTATTAACCGCAGAGCTAAAAAGAAGAATTAAACTAAGCCGGGCAGCTTTCGGAAACATGAGTTTTAGGAAACATCCTTAAAAACCGGAAAATACCGATCAACCTGAAACGAAAAGTCTATGAAGCCTGCATTCTGCCAGTTGGTACTTATGGTCTTGAAACTGTTACATTGTCCAAACAAAGTGCCGAGAAACTACAAGTAACCCAAAGAGCCATGGAAAGAGCCATGTTAGGAATAAGCCTAAGAAACAGAGTCAGAAACGATACGGTGAGAGAAAAAACAAAGGTGACTGACATCATCCACCGGGTGGCGACTCTAAAATGGTAATGGGTAGGTCACGTAGATAGAAGTTCAGATAAAAAGAGACAGTGGACGGCAAAGAGAAGTGCAGGGCAACCACAACAACGGTGGAAGGATGATCTGAACAGACACGTCGGAATAACCTGGATGTAGTCTGCACAGGACAGAGTGACATGGAAGCGAATGGAGGAGGCCTTTGTCCAGGAGTGGACGGGAATAGGCTGAGGAAGAAGAAGAATCAAATCTTACGAATGAAAACGTCTGTTTTCTAGAAGTTTTATTATAGTTTTTTAGAATTAAATGTTTCACCTTTCTAAAGCATGGAGTTTTACATTAACCGTAATCAACGATACTAGAATGTTTTTTTTTTGTAATATATGAAATTTCCAAGCTTAGCTAATTCAGAAAGCAATAGACTTGTCCCATGTGAATGAAAAGAGAAAACAAAGCAGACCTAGATGGAGAAGAACTCTACAGGATAAGGTGAAGGCGGTAGAACTCACTTGAAATGTTGTAAGGGTTAGGCATCAGGCGTGTGCCAGAGAAGGGTAGAGAAGGATCCTGGAAGCCCTATGCACCAGGGAGGTGTGACAGGACAACAAGAAGACGAAGATGATATAAAATTATATTTATACTATAGATACCCAGTAAACGAACATTTAAATATTGTCAATATATAAGAAGCTGCGAAATTTTACACTTGTTGTTTCGAAATCATTTGAGACGACATAAGGTAAATCACGTATTTTTTGTTTTGTCAATTAATGATTTCTGCAATAAATTAACAGAGTTGTGAATTTTCAAGCACACATTTACATAAAATAACATTTGCACGTGACCCGACTGAGGTGCAAAGAGTTTAAGCGACTTTAAAATGTTCGAAATATGACGCGCCTCGGGGGAAAATGTTTATATAAACATACCATAATGTATGCACAGATTGCAAATGGCGACTTTTGCATTCCAAAAACAGTTTTCTGTCAATTTATAATAATTAACGATGTGGAGTGTCTGTCATCGTATATGCTATTTAATATTACCCATATTTAGTTAATAACATTAGTAGCATTTTCATTTATATCGACGTCGATACAAATGAAAATGCTAGGAAATGATAGGAAATTATTGAATGAATACTTGAATCGAAATAAGTTAAATAAACGAAAACACAAATTTTCCACTTATAAGATGTTATTTATATTGACATATTTCAAATGATATTTTGATCATATCATATATGAAAAAGGCTTATAAATTGCTCTCTCGATGGTGAAAAAAGCCCCATTAATTAATAAAAAATCTGTATCATAGAATTTCAATGTTATGTGGCGATATGTGTTATATTTAATGCTATAAAATTATTATTTTTTGTTACCTAGATATAAAACGGATTATGCAAGAATACAATATTAATGAATATATATGTCTAATGACTGTTTATTTTTATGTTTCAATCTTAAGGATTGGTTTGCAGCAAGTCTGACATCTTTGCTGGTTCCTAAGATACAACTTGGTCTTTAATTACCGTAGAATCCCGTTGCTTTCCTCGTTGTTGATTGTTTGCCAGGCAAGTAATTATCGAAGAAAAGATTTTATAAATAAGTGTATTAATGTTCGTTCGTTATTACTTACTTGTATATCAGAATTTTTTCATTGTTTCAACTTGATTGCAATGTTTTGAAAATAACGTTATTTTACGAATGAAAACACGACGAACATTTTTTATTTCTACACAGATAAAAACTTAATTTAAATTACTTTGTTAAATCATTCATTGTTTTCTTACGTAAATATTGTGCTATATACACAACTTAGACGTGTATCTTTAATAATTACAAGCTACAGGTTGTTTAGGTCAAATTGAAGTCAAAACCAAAGTATCAAGTTATTTCTTGTAATTTATGATGCATACAAATATAAACGATATGATAAAAACATTTGTTGATGATTTTAACCATAAGTTGATATCTTGACATACAATTCTATAGCTTGGATGTGGTGTGGTAATCGACAGCACACCGTTTCAAAATTTAAATGTTTTGATTCCAGGATAAAAAGCTACAATTACTTCTATTATGAATGTTGGAACAAACACAAAAAGATGCAGCCATATCTGAAATGAACATGTGACCAGAATGCCAAAATCAATGACCACAAGAAGGGATAGTTTATCACAAAGAAGTAGTCCTCAAGGACGACATTAAAAAAGTGGGGGATGAATAGCAAGCAGTTTACCTCTCAAAAAGAAACTTGACGTAGAGAGTAACAGGCCAACATGTTTAAACCAAAAATAAGTAGAATACAATACTAGAAAGAAAAACATTAGTAATGGGGAAAATTCTAAACTATAACAAAATATTATTCATGACAACGAAAACAGAAATAAAAATCCTTAAAAATATGTTTTCCGTTTTATTTCACTTGATTTTTAGCTTCGATCGAATTCAGCAGTCCGCTGCCATCTTCTGGTGTAAACCATAAGATGGCAGCGAGCTGTCGAAACCGGTCGAAATAAAATATCAAGTTGCATAAAACTAAATTACAATGAACTTCTAGCAAAAAATCAATTAACAACATTATTTTTAATAATTAATATGAACGAAAACGCCTGATTTAAAGACTTATTTATGAATGACATATTTCGCTTTTCTAAGGCATTATCAAATTCAAAATGTGTAAAAGAATAAACCCTTTCAGGGTAAGTCACATGTTTTGGAGTGATAAAACTTAACGCGTAAAGTTAGTTATTGTTTCTTGAACAATGATGTAAAACTCCATATTAAATTATTAATACGAATGAAAACGTAATTTTTCTAGAAGTTTTATTATATTTTATGGGAATGACATATTTCGCCCTTCTAAGGCGAAATATGTCATTCCCATAAATTGCGATAAAACTTCTAGAAAACAGAAGTTCGTATTCGTATTATTAATTGAATATGGAGTTGCACATCATTTTTCAAGAAATAATAAATAAATGTAATATTATTCATGACATTTAGCGAAGTCGACATGCTTCACAAATTCTTTGGAATTTAATAGAGTTAATCGTGCTGCACTTCCGCGAATAAAGTGAAACAATCTGTTTTCTAATACTTTGGTGGCCATCGATAGATAATATAATAATTCATATAAACATGCGTGCCTTTATAACAATGGATCCATATATGATAACCATAAGGTGATGTACTGACCTCCGCATGGCCTCCAGCTCGGACAGTCGCTGTCTCTCCTTGGACTCAGCCTCCCGGGACAGCTTCTCGGCGAGTCTTCTTCTTTCTATCTGCCTCACCGTGCTCTGGAAGGTGAATCTCTTGCCCTTTGACCGCGGTTTCGACTGGAACAACATTACATTCATATTATCGTGCACCTTTGTTATGTTTATGTTTCGATGAGAGATGCATGAGAAATACGATTAGAATCAAAATGAAACATAATACAATATTTATTGTTTCTTGAACAATGATGTAGTACCTACTCCATATTAAATAATTAATACGAATGAAAACGTCAGTTTTCAAGAAGTTTTATTTTACTTTATGGGAATGACATGTTTCGCCCTTCTACGGCATTATCACGATTGATACATTTGATAATGCCTTAGAAGGGCGAAACATGTCATTCTCATAAAATATAATAAAACTTCTAAAAAACTGACGTTTTCATTCGTATTAACAATAAAATATAATAAATTAACATAACTAACTAACCATCACGCCGTTTCCCCCGAGGGGTAGGCAGAGAGGATGGATCGCCACATTGTTCAATCCTGACATAACTCTCGCGCATCTTCTACATTCACACATCGCGACATGCAAGCTCGTCGATTGTTTCTACTTCAAACATGACCGAACAATTAACATAACAATGTTTAAAAAAACATACATCTTACATATGTAGTACATACATTTTTGTTAATATGAATGAAAATATTTGTCTTCTAGGAGTTTTATTGTATTTTAGATGGAATGACTTGTTTCGCCCTTCAGAGGTACTCGTATTAACAAATGTATTTTATTACATTTGATAATGTATTAAGGGCAAAACATATCATTTCATCTTTAATATATAAATCTGCTAGAAGAGACGTTTTATTTAATATTAATTATTTAAAAACGAGTTTTACATCATTGTCCAAGAAACAATAAATACATTTATGTTGTTTAAAAGCGATTTATAAAGATATTTTAAATTATTTGAAATGATTTAAATTCAAACGGGATGATACCTTTAAAAACATATAATTGCGATTATTTACTATTTAAACTTAAAAACAAGTATCAATTACATATATTTTTGTTTAAAAATTATGTCAAATTTACATTCTCAAACAAATTATGCGATCAACAAAACAATTGAAATTATTATAAAACTTATAATATAAACAATCGAAAATATGACGGTGAAATTAAAGTTAAAATAAACAAGATAATACTGAATTGTTTTGCGTATTTTCCCACCTTTGAACTGTTAAGTTTCACGTGTATATATTAATCGGAAGTATATATGATAACAATATTTTTTTATTAATCAACTTAAACTCTAAACTTGATTGAGATATTTAAAAACGATTTGAAAAAAGAGGTTATCAACTGAAATATTAAGAAAAACTGACAAGTAAACAAAACGCGCACTAGAGACGATACACTGACAATCGGCGGAGATTCCGGGGGTAGAGACGCGAAAAACTCTAGTGTGAGCGATGCTACATCGGCGTGCAATCTTCTCCGCAAGTGAAAACATAATACGGTGTACGGTGAGGCGGGCGGCCGGCCGCGGGCCCCGCGTCGGCCGGTGGCCCGCGGTGACGCCACAGCATTTTCATTTGCCTCCACAGACAGGGCTACAAAACCCGAATTACATAAGTTAATTAAAACAATTAAAGCACTCATTGTTGGTATTCAGACCGCTCGCGCGCTCACCATTTGCGAAAACGAAAGTTTCAACTGTGAGAGCTCTTCTCACCAATAATTAATCGGTCATTGTATTATAATATGCGCGCACTTAAATAGCCGACTTTTGTGAGAGATAGTTAGTAGTTTATTCTATAAACTTAATGCAGATGAAATCACAGTTTTACAGTACACAGCATAAAAATAATAAAAAATGAATTGTAGCATAGCATAGCTATTTACAGCACAAACAATAGACTCATGGGAATATTAATATTTGGAAAATCGCATACCCGAATGCAACAATTTGCAAACGTTAATCATTGTAATTAAGATTCAGAAATCAACGTACTTATTGCGATGTGCTATTATACGTGTATTTTTTAAATTACTTTCAATATATCGCTTGTGCAAAATTATAAATATAATCTATAAGGTATACAATTTTTTTCTTGGACAATTTAATTTTAAAATAAGCATATTAAGCCTGTGCTTTTCATTTATCACTTTTGAACAACGCAATATCCTTAGATTTCTTTCTACATCTTAATCAGGTATACCCTTCTTCTTCATCGGGTCTTGAAAGTATTTACCAGGCCGTAAGCACCATAGACAATTTTTCCATCATGGAGATTTATAGGGCTGAATGTACAATGTACAGCCATATCAGTATTGAAATCCGTGAAGTTACTATGTGTCTCGTGTCGTGATCTCATTTCATTTCGATTATAAATGTGAAATTAATGTAAAATACGACAACGAAAGTATTGTTACTCTTTATATACGTGTTACAAACATTTAAATATAATACATTTATGCTTCCGCAGTGCTGGAATATCAATTTAGCTGCCTAACCTCTCTATACTGAAAATTCTACATAATATTTTCAAAGAATCGAATCTTCCATATTTGTAAAGTACCAACAATACTAATCAAATATCATTGTTAAATTTTTTTATGTTTATCAATTGTTTCGAAAAAGTCGCGATATTTTTTTTACAATTTTTTGACATTTGACAGCTGTCAGTTCAGATCAGCCCCACATTTAATTCAACATTACGGCCTGGTTAACAGCGATTTCGAGACGGCATTGGGGTATACCCAGGGCATTTAAACAAACGTTATGAATTTAAATCGACGTTGATGAGCTCTTAATTTGGTTCTTTGAATCGCCATATTACGTTGTACGAATGATAATATCTTATTCAAGTAAACGAGTTTGAATTTCGTTCATACATTTTTTTACCCTATTAACATATTTTTCGTAATTTCACTATGTTAAAAATGACATTTGTTTATGATGTTACAAAATGTATGTACATTACAAATAAAATATCTCATTGTATCAATATCATTTACAGTGGTGTATGTTTTTTGAGTTTTAAGATACCCGAAATAAAAATCTTTAATTTCAATATAACGGTTTTTGGGAAATAATTGTGACAGCCCTGCAACATAGATGTAAGGAATAAAAAGCGGCAATTGTTAATCTAAGTCAGGCTTATGTATCGCGGTGGACGTTACTGTGAATGGGGTTCAAGGATGGCAGTCGGTAGCGGTAGGACCGGTGACCGCATTCTTCGCTGAAGATGTACCGCACCATTACGTCCACAGATTCTCAATCATACATATATGCTTATTAAAATAGTAATGATGTAACGGTATGAGTTGGAAAAAAGCGTTTTTATCATGGTACTATGTACAACATAAAAAAAACTTTTTTTTGAGAAGGGTAAAAATTTGTCAACATATATTTAAGCGAGGTGCAGAATAGAGATTGCGAGGGTCGCATTTAATAATATGAGACCATTCTTCTGCAATGACAACATCAACTTAAAATTGAGATAAAATGGCTAAGTGCTATATTTAGTGCATATTGCTATACGGAGTGGAGACCTGGACCCTCAAAGTGAAGACAATGAACCGTATGGTAACATTTGTGACTGACATGGTCACCAACAATGAGATGTTAAATAGAGCTAGAGTAGAAAGGGAATTGTCGTCTAATATAAAGACTAGAAAAATGGCATATTTGGGACACATTTTCCACTACGAAAAAAACTCATCGTACAAGGGAAGATTGAGCGTAGGCGCGATGTGGGAAGAGACCTGTAAATTGGCTGTAAAAACATCAAAGACTGGACCGAAAATCGGAGGGAAGGGAAGTGGTTCCGGCTAGCACAGAACAGCTATTTCAGCCAGCCAAACAGAAAGTGAAATAAAAAACCATAACATATACGAGTATTTAAAATAATTCGTTGTTTTGTGCGACACACTATGTTACTTATTAAGTATTTTAAATTTGAAACAAAGGTATTATAAGCATCACAATTTATTACTTATGTTGAAATTGTTGACAATTGTTTCTTTGGCGTATGTTGGCATCATCAGGTGTTATAAACAACTGAACAGTATTTGATTAAATATAACAACCTTTTTCGATGTTAAAATTTGTACATCGAAAAAGGTTGGCTCACAACCGAAACATGTCTGTAAAAAGCGTAATAGAATGTTGTAAAAATGCGAAGTTTAGTTAGGTTTATTCAAATTTGAATCCACAACACAAAGTGAAGGCGAATTCAGAAGAAACTGAACAGTAGTTTATAACACCTGATGATGTCAACGTAGACCGGCGGAACAGCTTTCGTGATAATCTCATAAAAAATGAATAAATTGTGATACGTATAATAATAGTGTTTTAAAATTAAAACACTAGCTTTATTTAAAAATATCTGCCAATATGATAATATTACGAAAAAAATAGTCAACTTATTGAAAGCTAAGTCATTATTAACACTGTAGAATTCCATAGTAATACACTTAAGAAATTGAAAATAATTTTGTTTATAATCCATAAAATAATATGAAACACGATATGTTTCGGAGGATACCTCCACCTTAGGTGTAAATATATAATAAAAACTAAACAAAGAAAGACTAATACAACCTGAAGATGGAGGGGAGGTATCCTCTGAAACATGTGTTTTTTTTTTTTTAATATTTTGTGGATTATAAAAACAAAGTTATTTTCAAGTTCCTAAGTGTAAAAAATAGGCATATTATATTTCAAAATGTAACAAAACGTGACCGTTAAAATATGTTATTTAACTAATTGACTTAAGTTACGAATGAATTTAAATAAGGCTCATAAAAAATTTAAACGAGATAAAATGAATTTATTACTGTGATAAAATAAGAAACTATATATAAATCAGAACTCTAGTAGGTCTCTGGCGTTACAATAGGTCGTAATAAGAATTTTAGTATTGTATAATGAATTATTACAAGTCGGTAGGTACTCCTATTTGTCAAGGCCCTGCACTGGCCTCGTGGTTCACGTGATTTACCGTAGATTAATAGATGCTATTTTCATAGATTTATTTTTAGTAAACTTCAATATCATAATTCCCTTCTTCCTACATACGTGCTTTAAAACTATAATAATATAATTTTTTCTTTGTAATGAGAGACGTGAAACATTACATTATAACACAAAAAGAATATAAGTAATAAATATAATAATAAATATATCTTTTTTTAAATGAAGAACTTTGTGTACAGATATTTAAAATTAATAATCATAAAAAAACACTTTATTTTTAAACTTTGTATACAGCAAGAACTTTATTAAAAAAAACAGTCATGTTTCGAACACAGAAGCCCTTCTTCATCAGTGTTATAAATATTAACAAAATTTTCATGAATGTGGTAAATATTGATAGAAAATAAATGATTTTTTACGAACGTTATATATAAATTTTTTCCTTGAATAAATCAAAAACAATATTTTAGAGTTCTTATTGGGGTCCAAATGACTTATTTATTACAACAATTGAAATAAATAAGTCATTTGACTTGAAGTTATATTTATTTGGTGATTTATAATTTTTTTATTATTTTTAATTGCTTTTTTAATTTCTATAATTTTGAGATTATTCAAAGTTATATTTCTATTATTAACACGAAATATTCTCAACGCCCTTATCTTTATTGAATTTCAACACTTTTTATTTAACCACAAAATCGCAATTTAAAAATGGAGCCAGCTATATATTGAATCGAAACCAAAATACATGAAATAAAAAAAAAAAATATTTATACAATACATTCGTATGAAATACAATACTTGTTTGTGGTGTGACATTTTAAGAAATAAATTTACGTTTACACATATTTTTAAATTAATATATTTATAATCTGTTTTCTTAGAATTATTATTATATTTTACGGAAATAAAATGTTCAGTCCTGCCAAGAACTAATCAAATGGCAAAACATCTAATTCCCATAAAAGATAATAAAACTTTTAGAAAACCGACGTTTTCTTTCAGATAAATAATGAAATATGTAGTTTTATATCACTGTTATAGAAATAATAAACTTGTTTATTTTGTAAAATGTTTTAATTTGAAATAATGTTATTACGTATCACGATTTATATAAATGTATTTTGTTTGTTTTGTTTCGCCAACCTCTGTTGGCATCGTGTGTTATAAACAATTTAGGCTAAACCTAACACATCAATTTGAATACTGAACATACTTTTGTGGGCAGTGATTTAAATACAAGCATTTTATAATATAGCGTTTTGGCCAAAACAATGGACTATATATTTTGTTGTAAAAACACTTTTTTCTGTTTTTCAACACCACTTTGTTTTATTTTGCTACTCTGATGAAGCTCTGCTTGAAGGGAACTAGTTGATGGTGGTAGTGTTTTAATTTATTTGTTTAAATGTCACACCATTAAGCCTTTAATTAGAATTAAGGTTTATATTCACTGCATCTTTAAATAACAAAACACATTATTGCGTTTGTTTAATTTTACGCCACAAAAACTTCTGTGAAATGATTTCCAGAAAAAAGTGGAATTCTAAAGTTAAAGATTTTATTACTTTTGTTTGCAGAGTTTTAAATTGATGTGTTAATGGCATTTTTTACAACTCTGTTAACTACCATAAATGTTTCTTTAATGCTATGTTGTGTCATCTTCAAATAAGCAGATTGTTACAAAGAGTTTATAAATAGTCGAATAATTTAGATACAACGAGATTTTCCAATTTCAATAAAAAAAAAATCAAGAAACCTTTTATTTAAAAGCGTGTATTCAATGATGCTCTCTGTCACCTGCTCTTTTTAACGTTTACATACAGAATGCGATTGACGACTTGAGAGAGAGAATGAGTCACAGAGAAGGTGTAAGGATACACGGGCAAAAGATAGACATGATAAGGTTTGCTGACGATATTTCTATGGTTGCTGAAAGTGAGGAAGAACTGCAGGAGGCCTTAGATACTTTGCAAGACATTCTTCAAGATAGCTACAACATGAAGATAAATAAGGACAAAACAAAGCTGCTGACTGTAGGCCGAACGCAACATCAGATGAGAGTAGTGATGTCAGGAGTTCCACTAAAGAACACCAAGGAGTTTGTCTACCTCGGGAGCAAAATAACATGGGACGGTCGGTCTAAGAGCGAGGTCGACAGCCGTATACATCAGGCTAGGCTTGCATTTAATAAAAGGTCGAAAATAATAGAATCAAATAATATAGACCTAAAACTGAGAATACTCCTCATCAAGACCTATGTATGGAGTATCTTGATGTACGGCTGCGAGACATGGTGCCTATCCGAAAGAGATAAGCGGAGACTAGAGGCTTTTGAGATGTGGTCCTATAGAAGACTCTTTGGAATTTCCTGGAGAGACCACATCACGAATGAGGAAGTTCTTCAAGGAATCGAAGGAGGAAGGCACCTGCTCAGGACCTTGTCCGAAAGGCGTGCAATATGGATCGGCCATGTAATACGTCAAGAAGGTCTCTTGCATGCCATAATGGAGGGTATGATCGAGGGGACAAACTCTAGGGGACGCCCACGCCGAGAGTACCTGGAGGACCTGTTGGTGGACGTACGCTGCTCATCATATGCAGATCTCAAAAGAGCCGCACAAGACAGGGAAAAATGGAAGAGAATAATGGAGGAAATTGCTGCAAACCAATCCCAGGATTGAAACCAGAGAAGAGAGAAGAGATTCAAAGATAACATAATGAAGCGGTGAACGGAGTTCACGTAATTTTAGTAAAAATACGCTTCAAATAAAAAAATTACGAGTTAGTTTTGAAAAAGCTACGCCTATTTCCAAACGAATTAAAAATCTTTCATTTTGAATAAAGTAGGCACATGTAACAACAATCTCAAACACTTGGGCCAATAATGTTTACGGGTGTTTATCAAATTCATTGATTTTTTTTTAACTTTTAATGTTTGTGATTGACATTTTTTGATACGTGTAAGGCATTGTATGTAGTTAAAAAAATTGAACAATTTTTATTTCTAGGGTTGTTGGCGTGTGGTCTAACTGACATAATGCTTAGGATTTGATTTAAAATATACGTTTTAGATTAATGTGATGAAATGGGTTTTTCGTACTGATAATTAGTTATTATTTCTATGAAATTACGGACTATAAAATGACCCTATCGTTATTTTGATCGTAGCCCTTTCATTCGCACTGCATTCATTCGCATTGCATATGACATTCTATCATATACAGTTTTATCACACATTCTTTTAAGATACCTCATTTCTATAGCATTTATTCTACTTGCATCCTTTTTTTGCTTGTATTTTCATCTTAATGATCGTTTTATTATTTTCTTTATGACTCTTTCACTACATTTTTTATTTTTATTTTACCGCCCTAAGATATATCAAGTAGGATCAACGCATCAGAGGAGTGGAAATGGTCCTCCAACATCATACACATGCAGATTGAGACGTCGAAAAAACGGAGCGACCCAGAGTCGAAGTGTCTTAATCCTGCACAAATCAGGATAAGACATATCAAGGAGGACCCACGCATCAGATGAGTTAAAATAGTCCTTTAAAATCGTACACCTGCTGATTGAGACGTCGAATAAACGGAGCGACGCAGAGCCGAAGTGTCGTAACTCTGCACAAAGCGGCCGGTGTTGTAATACGCGGCGGTTGCGCTAACAGGGAATGTTCAGTACAAATATTTGCTTCGATTCTATTGAATATCGCATGAAAGACGACGGATTCCGCGCCGCGAGCGCTTCTTTCAATAGCGTTTGGAAACTTTGGGAGTTCCTAAAGCAGCCGTATATTAACAAGTATAATACTAATAACACGCGAGGCCGCCAGAACACGTACGCCGGTACGTACTACGTATGCCGGACCGGTGTACTTCACGTTTATAATTAGTCCTATTTCTCAAGGGACTAATATCTATCACTTGTTCATCATCATCATCAGCCTTCTGTCAAACGGTTACTACCCCTGGCTGTACCCAACTGATTTTTTGCTGGGTATGCTGGACTACCAATCATTGGAAATTAGACGAACTATCCACCTGGGTGTTCACTTTTTTCAATTGATTCGTGGTCGAATACATAACTCTGATATTTTGAATGACTTGACTTTGTTTGTCCCCGACCATTATCTGCGACAAAGGCAATATAGATTATTTCACCTGCCACTGCGTAGAACCAATCTACCTATGGTAATGTCTGTGGGCAGGGCAATAATCCTATTAAACCCCATCTCTTCGGATGTGGACATTTTTCACGATAGTGAGGCTACCCTCAGAAAACATCTATCTCTTATGTATTAAATTGCTATTTGCTTCTCTTCTCATTGTACAAAAATGTTTATCTTTACCAAACTGGTCTCGAATATTTTTTGTAATTGTCTTCTGTTTTTATTTTTTTCTTGCTTGCTCTCATCTGTTTTCTTATTATATTATTTGTAATTATTTTTTAAAAAATTGTTAATTTTATTTTTGTATATTGTGATTATAAACGATTTGGATTTGTTATTCTGTAATGTTTATAATTTTTTGAATAAATTGAAATTGAAATTGAAAATCCACTGCTGAACGTGTCCAGCAATCCTCTTTATATCATCGGTCCAGCGGGCAGGGGGACGTCCAACTCTGCGGAACTATCCATCCAACTACGCGGTCTCCACTCCAGAACCCGTCTCCCCCACCGGCCGTCGGTTCTCCGACAGATATGGCCAGCCCATCGCCACTTCAGCCAGCCCATCTTCAGAGCCACCCAAGTCACCTTGGTTTGTTGTCGAATAAATTCGTTTCTAAATCTACCCCTTAAGGTTATCCGAGCATGGCTCTTTTCACGGCGCGTTGGGCAACCTTGAATCTGTAGACTAGACCTTTTTTCAGTGTCCGCGTCTCGGCTCCGTATGTCATGATTGGCAAGACGTACTGGTTGAAGACTTTAGTCTTGAGGTATTGTTGCAACTATCATTTGTTGCAATCCGTGAAATGTTCACGAAAGTAAAGATTTTCTACCCTTTATATAAGTAACCAAGTGGTTCACTACAATCGTAATCAGTTTTAACTTTTAATGTAAAACTATTTTTTTCACTCACGTTAAAAATTTCACTATTCAAACACCAAATTGTTCTCCTTTTGTTTTCTACACTACCGTCGTACAACAAAAATCAGAACAAAATTAAAAATAATCCAGAAACGTTCTCAAACAAAATTAAAATAAATAAATAAATAAAATAACTAATAATTTGCGGAGCTCTGTTACCATTTCACGACAGAAACTTGCCTTTGCTCAGTAACTAATGTTTTTTTTTTAAATGATGTGTGAATAATGTATATTTTAATATGAATCTACTCTGAAATATTATTGTATTATTATAATTATATGAAAATAACGTAAAAAAAAAAAATTAGCGTAAAAAAGCTTAATTAAAAAAAAAATACGTAGAAAATATAATGCCCTTAGCTTAGTTCAAATCGCATAGAATATAGCTTATTGACGACCTTCGTGGCAGAGTGGGAAGAACTCTCACTGCCATACCGAAAGTCCCATGTTCATCCGTATTATTTATAATAAATAAACAAATTTTTTATAATAACTTAGACTTGCTGATTTGGTATGGAGGAACGAGAACAAGATCTTATTAATTATAATAATAAAATAACTTTTCATTTTATTGGGAAAATATGTCAAATATCTAATGACTGATTTATTTGGATTATTAAAAGAAGACCCACAACGCATATATTCACAACAGTTATAAAACGAAAGACCTTTGATAACAACAATTTGGAATACCGTGATACTGCGGAATTGCATATTTTTATTTTTTTTTAAATTAAAACACTTTTTTCCACTTTCAATTGTTGGAAATCAAAAGTAAAAAAAAACAGCGTTTTAATTCATAAAAATCGTGTTGTATATAAGTTAAAGGGAATTTATTAAGTTAAATGACAAGGCGAGTCCTTGATAATATGCAAGATTAAAAATTTAACAATTTTCTTGGATTTCAGTTGGTTGATGGGCTGTGGAATGACGGTGATCATTCATTCTGATATATGACTAAATGTCTCCTGAGATTATTGTCGTCTCTGCAGACTTCCGAAGGCGGTGGCGACATTGTCTTCTCGGTAAACTGATGGCTTAGAGTGATAAGTAAAAGTAAAAAGGATAGTTAACTTACCGCTGCGCTCCGTTGCGATAAAATGATCTCACCGCTGGATTTACTGCGGCTGGAAAGAAAAAAAGAATTAAAATATCGTCGAGAGAGACGACTTTTAAACACGTCGTATACATTCATTTAAATTCAAATACGAAAGGATGAAATTATTATGCACTAATACGAAATTTCATTTCATACCATTAAGTTATTTGAATTATGGTTTTCTTAGAGTACGAATTTTTAGATAATTGCTATCCTACCTGGGGCATGTGCTGAGAGGCTCTCCTCTAAGTGCGAGCATAATATTTTTAACTTTGAAGAATGATGTTAACAATACGAAATATGTTTGTTAAAAGTGTATTTTTTTACAATATATAGATACAGTATTGGTTAAACCATATGTTTAATTTATTTATTATTCCTTGAACAATGGTGTAAAATATGTATTTAATATGAATAATGCGTTATCAAATTGAAACAAATACAAAGTATCATTTTCATAAAATATAAAAAAACCTCTTTAAAAATGATGTTTTAATCAATATGAAATGATTTCTTACTTATTGCTTAACTTGCATACGAAACACTTGAGAATACGGATTAAATAAAACAGTGGCGATGAGGTTCGCAACCCATCACACCGCATCTCTTGCGGGGCGAAAAGAGAAGGATGGTTAAAGTGTGGCAGTCCATTTTTTCTGCCTACCCTTTCGGAGAGACGGCGTGATATTAGTTAGTTAGTTAGTTTAAAAAAATAATTTAATAAAGAAATAGATATCTGCAAATATTATATAAATATTCAAATATAAATTTACAAATGACGTTAAAAAAATGCTGTGTTGCAGGAATTTTCGTAAAGAATTTAACTAACCAGGAATTGACTATTTAATAAAGAGTGCGTTTAAAAAAAATATACAAAGATAATTGAAGATTTTCAAAGAAAGTTTAATTAAGTCCCATATAACTGAAATAAATAAAAAAATATAAAAGAAAATAAACAAGTGTATTGGTAAATAATAAATAATAATAACTATGTTATCTAACGCATAAAACCATCATCTAAGAGATCGAGACCGATATAATATCGTATTGGCAATACAACCTCATTATATGATATAACGGAAAAACAATAAAATAATATGGAGTCAAGTGATCACGTATTTATTTAATTAGTTTTACGTTTTAACATTTAATTTACGTAACAACCACATTTGTCTTTCCTAAGATTTATCTCCGGCGATTAGATCATCACAAGCATGGTAATAATTACACACTCATGCAGAGTTTCAGAAGGTAGATCAAAGTAGCGCAAATACTCGAGAACACCGACTTGAAGGTGTGTTAGATGTGCCATGACGCAATGTAGGTATGTAATTTGTAAAATAGCTGTATAAACAACATGTTAATAACTCAATGACACTCTCCTTATATAGGCATCTGAAGAAACTAGTGGATCTGTTATTGTTTCACACCCATCATAGTTTCGTAAGACGTAAAACAATACGTTATATTAACGTAAATAAAAAATATTCATTTGAAGACCATAAGACATGGAAACCATTGTAAATGTAAAGCTTTTAAATACACACATTTTACTTTAACACATAGAATTATTAATTATTATGAATAGAAAACAATAAAAATTTAAAATAATAACTCAAAGTTCTTATTAAGGTACGGGTATTAACTTACAACAAAGGGAATAAATCAGAAATTGGACTTGAAGTTAAATTCATTCGATTATTTATAACATTTACTTCACTTCAATTTGCTTTTTTAACTTCTGAAATTTCGAGATTGTTCAAAGTTATATTTCTATTATTAAAATAAAAAAATTCAACGCCATTATCTTTATTAAATTAATGATCTTTAAATTTATTCATAATATTTGTTATAATAAACTTTAAATTTATTCATAATATTTGTTATAACAAAAGAATAAAATTTCCAAAATAAATCATTATAACATCTGTCAAAACTGACCATATATGTAAACAATTTTAAATATTTAAATGATATCACTGATGAAGGGATGGTTAGTCCGAAACATGTGTGATATTTAATTTTTTAAATTAATGTGAGTTGTATATACGTAAGGTTTATAAAAAAAGAAAAAGAAAACATCTACAACACAAAGTTATGGCGAACATAGAAAGAAAACATTATGATTCCAAAATCTATGAAAATAAAAATGTGTATATTAGTCTCTAAAAATATATAATATTTTATTATTTCTGATATAAATGAACTCTCCATTTGGTTTTATTACATTAGAATTTCCTTTTAAATTTGAAAATCATTTATCTTTTTGTGCAGCAGTTTGTATATGAATCTATACGGATATGCAGGGCTTAAAAAATGACGGCAAATACGTTAACAACAAAGAAATTATATTGTCATCATGAATCGGTCTGATTTCTTCATTAAGTTTTTTACACTCCCGGCAATTGAAATTTCAAAAACAAAACAAGAACCCTTTCATCTTTGCATTACGTGAGAGAATCGATGAGGATAATGTATTTATTATTTTATTCTCATCATTGGCGGACCCTTTTAGTTCGATACGGGATGAAGCGTAAAATTCCCATTTATATTTTTTCGCAAAAGTTTACACAATCTTTGTTAATGAAAAAAATATATTGCCCTTAAACAGAAAGGTTAAAAAATCGTTAAGGATATTTGCGATAAACTAAATTTCGCGTTAGATTCTAAAGGATTTAATAAACAGTGTTTAAAAACTAACTAACTAACCATCACGCCGTCTCCTCGAAAGGGTAGGCAGAATGAATGTCACACTTTAATCGATGCGCCACTCCATCCTTCTCTTTTCGTCCCGCGGGAGACGCGGTGTGATGGGTTGCGAACCTCATCGCCACCAATAGGCGTCTCTCGCGCACACTTCGATCGTCCAACATCCACAAAATAAATCTAAAACAAATAATATAAAATAACAAAATAAATTTTTTTTAACACAAAATGTTCTTTTTAGATGGTGCACATATTGTCTATTTATAATAATTTATGTTCCGCGTATTCACCGTTTTAGTAATCACGTATTAACAGTGTTTAGGATTACTAAAAAAAATAAGATAATCAAAAGTGGCGAGTAAAAAATGATACTAAATATTTTTTAACATATTTACGAGTACAAAATCTCTTCAATATGGCGTGCACTTCTCACAAAAACTGAAACTGAAATTTTTTTTTAGCTCAGAAACATTGACATTTTCAATACTGACGATACGATTACCTATGATATGATATTATGAATTTCACAACATAGCTGCAATAAACATTTGATAAACACAATTTTAGGGATACCAACTTTACAATGTTCAGAATGTCACTAATTATTTTTAGAATACAGACGTTTACATATTTAATCAATTCTAGTGTTCAAATAACAATAATCTCGGTATTATACGAGTATGTGTATGAAAGTTGAAACAGTTGCGAATTTCTATTTTACCATCGAGACACATTTGGATTTAGGTAATCATTAAAAATGTCACAATTTTTTCTCTTATATTTATAGAGTTCATCAATGTAGAAATATTTAATAAATGTACGAAACTCGATGGTAAGCAATACACATCGGGCTTAAGCAAGTGATTGTCGGCTTTAATCGGATAATTTTGGCTTTAAAGAGTATCGTCTTTCTGTTGCACGAGGCGTTAAGGGTAACTAACTAACTAACTAACTAACCATCACGCCGTCTCCCCGAAGGCGTAGGTAGAAATAATGGACTGCCACACTTTTCTTTCCTGACATATTTCTCTCGATTCCTCAACATTCATACATCGTGTCATGCACGCGTGTCGATTTCTCTGACTCCTCACATGGCCGACATTCAATATTTGATTTATTTGATCGTGCCACGTTTTCCTCGGTCTTCCTCTATTTCTGGTTCCATTTACATCGTTAACATATAATTTTTTACTATTCTTTCTTCATTCATTCTTTCCATATGTCCAAACCATCTTAATGATCCTTTCATTATTTTGTTCATAACAGCATCATTCGCACCGCATTCACCTCATACACAGAGTATCCACACATTCGTCTAAGAGATCTCATTTCTACTGCATTTATTGTGCTTTCATCCTTCTTTTGCCAGTTCCATGCTTCGCTTCCATACATAAGGGTCGGTAAAAGAACACCATTGTGCACTAAAGACTAAACGTTACTCGAAGTCGAAGTTTGCCGATTATGGTGGATAGTCTTTTTATTTAACTCGACGTGTATAGCTTACCGCAGGGTACTGTCAGTTATATTTTCATGGACTTACCTCATCATTCTTCCGTCCATAAAGGTTTTGGGTTTCTCTTCTTCCATTTCCCCGTCGCTCCTGGGCTCGGCTTCTTCTGGGGCAGCGCGTACGGGCAAGGAGAGTGGTGCAATCGGAGGTACGGGCGGCTGTTCCCGTCCGCTTTCATACCGCGGCAGGTACATCACGTGCCCGCCCGAGGCCAGGTACGAGAAGGGCGGCTGCTGGCGCATCATACCCGGCACCACGGGCGGCAGGCGATCGTCCTCCTAAACACAGATATTATTATTATTATTATTATTATTATTATTATTATTATTATTATTGTTTTTATTATTATAATTATTATATGAGGGAGTATGGTAGCTATCCGTGGCTCTATCCCACGCAATTTCTTTTGGGAATGCTCGGAACCAATTCTCTACAGCTTCGAAGAGATGGACATCTAATTACCCATTTCTTTAGATTAATTAGGGGATACTTCGAGAACTCGGCCGTACTGTAGGGTCTTTTTGTCCCCGATAGATATCTCCGACAGCGACAACACAGATTGTTTTACCTACCGGCCGCCAGAACCAATCTGGCTCTGGTGACACCGCCACCGGCGGGAAGAGCAATTAGTCTGCTGAACGCGGTCTCCTCGGAGATCGACATTTTTCATGTTAGTGAAAGTACGTTTAGAAGGCAAATACTCTTAATTCTGGAGAGTATCCTGTCTTCCTAATGTTGAACCATCTCTTATGCGTTTCTGGTAGTATACTATACATAATATATTGTATTATTTTACCTGTTCTCAATAGATGCCGTAAAAATAAATTATGTAATGTCTGTTGATGAAATAAACTGATTTGATTTGATTATTATTTTGTTGAATCGCTCTTAACATCATTACAGCGCAAGCCAAATCGATGTAAAAGTATAGCTATCATTTTTGATTCTCGTGACATGTCATTGGTAGTTCATCTATCGCCATTTTATTGTCATGTGAATTCTGCACCAGACCGAAGACAGTGTGACAATCACACTGTCATCGCCGGGAATCGAACCCGGAACCTTCGGGGTGGCAGTCAAAGCACTTACCACTCGGCCACGAAGGTCGTTATACATAATGGTCAACATCGATTCGTGCAATTGAAAAAGCTTTTTAAAGTCTTAAGTTTTGGAGAAAAGTGCGTCCAATGTTAGGTCAATGGGTTTAAAATGTCAGAATAACTAATTCAATCGTAATAAATTTTTTTGATCTAGTTCACAATATCAGATAAGGCATGAAATTGAAGAAACATGAATGATATCTGAAGATTTGTAACTCAAGTTTTTTAAAAGTTTAAATTTTTTTTTTCTTGAACTATAAACTCCAAATTAAATCATTAATGTGAATGAAAATACTTCTTCACAGAAGTTTATTTTTATTTTACGGAAATGATATGTTTCACCTTATTGAAATTAATTATAGAATAATACCTTCAGAGGTAAACAGCTTTTTTCTCATAAAATATAATAAAACTTAGAAAACAAACGTTTTTTATTTGTAAATAATAATTAAATAAAACAATGTTTTTTCACTACTTCCACTTTTGTCTTTATTTAGACAGCTACCAGTTTCGTCAGGCTCGCTGGCATCGACAGATTGATGCCAGCGAGTCTGGCGAAACCGGTCGCTGTCTTAATAAAGACAAAAGTGGAAGTAGTTAAAAAACATCGTTTTATTTAATTATTATTTAAAATGAACTTCCATCAAGAGATTTCAGTAAAATCATTTGGTTTTTATTTGTGTTTATTCAATATATTGATATTATTAATCAATGTGCAAATAAGGTTCTAAAAGAGTGAAAAAGTTATCTATAATTTTACAAGGATTAATTGTATCTCAATAGAGACGAAGATGCAAGTTGTTTTCTGGGAACAGAAGGTGGTGGCCGAGGCGCTTACAGGACTTATGACCTGTCATTGGTTGGGTTGAGCGATTGCTTCACGTTTAACAACATTCCCCATTCCGCCGTTATGACCACCACGTCTGACAAACTTTTTTGGAACTTGTATATATGGTAGGTTTCTACACCTATTTTCACATTTTTATGTTCACTCTACACTAGCGTCATCTATATTAAGATTAGAAAGCATTAAGCAGAAAACCTTTATTAAATGTACTGTGAAAGTCTATGCAAATCATACAGTACTAGATTTCGCCTGGAGATGTCTCTCCAATTTTTTGCCTGCATGTACCAGTTATATTTATACAACAACATTTTGAATGTATACAAATTCTTGTAGACAAATACTGGATTTCACCCATTGCGGATAAATTATTTTTATTTTACAAGGATTAATTGTATCTCAATAGAGACGAAGATGCAAGTTGTTTTCTGGGAACAGAAGGTGGTGGCCGAGGCGCTTACAGGACTTATGACCTGTCATTGGTTGGGTTGAGCGATCGCTTCACGTTTAACAACATTCCCCATTCCGATGGGTGAAATCCAGTATTTGTCTACAAGAATTTGTATACATTCAAAATGTTGTTGTAGTTATCTATAATTTTTAATAAACTAATATATATTCCACATTTTCGTATTATGATTGATCTTAAATTCAAAATATATGGTATAATGTCAGTAGTGTTAGAAAATGATAATGAGAAAAGAAAAGGTAATGTAAAATGTATTTTTCATTGCCTTGCTTACCACCCCGGCAATAATCCCAATTATTAGTTGTTGTTAGTTTCAAGACTAAACGCTGACAAACCTGATCGGATGAAGGGGGGGTATGGTGCTGACCAGAATCATTAGATTTAGCTGTTGAAAGTTTCATGTTGGGTGCGTTAAGTCCATTGTTAAGCGAATTGGGAGCCGATCTGCTTAAGAACCAGTTGCTCTCGGTCTGTTCATTTGCATCATTCTCTTCTAGATCAGCGTCAATCCTCTTGGATCCCAGAGCCACCCCGATCGCCCCGGAAACGGATTTCTTCAATTTTTGCAAACTGTTGAACGGCTGTTGGAACTGTTTGTTCTGAAAGCAGTCGTAAAGACATAAAACACTTTTGGACTACTTGACACATCGGAATAAGTTCATTATTTGGTTGTAGGGTGCAAGAGTAGGCGGGAGGGGACACCGCACCTTGTCCAGCTGCGCGAGATGGGTCTCCCTGGGCAGGGAAAGGCTGAAGACCTGTTGGCTCCTGGCGGAGAATTTGGCAGGCGCGTGGTCCGTCGTGGCGCTGTGCGGCGAGTCCACTCCAGCGTCCGAGCTGCTCTCTTCCTCCAGGTCCTGCTGAGGGGTCCACGTCGATAAAACTGGCCTTTTTGTTGGTTCCTATAATAATAAAAAAAACATAATTAACTAATGGAAAATTACGAAATTCATTTCATTAAAATAAAGTTTTATTCAATTCATTTTAAAAATATGTAAATGATTTCACTTTTTTCGTATAAAAATTCAACTTTTGAATTTAACTAAGAAGTTAATTTATCATCACCCGTTTCTTCGGAGGAGTAATCAAAATAGATGAACCGCAACATAGTTCTATCCTGACACGTTTCTCTATATTTTAGCATGGCTACTTTTAGATACCTATGTATTTTAAATGGTTATTTAATAAACTAACTAATTAATCATCACGCCGTTTCCCCGGAGGAGTAGGCTGAAAGGATGGACTGGCATACTTCTCTGTCCTGACACACCTCTCAAGTTTCCCCTGCATTCATACATCGTAACATGCACGCTCGTCGATTTTTCCGACTTTGAATATGGCCGCCATCCTGTATTTGACTAATTTGGTCATTTCATGCATTCCTTGGGCTTTCACGGCTTCTCTTTCTGCTTAAACTGCTGGTATACAACATTTTAACAATTTTTCTCTCGAACATTCGTTCCATATGTCTAAACCATCTCAGGGTTAGTTCATTACATAAACAAAACAACATTTTTCGATTCATTTGATTTTTTTATACGGCGATACCGTTATAATACCGTTACATGATTTTATTCCAAAATCGTATAAATACCCCATATGTGAGTTGAAGCTATAATACAATGAAGTTTTTTCAAGAGTACTGGCGTCCTGGTATAAATTGAAGAGCTCTATTCTGAATCTTTTTTCTATTTCTAACCATCCTTAATGGGTCGACGGATTCTGCGGAGGATTTTCTTTGCGAAGCAGTTTGATTTTGCTTCATCACGTAAATGTCCAGGTCTCCAAAGCATATGTTAAAACTGGTCATATCAATGTTTTATATAAAGTGAACATAATAATGGTAATTAATTTTGTATTGACCTCTCTCCTAGTGATGGGCGGGCTAGAGGGCGCCGCGTCTCCGCTGTCTTCGTTGTTGGCGTCCCCCGAGATGCCGCTGTCGCCGGACTTGTCGTGGCTGGCGCGCTCGGCACGGGCGGCCCATCGCGGGCGCGGCTGCTCGGCCTCCAGTGAGGCCAGCTGGCGCCAGGCCGCAGCCGGCGAGAAGCGCGGTATCTCCAGCTGCTTCTTGGGCAGCGTCGGCCGCAGCTGCAGCGCTATGCCGTGCGGGTTTTTCTCCTCCGACATCAGGTCTTCCGGCTCGGGCTCGCTGGACAGCGCCGATTCCGAAGACGCTGGTATAGAAACAACTCATGTTATATGATCTACTTTATATGATTTTTAATTTTCCTTTAACCAATTTTTGTTATTCAAACATTAGTTTTAATAATTATAATTAAAGTTCATAGTTCTGATTCTGACTGATTCACCGCTCCTCATACAAGTCAATATTAAAATCACATTTATTTATAGTGGCGAGTAGAAATACTGGAGCCTAAGTAATTAAACAAAAATAAAAAATAAAAATCCATAATAAATGTTTTAATTATGAACCACTGTTCGTAATACCAGATGATGCCAACATAAGTTGGCGAAACGGTTATAGCGACAATCTCATAAAAAATAATAAATATATCATGATACTTAAAATAATAGTGTTTCAAAATAAAAACAATTAATAATGTTGAAATATCGTAGTGGTTTGGCCAGAACAATGGATTATCTATAATTATTTTCAACATGTTTTCTTACATATTACACCCGTTAACATTAATTTGTTATAGATATTTTCAATGAAAATATTATAAATATGACATGCTTGATAAAACTCAATATTTGAAAATATTATATAATCATTATTTAATCTTTCCTATTTGACTTTAAAGTTAATATTAACCTTGATTTGAAGCAACTGATATTAACCTCAATTTTCAGCAAGCATAATGATTATTTTTGCATACTATCAAATTAAATATATAAAAAAAAGTATTTGTAATCTTATATACGAGTATGTATGTACTCGTATGTATATATTTGAATATTTATGTAATCTAAAATTAATACGAAGGAAATCGTCTGTTTTCTATAAGTTTTAATAAATTTAATGTGAATGACGTGTTTCGCCTGTCTAAGGCATTATCAAATGTCTGGCAAAAATGTCAAATGTCAGGCGAAACATGTCATTCCCGTAAAATATAATGATGACGTTTTCATTGGTATTAAATATTTAATGAGTTTTACATCATTGTTCAAGAAACAATTAATCTAAAATTTATAATATTATCAAAAAAAAATTCAATGTTTTTCGATTATCCTTTTCGACACGTATATTTTATATATAAAAAGATAACATACGAGTAGCTAAGAGAGATGTTCATAAATTCAAAAGAATATGCCTTACCTTGAGGTAGGTCTATTCTTGTGTTGTAGTCGTGTTTGGGTGTCGGCTGAATCAAGTCTTCCTCCATGGGATATCCGTTGTTGGGCTTGGAGAACTCTTTGTAGTTCATCTCCAGGTGCCGCCTGACCTTTTCGTGAGAGTTCAGCTCCTGCTCTGCCACGGGAAGAATGCTCTTATCCATGCCGAAGTAAAATGACTTACTCGGTGGATTCGCTTGATTCCTACGACAACGGTTTCTGTTGTTAAGACCATTGTATTTTCTTTTACACAGTACTCCGTAGTGTTACAAGAGTCCGTAATGTTTGGTTAGTCAATATAAGCACATTTTAAGGAGAAAGTTTAAACAATTATTGGTCATGCGTATTAGTCAGCAAAATCTTACCACCAAATGTGAAAAAACTTTACTTTGGGTGAAAAATACTATTATTATGCAATAATTAATACATTTTATCAATTTTGGGTTAAAATAGTACCTCAAAAAATCCCTTATCTTAATTTGCTTTATGGTACTTAATTTAATCTTAAACTGCGGTGCTAGACTCAAATCCATTAAAAAATATGTTTAATAAGTTGATATAAGCCTAAAAGTACTAGATTAAAACGTATCGTCCACGCGACATTTGTGATATGAATGAACTTGCGCGTCGCTGGTCCTTGGTGTGTGGTGAGTGTCAATAGTGAGTGAGCGAGACCGCGCGATGAGTGTCAAAAAACAATGCAAAGTAAGTGTGGAAATATGAGAGACAAAAACCATTATGACTTTGAAGTTTTAAAATAAACAATCATTGTATATAATATATAAATTGAATGAGTTGTTTCCGAGATGTTAAGATAATAAAATAGCATTTTTGTTTGAAAAATAGTAGTCAACTCACCTATCCCACACTGCGTCTTGTTTGACCCTACTAGGAGACTGTTCAGGCGTTGACTCTTTCCCCGATGCCTGTCCCCTGTCCGCAAGTACTCTGCTTTCTCTCCTGTTTCTCACGTTTTCCCTGCTCACTTTGTCGTTGGGTAAGACCTTGGCTCCGTTTATTTTGGATACAATGTTAATGTTTTCTTTTTTTTCCTCCCTGACAACGCGGGACGAACGGTCTCCGGTATTCGTTTGCTTGAAGCGATCCATCGTTACCATATTGGATTTTATTTGTGTCGCTGTTATCCTGGCGCCGTTGGTTTCTGTATTTTTAACTTTTCTTTCTTCTTGTTTGATTACAATTTTTTCTTTAATTTTCTTATCTTCTATTGTGTTTTTATGAATACCATTTTCAGGTTTAATGTGAGGTTTTATTGGATTGTTTTTGTCGGAGATTTCATTCTTTTCTGTAGTTTGCTTGCTCACGCTTCTCAACTTCTTAGTAGCCATCAATAACTCAGCTTGAAATTCGGCGGATGCCACACCATTCGATATACCTAAGTTTGGTGCTGATTTTCTATTGGTTATGGCATCAGTTTTTTCGTCCCTATTCTTATACCTATACTCTATTTGAGAATCCTCCCGATCGTTGAATTTGTTTTGACTGTCTAGGAGTATTTTTCTTTCGTTGTGCATTCTATTAACACCGTTATTTAAATTAATATTTTCTTGGACTAGGCTATTATCGAATGACTTTTCTCTACGCAATACGAGAGGATCGATATTTTGTTTTTTAAATCGTTCGGAATTTCGAAAACCTTTATTGGATTCGAATCGAGATTCCGTTCCTTTTGCTTTCTCTTTGTACATATTTTGTTGAGAATGTTTGGTTCTGATAAGCTCTTGCCGACTAAAAGCTGTTTGTAATATATTTTCTTCTCTTTTTAAAGAAGATTGCGTTTGTACCATGTCTTCTTCTCTGCTGCTCGGGTATTTCAAATATTCGTCTCTGTCCCTGGATGGAGACCTGAGAAGTTTTTCTCTTTCATTGTATCTCGTTTGTTCAAATATATCGTTCGGGTGATGCCTCTGCGCATCTATATCGAATGGTCTCGGAAGATCCTGACTATGGTGAACGTATCCGTTAGGCTTGACATCATGGTTGTGTTTGTTATTCTTTTTGGTTTCCGCTCGGGTCTTAAAGAGTCTAAGTTTTCTCGAAGGAGGCTGCGGAACGCGGTGGTCGTATGCGTTGGGAGCATTCCACGAGTCTGGAGAGGAACTTCCTTGTGTCTAAAAGTAAACATATTTTAAGAATCATGTACCATCGGTTGAACTACTATCGTTATGGAAAATTCTACATAATACTTGATTTTTTAGATATAATAATTTCGATATTTACCTGGGCTGGTGGTGGTGGCGGCGCTTTGTACTTTTTCTTCATATTTTTCACTTTCGTTTTCGATGGAACTATTTCCTGACTGTTGCGAAGATCAGGCTCTGACCCAAACCTTTTTGACTGTGTTGAAAACGATTCTGAAATGATAATAAAAAATAAACATTTGGTCTAACTTATTTCTTCATCAATTGGTTTAGTTTTAAATCATATAACTTACCAGGAATAGGTTCCTCTATGTGCAGGTGGGTGTGTGACCTGTGGAGCGGATCTCTCTGGTTCGAGAGATAAGAGAACCTCGGCTGCATCATCTGTCTCTCTCCTTCGTAGATGTCTTGCGTGATGCTCTTAGACCGGTGGACACCATTCTAAAAGAATGTAATATTTTATATAATGTTTGAATGACAACCTGATGCGCTTTTTCGAAGTTGCGAGTTTTTTTTTTAAGACTATTTAAGGGTTGAAATCAACGGCATTAGAATGTATTAATATATAATCTCCAATATGTGCACAAAAATATGATTTTTATGAAGAACGAATCGGTTCGTATTTAGGTTTGAACCAAAGCCAAAGTATCAGGAGCCAAGCGTTATGTATCTATGGCTACGACCCAAATGAAGAATTTCATATTTATAAATATATTTTGAATGTTGAAATGGAGATATTAGTAATATATAAACGGTCCCCTATCCACACGAAACTGTTTTCAGATTCAATAGCGCTCTCTCATTTTCGTTTTCTATCATTCAGTTTCATTTTTGTACTTCCTAAACCCGTCCATCATCTATGGAGGGCTGTCATTCATTTACGGTCTGGATTGAATGAAAGGAAAAGGGACTTTCGCCACATTCAATCTACTGACTCTAAAAAAAATATATATATATATATACTCGTTTATTTCACACTGTATACAACACAATTTTGATGCAAGATAAAAATAAAATACATAAAAGATATGAAAAAAAAATCAACGAAAGATAGAAATAGAAGATCATGCCAAGAAAAGGGTTAATTTCAGAATTGGGGAAGGAAAGTTCTCGTATTTAGAGCAAACCGAGAGAGCAAATGAAAAATATTACTACAAAATATGAATTGAAATTAGCACTAACATGCACGGGGTCCCGGTCGTGGGGCAGGGCTAAAGAGAGGGGCCGCCGCCCGCTGATGGTGCCCCCGGAGTGCAAGATGGCGCCATTGTTGGTGCTGCGCAGGCGCGGATTTGAGTCCAAGTCAGGGAGCACCTATAAGAGACACGGATTTAATTGATTTATAAAGATTTACCACACATACTCGTATGTAATATTCCAAAAAATTTTTTTTTTTGAGTTCCACTTATTTTGAGATTATTTATTATAAAGCATTTTACTTTAAAAACATGAATTCATACATTTAAAATAAATTTTAAAATAATTTTATTACCAACAGTGTAATTATGTCGGTTATTGAATATTTCTTGGTAGAAAATTCCTCAAATTAAAAAATGTATTTATTTAATTTTTATTTGATTAAGTTTTTAGATTTGTTCTTCTTTCTCTTCTAGTTCCAACCAGTTTCGGCAGCAGAAGATGGCAATGAGTCAGTTTTCCAACTGAGTTTTGCGTATTTTATGTAGGTAAGAAAAAACCTCTTTAGTGTAGTTAGAAAAAACCTCTTTGACTTATTATTTTTACTTTGAACATAAAATATGCAAAATTTATGCTAAAACAAATTAATAGTTTTTACTTGAACTACTTTAAATTTAGAATAATGGTTTTTGAATAACCTTATCTACAATTTTCTATTAAAAAAAAAAAGATTTATTCTAACTAACTAATTACCACACCGCTCCTCCGATGGGGTAGGCTAAAATAATGGACCGCGACATTGTTCTTAAAAAAATTTCTCGCTTCTTCGACACTTATACATTGTGTCATGCACGTTGATTTCTCCGACTCCTCGCATGGGCAACATTTAATATTTGATTTTTCTCGGCATTTTCTAGTTTCGTTTACGTCGTTTACAAATTTATTTACCATTCTTTCTTCATTCATTCTTATCATGTGTCCAAACCATCTTAATAATCTTTTCATTATTTATTCAGCCGGACAAAAATATTTTTTAACGATTTATAAATTGTATTGCTTTTGGGATAATATTGTTACAAACCTTAAGATGGGACGCCTTTAGCTGCGGGTCACTAGGCAGCGAGTGCTGCCAATGATTAGGCTGCCGGGCAGCTAGCGGCCCGCCTGCCCCTGCCACGGCCGCGTGGGACCCGCCGTTACCCATCGCAGCGCCTGCCGCTCACAACATCTGCAATAATAATATCATCAATGTTAATACAAATTGCCTATACATAGGAGTAAATGCCGATGTTTTATTTGCAAGAGATTTCATCTTTTATTCTTCACACTTTGAAGTTGTATTTTTTAAACTAAGTACACATGTAATTGTAACACCTGATGATGTAAACACAGGTAGACGAAACAGTTGTCGCGTAAAATAAAATACAATTGTGTTTCATAAAACTATTTTTTTTAAATTCAACAGTTTATAATGTTGAGGTATCGTAGTGTTTCGGCCAAAACAATGGACTATTTAAGTACACATGCAATAAGTGTTAAATATTTATTAATATATTACACTATATTCTCATTTGCTAGCTTCTTCTGTTTCTTGGGATGACACATGGGTCTATAATGTGATATTTTCCCGTTGCTTTCCACAATAATATAAAGCTGGTTATTAGAACCCAATTACTATAAACTTTTTAGCTATTGATTCTCATGACATTGACAAATATCAAATCAGTTTATTTCTCAAAAATATTACAAACAAAATTTTTAGTTTAATACATCTATTGAGAACTGGTTAAATATAATATATATTATATAATAATACCAGGAACGCATGAGAGATGATTCGTCTTTAGGAATACTAAAATGCATGTGATAGGTAGAGCTAATCTATCGTCATTTTATTGTCACGTGAATTTTACACCAGCCTTAAGACAGTGTGACAGTCACACTGCCGTCGCCGGGAATCTAACCTGGGACCTTCGGCGTGGCAGTTATAGGTCTTGCCACTCTGCAACGAAGATCGTAACATTATATTATAAATGTTAAATAAATGCGATGTTCTTCTTCTTTTTTTTATAAAGATCTTGGGATCTGTTAAGACAGGATATCAAATTTGGTCCTGTGATAAAGACGTCTAGTTTTCTCTCCATCTCTTTGGTGTTCGTCCTGGTGGTCGACGGCCTTCTAGAGTCTCGTATGTCTCGATTTTGGGAATCCTCACTGTTTCCTTTCTTTGCCTACTTCATCTCTCGTCTGATAATCATAACGTGTGAGATTCTGATGGGATCCATCCTCTGCACGTGCGCATACCAGTGTCTTCTGCGTTGTCTGTCCCATTTGGTTATATCTCCCACATTGCAGACGTATTTTGTGCCAGTTTAACTTCTGAAGTAGGTATTCCACCCTGTCAAACACTGAATGGATTTTTTTTAATTATTAAATGCAATTACAAAGTAATCTATTTTGATTGACGAAGTAAACCGGACGTGAGAGTTTATGTGACCTTACAATACAGATCTAAGTGGTACGCAAGAGTAAGATCCAAGAGCACACGTGAATCTGTGATGGTGTGAAAATGTTTCGAAACATGCGATCATTATATGAATAAGGGCTTGAACCGAAGTGGAGTGTGAATACCGAGGCTGACACGATATAAACGATTTCTTAGAAGTAAGGTAAGTGACGATCTTTTCTGTGGGAATAATGGCACGAAGGTTCAACTCCGATTGAAATTGCAATATGCTAATCGTAAGAAGAAAATACACATACAAAACTTAAAGTATCTCTAATTAGAAAATACTTTTTACTTGGAGTTGTTGTGTTTTGTATGACACTTAAAAATTAATTTTGTCGATAGAAAACAATTGCGTAATCTTTCATGGTTGGTAGGAATATATATTTTTTGGGACCTTTGGAAAATCCGAGTAACTCGTCTTTTTGAACCGACGTTTCGGAGATCGTTGCAGTCTTCATCTTCAGGGTGGTTATGACCACCATACGATTTTTATGATATGTGATAGGTAGCTAATCTATCGTCTTTTATTGTCACGTGCTTCCATACCAGACATGAGACAGTGTTAGAATCACATCGTCATAGCTGGGAATCGAACCCAGGACCTTCGGTGTGGCAGTCACAGCTGCTGCCACGAAGGTGTTATGATCACATGGTTTAACTTTTGTGTTTTGGCATTAAAGTGTGTCAGCATTTAATGAATGCTTTCTCTATTCGCCTTCACTTTATCTTCACAATTAAAAAAGAAATAGTGAATTGCATTCTTCTTACACTTTATATCACTTGAACTTATATTTGAATTTAAACAAGCCCGTTAAAATGTAGTTACAAAGTTTTCTAATATTCATTCAAATATTTTTTTACTTTGAATCTTTGTAAGGTGACATTAAACTAGTAAAGATTGTTTTTTTAGATATGATTGTACAATTTGTAAAGAATAGAAACGCATTTATGGCTATTTTCATTATGAAGTTTTTGTTAAATGTCGTTATTATTATATTTATCTGTTCTTATGGACATACAATGTATCATCTTTTTTTTAAATTTTCGTTCAAATTTCAAAACGCAAGATAAAGTTCATTGGTCTGTTGTTGTGTGTAATAATTTTGGTCCAGAGTGTCTGTGTCATACGAGAGGGGGCGGTTGTTCCAATCCTGACATCACTCGTCGCGACACTTACGACGTTAGAACACCTTATGTCATATACAGTTTGTTGACGAAAAACGTAAAAGGTATATTCACCTTATGTTCAGAAGAATGCTACGTATACTGTGTACATATCTGGTCAGCAATTCAGAAGCCCTGAGGAGGGTTCATTGCAGCAGAGAATTGTAAAGATTTGTGAAATTTCCTATTTTGGTCACATCTTGGGTGGAGACAGATATAAGATTCTTCAACTCACGATAATGAGCAAGATTGAAGAACGACGTGAATCTGATTGAAGGCAAACTTCTTGGCTGCGTAGCATTAAAGACTGAATGAAAATAAAACGCGTGGATGGGTTATTCCGGACGTTGCAAGACGAATCCAAAACGGACATTTTCATCAATATTTAATATATACTATAATAAGTACTTCTTCTGATGTATAACATCTGCGCTATCTGCTAAGTTTTAAATTTTCACTAGAAAATTTTCTCAATCTTACGGTACTACAAAAATCAGGGAGGAAAGATTTCATAAACTGTATTTTGCATCAATCACATAAAATATATTTTGCAGATTAGATTGCATTTATTTGGCAGAGAAGACGATTCTGGAAGGACCACATCGAGAGAATGGATCCAGCAAGAATTCCTAATATCGTGATGCACGAGACTCCAGAGGGCCGTCGACCATCAGGACGACCACCAAAGAGATGGAGAGAAGGCTGGTCGTCTTCATCACAGAAAGAAAGTTGATATCCTGCATAAACAGATCGCAAAATCTACAATCAGAAGGAGTAAGTAAAGTATATTTTAAGATGGATATTCGTCAAAAACAAGTTATTTTAGCTAATGAAATGACACTGGTGAAGTAGTATCGCGTCCTAGCATAAATATATATACATTGCAAAATGATATTGCTGAGGCCTAGATTAAAGTGTTGGCTTTATGTTATAGTACAATTCAACCAATATAATAACGACGCATAAATCACCCTTTCTTATATTGTAGACTGATGATATATAATTATGGTACCAAAATAATACTATCACAAAAATATATCTCATTTTAGAGACATGATCCAGAAATCACAGTGGCAAATCATTATGATATCTTTTTCTTATTCGAGAGCGCTGCAGCCCAAATTTTGTCTTGGTCTTCTTTAAATTCAGCCTCCAACTCCTCATGTACTTTGTCGCCGTCTTCCAATTTGTAATTTATACAAAAATGGGCCTTTCAATCCTTCTTCTACCCCCTGGAAGTCCAGACATTATTTTCTGAGACACCCTCGCATTTCTCATTCTTTGTACGTGCCCAGCCCATCTCAATTTGAAGAGTATGAGTGTTGAGATACTACGGGCTTCATAAATCTTGCACAATTCCTCATTTTGTCATTCACGAGACCATAAATTCGGCGAATAACTGTCCTTTCAAATATGTCCAGTGCTTCGGCGGATTTGATATTTACCAAATATAAAATGGTATCTATAAAGCATGCGTAAGACCTATAATCTATAAAGCATGCGTAAGACCAATAATAACATATGGCGTCGAAGTAAAGGCAGACACAGTAAGGACCAAAACAGTTTTGAGGACTTCCAAAATGAAGATACTGAGGACGGTAGCAGGCAAGACACTGAGGGATCGCGTGAGGAACACCAGAATGAGAGAGATATGTGAGGTTGAGGATATTATAAGATGGAGCAGACAGCGAAAATGGGACTGATAACATGACCGTATGTTCAAATCAAATCAGTTTATTTCATCAACAGACATTACAAAATTAATATTCAAAGAATGGACACCACCAGACTCCCCTATATTGCATTGCATAATCAACCTCATGGGACTCGTCCTCGTGGAAGACCACCTAAAAGATGAAAGGATAGCTGGGAATCTACCTCACAGGAGGAGCAATACTCTGCAAAACAGACCACATAGGTCTACAATAAGGAAGAAGAAGAAGAAAAAATTGGTATCTACCAAACAGATATTATGGCAGAGAAACAGATTCATAATATATCAAGACTTTTGTACCTATGAGAGATTTCATTCTTCCAAATATCTGAGACAGATCATTGTAAAATCTTGGGATCTAATTCAAGTGCTTTATCAACATCAAAATAATAGATGGTTAAAAATAAAAAAAAATACATAAAGTATTACACAAAATTTCGAGCGCTAGATATCTGATATAATATCGATGAACACGATGGGCAGTGCGTTGTTCTTGTTTGGTAATATTACAGTTGATGATACATGAAAATTCGTGAGATTAGTTGAAGATTATCTCGGGGCGCTGTACCATGGATTTCACACCTAATGTTGAATAAAAGGTTACGCATGGGAATTGATTTAGCTGTTCTTGTATAAAGTGAACACTGCGTTCGTAAATTTAATATTTTTAAAGATAATGATGCAATTTCGAATTAGGAACGCCAAGATTTTAGACGACGAACCGCACAACAAAATCGATTCAGAAAATAATATAACGAATTACGTAGTATATACAAAGTTAAACTAACTAACTAACCATCACGCCGTCTACCCGGAGCGGTAGACAGAATGAATGGAACGCCATAATGTTCTTTCCTTACATACTTCTCTCGCTTCCTATACATTCATACATCTTGTCATGCACGCACGTCGATTTCTTATGCGACCGACATTTAATATAATATTTGATTGATTTGATCGTGCCACGTTTTTCTCGGCCTTCCTCTATTTCTAGCTCCGTTTACATATACCTTCTTTACCATTCAGTCTTCACTCATTCTTTCCATGTGTCCAAACCATCTTAATGACCCTTTCATTATTTTATTCATAGCACTTTCATTCACACCGCACTCACTTCTTATACTTGCATTTGACAATCTATCATATACAGATTTGCTACACATTCGTCTTAGAGATCTCATTTCTAATGCATTTAATCTACTTTCAAAGTTAAAATGATAAAATGTATAAATGCATATGTCTACTGTAAATTTGATTTATCTTCTTATTTTATATAGGCTCTGTGGCGTATTTCTAAAGAGGGTTTGAAGTAGATCTCCTGCGAAGTCGATTCCCAGATATCGATTAATCTTTTTGGTGATTTGCCAGAGGGTGGTCTACTTTGAAGCTGTCCGTGCAATGCAAGTGAGGGAATCTGGATGAATCAATTTTCTGACTGTTGAAAATGGCGTTCTAAATGATAGTAGGGTTATGATTGAGTATGATATGCTGGAAAGCATGTCTCTAAAAATATATATATAAATGGGCCATGTTGCAATGACACTAGCAACACTACTGGCAATTCCAACTCTCTAGCAATCACGAGCGATTTATTACACCCAGCGAACCTCGTGAGATGTTTCCCCTGGCAAGGGTATTATCAAACGTAAAATCAACAAGGTGAAACACATTATTCACATAAAATATAAAACTACTTACAAACTGTTAAATTAAATAACTTTGTTTTTGTATCACAATTGTATTCTATTTTACGCGACAGCTGTTTCATCAACTTATGTTGACATCATCCTGTGTAACAGTAATATATCAAATGTAAAATTTTCGAGATTTTTCGAATCTTTATGTGTATTTGTTCCTATGTCAATTTAATAAAATACAATTGTGATACAAAACAAAGTTATGTAATTTAACAGTTTAAAATGTTAAAGTATCGTAGTGTTTCGGCCAAAAAATAGACTATTTAAAACTACTTCTAGTTAACAAACGTTTTTCATTCATATTTTAATTCAATATGAAGCTTCAAATCATTATTCAAGAATTAAAAAAAAAATACTTTAAGTGCATTGTCACATCACCTCCATAGAGCGTAGACCTCGACATCAGTTTTTATTTTATATATATTTTTTTATATCTAAGTTGTGATCAGAATATAATTCCTTTGTTTGCTAAAACCCATGGTAAATACTCGTAGATAAGAACCCACTGAATTTGATATGAAAATCAGAAGCAATTATATCTTCATTGGTTGAAAAACAAATGAAGATATTATAAAGAATGTAGTATTTTTAAATGGGTACATTTCACACTCTGGATTCCACGTGCTTGTAATATTTTTAATTACGTTAAGAACTCGTTATAATGCGTATGCTAATTAACAATACAAGATATGCGTGTACTAAGATAAGATCAATACGGACCCGTGCACAAGAGCAAACATGCGGCTCTCCGGTCAGAGAGGCTATTATGGAAAAGTGTGTCACCGTAATTTATGTACATTACTCTAGAAAATGTAGTGAAACCAGTGTAATAAATATGATCGTCTTTTAGCAACGTGAATATAAATGGTTTTTAAAGACAGACTCAGACATTTCACCAACATAAAAACCAACATTCTACTTCTGGCATCTTTAAAAACAATCCATTTAAAATGTAAGTTTTGTAAGTCGGGGATTTAAGAAAACATCTTCAAGTAGTTATTTAAGTTTCTTAAACAAATCGTCGCCCCAGAGCAATAGTGAGATAAACCAGTGCCATCTTGACAATATAACAAGCCGTAATGTTCCTTTGATATTGTTTATGGTTTGACTTGGTGAAGGCCTTGCACTTATTTGAGTCTCCTAGGGCCTAGGAGACTCAAATAAGTGCAAGGCCTTCACCAAGTCAAACCATAAACAATATCAAAGGAACATTACGGCTTGTTATATTGTCAAGATGGCACTGGTTTATCTCACTATTGCTCTGGGGCGACGAAATGTGTAACACTCAATAATAAAATATATAATATGGATGAAAACATTAGTTTTCTCGAGGTTTTATTAAAATTAATGGGTATGACATAGTTCCATTTGCTAAAGCATTATAGAATTTCTAAGCAACTACAAACATGTCACCTCCATAACATGTAATTGATTTTAATGATTTTATTGCCATAGCAAGCTTCTTGATAAATCTATATTAAAGTGAAACTTGACATTTAGAAAACCATAAAAAATATTTTTTTCTAAATGCCAAGTTTTAATATAATATAAAACGGACGCATTTATCAATATTACATATTATCAGAAAGGTTAAAACTCTTCAACGACCAACCAGAGTAAATAAGTATATTGGAAATGTCTTATTAAAATGAGGAAATGTTGTGAACTTAAATATGATATCTTCTATATTCGCCTTCACTTTGTGTTGTAGATTCATAATTGAATAAATATATCTACACTTAATATTTTTACACTTCATTACACTATTCACAGACATGTTTCGGTTATGACACAACCTTTTTCAATGTTGTGTCATAACCGAAGCACGCTTGTGAAAGCGTAATAAAGTGTTGTAAAAATACTAAATGCTGTTAGATTTATTTAAATACAATACTTTGAAAGTGCAAATATCGCTATACGTCTGCGGACAGCATACTGATTTTTTTCGAACATTTCTCACATTTAAATAGATTTTAAAAACAACATACGAAAAAAATATTCCTTTTAAAATTGTAACACAAGTTTTCGAACACTGTGGAAGCCGATTACACTTGCAAAATAATAAAAAATCTAACATCGTATGTAGTATTAACATTTTTGCTTATAATTACAGTATCTAAAGCATAAGTGTTTTGTGCAGTAATCAATTTATATCGATGAAATGAACAAACAATACTTTATTAGTATAGCTATCTGGGTAAAAAATCCTCTTTTGGCAACCGAAATAATTCTGTTTTTTGGTCAAAACCGCATACCATAATAATAAAATGCAAAATTCGGTATTAAACAGTGTTTATTTTTTAAAGATCTTACAATGAATAAGCTATATAAATAAATTCATAAAATTATATCTTATAATAACAACAAACCATCACGCCGTTTCTCCGAAGGGGTAGGCAGAGAGAATGGACTGCCACACTACTCTATCCTGACACACATCTCTAGCTTTCTTCACATTCATACAATGAGTCATATACGTACGTCGATTCTTCCGAATTCTAACATGGCCGACCTTTAATATTTTATTAATTTGGTCTTGCCAAGTTTTCTTTGGTCTCCCACGACTCCGTAGTCCATTCACACCGTTAACGTATACTTTCTTAACCATTCTTCTTTTATCCATGCGTTCCATATATACAAACCAACGCAGTGATCCTTTAATAATATTATATATTTGATACTGTAATGTAATATATTTATAAAAAGAAAGTTCGGTTATCATGTAAGATAATTTTATAATATTGTAGGTAGGAACGTAATACAGATAGGACTGACAGTCTGGAAAAACTTGATCAACTAAATATGGAGTATAGATTTCCATAGAAAAGTTTCTTTTACCATTCGCATCGTGTGCTCTGTGCTTTTGTAGGAAGTACCGAGCGCGTTGTTATTTGTGTCAAAACATTTCATAAATCATTAATCACGTGTCAAACGAGAATTATGTGGGTCGGTGACATAATGTTCTTCCTCAGTATGGCAGCCGAGCTGTTTAGCATTATTAAATCGTAAGGCGAATTCTCTAACAAACAAGTTATAAAGTCAATAGATTGTCTTCTATATTCGCCATAACTTTGTGTTGCGGATGTTTAATGTTTGTTTTTTTAATGTACTTTGTACACAACACACACTTTATTAAAAAATAAAATATTGATTGTTGTAAAATGATACGTGGCACCCAATAAGAACTTTAAATAACATAATGAGTTTTCTACTCATGGGAATACAATGTAACTATTGTATAAAAAAAATTATTGTTTAAATGTTAAAATTTATTCATAATATTTGTTAAAACAAAAGCATAAACGTTCCAAAATAAATCATTTTAATATCTGTCAAAACTGACCACATTCGTGAAATTTAAAAAAATATATATTTATAATATTTATACAATATCACTGATAAAGGGCTTGTATGTCCGAAATATGTTTGTTTTTAATTTTTTTTTAATAAAGTATACAAAAATACAAACAAAACAGTGTATACAAAGTATATAAAAAAGAAATATTCAATAGATTGTGTTTCTTGAAAAATGATGTATAACTCTATATTAAATAATTATAACGATTAAAAACACATGTTTTATAGATTTTATTTTTTATTTTATGTGAATGATATATTGTATATCGCCTTGCTAAAGCATTAATAAGTACGAGAATATTTGATAATAAAATAGCAAGACGGTGGCGGAAAGACATTTTCATTGATATTAATTATTTAAATGGAGTATTAAAACCTGAAAAATAATTTGTAATACTTGTGTACTTTGCTTTTACAGAACTTTATTTTGTTTTATGGAACCGACCGGTTTCGCTTCCGCCGGAGCTTCTGCATGATCCTCCGTCGGGAGCGAAAACGGTTGGTTCGATAAAACAAAAACAAGTGTTAAAACAATATCCAAAGTTTTTAAATTTTGATTTTAATATTCCTACAACAAAAATATTATGCTTAATATGAAAATTTCACAGTTTTATTCATGAAACAGTTATAATTATCCATATACTTATATTCTTAATTTTATTACTGTCCTTCTCTCGATAATATTCTTTATAAATGTATTTTTAATTTAAATAGTCTTTCTGTAATATTCTATATACATATAACAGTGTTCTTCTTCTTTAATAATCTACATACATGCCTCTACTCTTATAGTGATCACAGTCTTAACTCGTCTTTGGCTTTATTTTTACCCTTACTCTTAAAATGTTCTTAGACTATATATTAATAAGAAATTTATTCTGTCTATAATAAATAAATAAATACATAAATAATGTTACATCGCTGTACTGTAATTACATCGCTATACACAGAAAGCACTGCTAGTGTCAGAGTAAATGGGGATCTTACAGCCTGGTTTGATATCAATAAAGGCGTGTAATGTCTTCATGATTGTTTAATCTATATATGGACAAGTGTATGAAAGAGCTGAAAGGGTTGGAAGCAGGTGCAAAAATGGAAGATGTTTCAGTAAGCTGTTTGTTGTATGCGGACGACGCTGTGCTACTTGCAGACAACGAGCACGAACTGCAAGCCTTGGTGTCTAGTATGTATGAGGTATGCAAGCGATACGATTTGATGATGAATGTGAATAAGTCTAAGGTAATGATTTTCGAAAAAGAAGGAAGCATGACAGTCTGCAACATTAGTGTAAACGGTGAAAATCTGGAACAAGTGGATGAATTTGTTTATTTAGGAAGTATGTTTACAAAGGATGGGAGGGTGAAGAAGGATATTGAAAGAAGGGTTGGGGCAGGCAACAGAATAAATGGTGCACTTAAAGTTGTCATCGCAAACAAAAGCCTATCCAAAAAAGCTAAGATGGCAGTGCACAATGGTGTTCTTGTGCCGACCCTTATGTATGGAAGTGAAGCATGGAACTGGCAAAAGAAGGATGAAAGTAGAATAAATGCAGTAGAAATGAGATCTCTAAGACGAATGTGTGGCAAATCTGTATATGATAGAGTGACAAATGCAAGTATAAGAAGTGAATGTGGTGCGAATGAAAGTGTTATGAACAAAATAAGGAAAGGGTCATTAAGATGGTTTGAACACATGGAAAGAATGAGTGAAGACAGAATGGTAAAGAAGGTATATGTAAACGGCGTGAACGGAGCTAGAAATAGAGGAAGGCCGAGGAAAACGTGGCACGATCAAATCAATCAAATATTGAATGTCGGTCGCGTGAGGAGTCGGAAAAATCGACGTGCGTGCATGACAAGATGTATGAATGTAGAGGAAGCGAGAGACGTATGTCAGGACAGAACAGTGTGGCGTTCAATTCTTTCTGCCTACCCCTCCGGGGAGACGGCGTGATGGTAAGTTAGTTAGTTTAAGTTAAATAATGTTGACGTTATCGACACTTGCGAAACCTGTATTCTGAGGAAGGACTCAAAAATTCAAAAATTAGTTTGTGAAAAGTGCTAAAAAGTGTGGTGAAAATACAATGTTTTTCAAAAGTTATTCAAATCGTATCTGATTATTTCGTGGATAATAATAAACATAAACTTTATTGAAGCTTAAGTTGTTAGCACTTGGAATTCCGTTATTTATTTTTAAAATTCGTAATATTCTATTATCCACCCTATCAAATTAAAAGTGAATATTACAGTGTTTAAAGTTGTCATTCCAAATTAATTGATTGATAAGAGAAATATTGTATAACATTTTTTTTAATGTATACAAATACTGGATTTTACCCATTACGGGTATATTAATCATTAAGAATGAATTGTATCTCAATAGAGACGAAGATGTAAACTATTTGGAAATAGAATATGGTGTTCGAGGCGTTTACAGGACTTATGACTTGTCATTGGTTGGGTTTAGCGATCGCTTTATGTAATACAACATTCCCCATTCCGCCCTTCTACGAACACCGCGTCTGACAATTATTTGAAAGTTGTATATATGCGACCATGTTGAGAAACATTTCACACTTCCAAATAATTTACATCTTCGTCTCTATTGAAAAAAAATTAATTCTTAAATATTCTATACTCATAAGGGTAAGAAAGATAGGAAAACTCAGTATCAATTATATATTTTTAGACGAGTGTTTTAATTTGGAAAACGTGTTCATTAAACGCGCATATTGGGAGTGTACCGGCAGGTGACAATGTGATGTGTGGAAACGAAATCAAAATAGCGATAGTTAAAACTGGAACACTATGCCAATGTTTTATAATTCAAATCACAACAAAGGAAATACTTTCTTCCGCATTGGAAATGAGCAGAGAAATGGGACAATGGCGTGCATGGGGGACAATTGGACAAGTCGATCGCGGTCACTCATTCATCGGATCTCTTTCAGTTTATAGTGTTCCCATACGTTAATGTGTCCAGCAAGCCAAATTCCAAATAACGGTTACTCGCGAGATAACATCGAAACCACATTTTTGTCGTTTTTATTATTATTATCAAAACTATGCGATACCTAGTTTTATATTATAAAAATAACAGCTTTCTTAAAAATAAGTCATATTGTTATTTGAAAATTTATAGTAGAACTTCATTGTAAACAATGAAAATAAAATATACTGAGGAAATTGAAAATAACTTTGTTTAATCCACAAAATATATTTTGTGGATTAAACAAAGTTATTTTCAATTTCCGGAGTATATTACTATGAAATTCTACAGTGTTAATGCCTTAGCATTCAATAAAATAAAATTTAATTAGGTAATTAAAAAAATTAATGGACAAAATGGCTCCTTTGCTGGCATCCTAGAACTGTGACCCGAAACCCGGGATGTCCCCAACTTTGATGGAAGGACGACATTGAAGACGTCGAAAGCGTGTTGTCTAGGATCGACCGAAATGGAAGCATATGGAGGAAACCTGCTTCCAGGAGTGGACATCTGTTTTCAAATTTCGTTTACAAATCTCGTTAAAATGTATCATGTTGTATTACAATATTTATTAAATCAAGGGTTAGCGAATTGATCTCTTTAGATATAATCATGTGTCAATTAAACAAAAAATATCAAAAAGCGGTCGTAACTAACTAACTAACGGAGGTGTAGAAAGAGAGGATGGACCGTTATACTGCTCAATCTTGACATACCTCTCTAGATTCCACTACATCCATACATCGTAACCTGCACGCTGGTTGATTTTTCCCACCCCGAATATGGCCGACTTTGAAGTATTTGATTAATTTTGGTCATGCCATGCTTTCCTTGGTCTTCTACGGCTTCTCTTTCTACTCACACCGCTTGTATACAATATTTTAACCATTCTTTTCTCGTCCGTTTGTTCTATATTTCAAAATCATCTCGAAGATCCTTTTTTAATTTTACTTATGATGCGATCATCAACCTTACATTTCTTTATTTTTTCGTCGTTGAGTCTTTGTCATATGTCGTAACGGTCGTGTTTTAAAAAAAAGAACATTTTAGTGATGGTAAAAGTAATTAAAACGCATAAAATTATTAAATTTATTACAACACAATCAGAATAAATATCATTCCCTCAAGACATATTCTTTAATCTGATTCAAAATCTTCTGAAAGTTGTTCATTAAAATATTGCGTTCGTAGCCTTCCAATTCACTTTAAGTGGTTTTGGGGTCAGCAAACTTTGTGCTCATCTATTGTCAGTGATTTATTATTAATACAAAAATGTTTCGTAATGAATATTATATAATAGGTTTTATAATAAAATGCTGTGCAGTAAAAATCTATGGAATTTTGGAGTCGGAAAAGCAGCAATTGAATTTCGTGGAAATGAGATCAAATTAAAAAGTTGTACAAAGAGGATGTGTGAGAACGAATACCGAATGAAAAATAAGAAATAAGAATGAAAGACATATTATCTCTTATTAAAATTATCAACAGATTTCACATGTATAATTTTTACTGTGACTAATCACACTCATGAACTTTTACCTCTATAAATAGTAAGTCTTTCAATTTGTGTCTTTAGTTGTTTGGCGAAACATTTGCCGTGATATTCAAAGAGTAAATAATAAAAAGTAAGTTTTAAATTTTTACAGTTAATCATTACAATTATGATAACTATGACGGTTTAGATATATGAAAATAATGATCGAGGATAGAATTGTTACAATGCGTTTAGATTTTTGTGGTACATCATTTTATCACATATACGTCTTAAGGATCTCATGTTTTCATAATTTATTATACTCTCACGATTCTTATGTTAGTTCCATCCAACTTCGTGATAGAGTGTCAACAGCCATGTTTGCCACACCGAAGGTACAATTTCTGTATTCAGTGATTTTCACACTGTCGCGACACCGACATGTCGGTCTGATGTAGAATTCACGTGACAATAAAATGACAATAGATTAGCTACCTATCTAATGTCATGAGAATCAATAAAAAAGCTATAGGTACCCTTTACATCGATGTGGCTCTTGCTGTAATGATGTAGAGCTATTCAAACAAAATAATAATATTAAGAGTTCATCATTATCATCAGCCGTCTGTCATCTCTCCCAAAGCACGCCACCGCCTCCTATCCATTGCCACTCCCATCCATCCATGTCTAGCATTCCTCTTCAGATCGTCGGTCCAGCGGGCAGGGGGACGTCCAACTCTACGGAATCCTGTACGCGGTCTCCACTCCAGAACCCATCTTCCCCATCGCCCGTCGGTTCTCCGACAGATATTGCCAGCCCACCGCCACTTCAGCCCGCCTATACGCAGAGCCACCTCAGTCACCTTGGTTTGTTGTCGAATAAATTCGTTTATAAATCTGTCCCTTAAAGTTATTTCAAGAATGGCTCTTTCCGTGGCGCGCTGGGCGACCTTGAATCTGTAGAATAGACCTTTTGTTAGTGTCCACGTCTCGGCTCCGTACGCCATGACTGGTTGAAGACTTTAGTCTTGAGGCATTGTGGTCTTTTGGAAGTGAGAACATGACGTAATTTTCCAAAGGCCGTCCAACCCAACTGGGTTGAAACCAGAAATTCAATGAAAACAGATTTTTTGTTATATTTAAGTTGTAGTATTTAGTAGAAATTGTTTTCGGATTAGGTTGCGTGTTTAGTTTAAAAATGTAACGAGATCTTCTTTCAGGCAAGTGAATACAATTAAATAAATTCACGCCTAATTACATTGCCAAACCGCGTCTTGATATTGTTACTCGCCAGTTAGACAATAAAACAGTTGACAGCTGTTATTACGTCACAAATGATACTATGGGCAGCCACGAGGTTGATAAACTCGCCTTTACGCAGTGGTATCAAAACCTCAAATAAAAGGCTGCGTTTCTTTTTGAATATTTGTAATAGAGTAGGCGTATGATACAATCAATATTATGGCTTAAGAGGTGAAAATATCTTATCATGAGGGTAACCTTTATCAAAAAAAATTAAGTAAAATGATGTAAGATTTTATTAGAAAACAATTGAGTAGGCATCCGATCAAATGCACCACACAGTTATGAAAATAATTTTAATGATAAAAAATATATTTTATTTTTCACTATCACTTTGTGTTTCGGATTCATAATTGAACAATATTTTTTTGATTTGTAAAACAACACTTTATTTATTACGAACTTCGTGGCCGAGTGGTTAGTGCTATGACTGCCACACCGAAGGTCCCGGGTTCGATTACCGGCGATGGCAGTGTGATTGTCACAATGTCTTTGGTCTGGTGTAGAATTTACGTGACGAGAAAATGGCGATAGATTAGCCACCTATCACATGTCACGAGAATCAATATGATAGCTATACAATTTACATCGATTTGGGTCGCGCTGAGCGATAAAGAGCGATTCAACAAAATAATAATAATAATAAAAAGTAAAAATAATTTATTAGATAAAATTTTTCGTTAAATAACTAACTTACTAACCATCACGCCGTCTCCTAGAAGAGGCTGGATGGAATAGTGGACCGCCACACTGTTATTTCCTGACACATTTTTCTCGCATCCTCAACAATAATACTTACATTCATACTTACTATTCATACTTACTTACGATCATGCACCATCAATTTCCCCCACATTCTCACGTAGCTGAAACATTATATTTAATTGATTTGATTGTGCAACGTTTTCTTCGGTCATCCTCTGTTTCTAGTTCGGTTTACGTTGTTTATATAAAATTTCTTTACCATTCTTTCTACATGTCATCATAATGGTCAATCAATATTTTGTTCATGACACTTTCAGTTGCACTGCATTTACTCTTATTGCGTTTAAAAACAAACAGTTAATAAACTGGCATAATGAGTAGGCGAAATTCTCTTAAAAAGAGGTTTACCTTTATCAAAATAAATTTGGCAATTGGATGTCATTTTTTAGAGGATAGATAATAATTATAATGAAGAAGCAATGTGGTTAGATAATATTTTCCTCAATACATATGAAGAATGTTTACCTTCCGGTTATTAGTAGGACGGATAAATTTATTTATGAAAAGAGTTTAAGAAAATATCAAATTAAATGCCAAAGATCTTGTGCATCTCTGCATGTAGTCTGACGCACAGTTCACTTTGTTTTAATACTGGATAAACTAACAATAATGTTATTTTTCCACTTTTGAGTTCGTTTTGTTTTTTCACTGTTTTTTCCACTTCAAAATTAAACAGTGTATTGATTCATAAGAAATTCATCACTACATTGTCGGCCACGTGAGGTGTCGGAGAATCGTATAAATGTGGAGAATTCGGAGAAGTATGTTAATATAGAGAAGTGTGGTGGTCCATCTTTTTTGTTTACGCCTTCGGGGAAACGGCGATGGTTAATTAGTTAGATATATATAAAAAAATAGAATTTGTTAGTTAATAATACGAATGAAAACGTCTGTTTTTTAGAAGATTTATATTATTTTATGGGAATCACGTGTTTCATATTGCTAAGGCATTATCAAATGTACATGATGCATACATTCACACACTTTATACCTATAACACAAATAACAATTAAGAGACGATTATTAATAATTAGTTAGGAATAGTTTTATTTGCTTAACATGTTACGGACTTGCGGATCAAAATGTGTAAGATGTGTGGATTCGTAAATTTTGAATGAAATTACACTTGACATTATTTGTGAGAAGTTTTATTATATTTTTTTGAAAATGGTATTTGAAAATTCGATCGACGACCTTCGTGGCCGAGTGGTAAGTGCATTGACTGCCACCCCGAAGGTTCGGTTCCCGGCGAAAGCAATGTGATTGTCACACTGTCTTTGGTCTGGTGTAGAATTCACGTGACGAAAAAATAGCGATAGATTAGCTACCTACATGTCACGAGAATCACTGTGATAGCTATAATATTACCCTTTACATCGATTTGGCTCAAGCTGTCATAATGTAAAGAGCAATTCAACAAAAGAATAATAATACTTTTGTAAAATTTTAGATAAACTTGAGGCGTTAACACTGTGGAATTCCATTATGCCGAATTTTTATGAATTAAAATATTGTTTTTTCCACTTTTGAGTTAATTTTTCTCGACATGTTTCGAAGGCCTTGTACCTTCATCATCGGGAGAACGATTTAAACTAAACGATGTATCGTTCTTCCGATGATGACATGTCGAACATGTCGAGAAAATAAACTCAACAGTGGAAAAAACAGTGTTCTAATACATAAAAATTCGTCATAATAATAATAAAAATAAAAATGCCTTATCAAGAAGAAACATGTCATTCACATAAAATATAATAAAACTTCTAGAAAACAGACATTTTCATTTGCATTCATTATTTAATGTGGAGTTATATAATTATTCAAGACAACCAAAAAAAATAGAATTTGATAACTTTATAAAATTTTAAGTTGAACCCATAATTTGTAAAGGCTGTCTAATCTGTATAATTATTTTGTGCTATTTTTTCTCCGAGTTTCCAGGACTACGCAGGAAGAGTGCGGTGAACGCCTACAGCGGCCGCTGCGGGCCTGGCGCGACTTTGAGTGGCACAGAGGAGGTGGCGTGTAGCTTTTTTCGCGATTGGCTGCGGTCGCCGTTGACCATTATTACATAACACGCTTTTTTTGGGCTCCCTGTCGGGATAGCGGCGGGCGGGGCCGCGGGGCGCGCGGTAATATAACGCTCAAAGTGCCGAATCGTGGTTTATGGGAGAGTTTCTTCAACTTATCCCATAACACCCATCGTGACTGTAATAATCTCATGCGGAAACATACACGAAGGTGGAAAAAAAAACGTTCGTCCGCCTGCCTGGACGCGGCTAACGTATTACATTTTTATCACGGTGAGTACCTGCTCTAACGGACGAAATACTTATTTGTTATGTTGTACGAGTACTTAAGTTGTACAAAATAATGAAAGGAACATTAAAATGGTTTAACGTTGAAAGAATGAATGAAGAAAGAGTGATAAAAAAGTATCTCTTAACGATGTAAATGGAATTAGAAATAGAGGAAAATGTAGCACGATCAAATAAATCAAATATTAACTTATTAAACGCTAAGGCATTAACACTGTGGAATTCCATAGTATTATACTTAGGAAATTGAAAAACATTGTTTAATCCACTATTTAATAAAAAATATTTAAAAAACACGACATGTTTCGGAGGATACCTCCATCTTCAGGTGTAAAAAAATAATTTCCAAGCTTCCATTCCCAATCAAATGCAAATTAATCATTTATTAATTTCTATATAAATTATAACTAACTAACTAACTAACCATCACGCCGTCTCCCCGAAAGGGTAGGCAGAAAGAATGGACTGTCACACTTGTACTGATCCGGCACTCCATCCTTCTCTTTTCGTCCCGCGGGAAACGCGGTGTTATGGGTTATATTATGTCTCCTCAAATGTATGTTTTTTCTAAATTATAATTTTTTTATTTTTATATTATCATCATGTATTATTTATTAGTTCTTACTGTTAAAAAATAATTGTTATACCTATTTATAACAAATAGCACAGGTTAATTTTTTAATTTGAATTATTTTATCGAATTTTAAATGCGTTTTTTTATTAGTCATTCTTTGTTTAGTTTTTATTGTATTTTTACAACTGATGATGGAGGTATCCTCCGAAATATGTCGTGTTTTTAAGATTTTTTATTAAATAGTAGAATAAACCAAGTTTTTCAATTTCCTAATTATAAATCAAAAAATGAATGTCGGCCATCTGATTAGTCGGAAAAAATCGATGTGCGTGCATGGCATGATGTATGAATGTTGAGGAATCGAGAAAAGCATGTCAGGAAAAAAAATGTGGCACGCAATTCTTTCTGCCTACCCCTTCGGTAGGGCGTGATTGTTAGTTAATTAGTTAGTTAGTAAACAAGTACTTGATTATTACGAGATAATTATTTTATCTTATCGTTTCTACGATTTCGGTATTCCATTACGAATTAGTTAGTCAAAGTAGCATAAACGTGACAAATTAGGTACAGCCTTGAAGTAAACGATTTCAAAAAGGCATCAATACCATAGATAAATCATTTGAATAAATTTACAAAATATTAAAATGCGTAAAAAGGAACATTAGCATTTTCTTTCAAAATGATCTTTCACGATGCTTTCGAAATAAAATCTATGGAGAGCATAGAGTTTAAAAAATAATTATTGGTAAACATTTCTAACGTTCTTATCGTAATATTTATATTTGTATCAGTTTATATTACTTTTCGATTAGTATGATAAAGAGTACACATAGAATAAAATCAACATTCTATCTCGCATTAAAGCAGATGTAGAAATAATCACCATCATTTTATATGCTATTTTATTAAGTGCACTTTCTTCAACTTTATATGGAGCCCTCGCCAGACGAGATACACACACGTGTTAGAAAAGGCTCGGAAAAAATATGACGTATCTCTAACTAAGACATTATTGTTGCGATGCATTACCTTATTCTACGGTATTCTTCATGGGCATGCTGGGGACCACGTGGAATTTGCAAGCTCTAGTTACAGATTTTCGGTCAACTGTGACATTTTACATATTAGATTATCTATCATATTTTTGATTTATGATGGCGTTGGCATAGATTGTTTTTACCCTTCTAAACTGCAGAAATAACTTATCTGTGGTAATGTCAATGATTAGTTAGAGTATAAAATAATGTTAATGATGCAAAGACTTATGATTCCTTGGAGTTGTTTGTCTATATGATGTCTGCCCAATATTTGAAACGAAAAGTCTACGAAGCTTGCGTTCTGCCAGTTGGTACTTATGGTCTTGAAACTGTAACATTGTTCAAACAAAGTGCCGAGAAATTACGAGTGACCCAAAGAGCCCTGGAAAGAGCCATGTTAGGAATAAGCCTTAGAGACAGGGTCAGAAACGATACGGTGAGAGGAAAATCAAAGGTCACTAACATCATCCACCGGGTGGCGACTCTAAAATGGCATGGGCAGGTCACGTAGCCAAAAGCTCAGATGAAAAATGGACAAGAAGACTGCTGACTTGGAGACCGTGGACGGCAAAGAGAAATGCAGGGCGACCGCAACTACAGTGGAAGGATGATCTGAACAGACACGTCGGAATAACCTGGATGCAGCCTGAATAAGACAGAGTGACATGGAAGCGAATGGAAGAGGCCTTTGTCCAGGAGTGGACGGGAATAGGCTGAGGAAGAAGAAGAAATATATATTAGTTTATGTAAATAAAATGATTTCTCTTTCTTCTTTGCGTCAATGGAAAGCTACAATAGTTTTGTAAAGATAGCTCTAAAATGGCTTTACATTTCGAAATCTCTTGCTATTGTGGTAAGTCAGCCATGTTAGAAGTCGGAACAATTGACGTGCGTATATGACTCGCTGTATGAATGTGGTGGGAGCTAGGGAGGTGTGTCAGGATAGAGCTATAAACAATAATTGTTGTTTGTAATATCTTTTGAGAAAGTAAACTGATTTTTGAGAATAGTGAGGCAGTTCATTATCTCTGTCAACCCTTCCGGGGAAACGTCGTGATGGTATTGTTGGTAATGTGGTAAAAGGTTTGGCCGCCTTTGTGTCGTTTCAATTTAAATATCACCATCTTTAGATAATTTAAAAGAAAGTATTATTTCATTTTAAGTGCATATTTTTTATAACACAATACGTCAAAAACACTACATATTTTTATGAGTCAATTGTCGTTTAATTTCATCCAGTTTTAGTTTCAATGGAGGAGAAAAAGTTTTGCATTACTTTTTTCGTAGTGTCACTTATATCGCACAATCGTACAATTGTTTCCAACCTACTTTAATCAATTTCATATTTATGAGGCACGAAGAAGGTCAACGCGGTTAGTCTGGAAACACAGATCTAGTTCATCAGCGAACAATGCTCATCCATCACATAAGGGAAAAAACTGAAGAAAACTACAGAAAATTTTCAATCATTATCAACGTTTAAGACATTGTAGTTTATAATTGATGCCAAATAAAATATTTACATTATTTACTTACGAAAGAATGACCAAATTAGGATACAGAAATAATATCAAAATAAATATGTGCATACAATTAGTCATAGAAATAAAAGGCAACGTTCGTATGTGTGTACCTTATAGACGCAAAAACTACTCCACCGATTTCACTGAAAAATTCATAGCTCGTTCATATGAGTGTTAGAAGTACTTAGACGGTGTTACAAATAAAATTAGATTCATAATACCACGTTACTAATATTTCTGGGCATACCGGGGTTATACAGCTAGTCCTTAATATATAAAAAAATCTTCAATAAAATGGTATAATCGGTCGGATGAGGGAAATATTATTAAAATATTTATTTTAACGTTTTTGAATGGGGCTTATGTCGAATAATGTGATTTAACTTTGTGGAAATAAATACTTGAAGTCGACCATTCAAAACACTTGATTTACGTGCCATAATGGTAGTAGAAAAAAGTAGCGAAAAAGGGACTGGTACGGTCATGTTAAAATAATGGACAGCATCAGACTCCCCTGTATTGCATTTGCATAATCATGGGACTCGTCCTCGTGGAAGACCTCCTAAAAGATGGAAGGACAGCTGAGGGATCTACCTCACATGAGGAGCAACACTCTGGAGAACAGACCACATAGGTCTACAATAAGGAAGAAGAAGAAGAATAATAATGGTAGTAGAAGATCTCAAGGTGTCAAAATAGAAGCATCTGACAACCTATCATTTCTTTTCCATTTTGCTATAAGGCGTGGTGAAAAGTTAGGTAACGCAGAAATACGACATATTTATTTTTATAATGATCAACCATTTCGTATAACACATATTTTAAGAAATTTCGACGGCTCTATATAAATAAACTGTTATATCATGTTGTAGATTATTTGTTTTCATATCTTGTGTTTTGTATTTTCAATGTGATCCCAAGCTGTAAAACTTACTTGTTTTTTAATAGATTCTTAATGTGGAATGGCTGGGATTTATAGTACACAATTTATGAAAAATCTTTTTATAAGTAAAAAGTGTGAAGGAATAGCTTGCACGTTTGCAAAAAAAAAAATGTTTACAAGTTGTATTTACTCGCCAAAAGCTTAGATTCATTGGTTAATTGTTGCTATAAAAATGTAAAAAGAGATAATGGAAGATATGTACAACAAGAATGAAAATGACGCGTCAGGCGCAGCTTGGGTTCACTAGCAACGCGTACGATAGCGTGCCGGGTGTTGGGCGTGATTTTACCATCTTATTTTTTGTTCGCCTCTGTTCATGGCATAACAAAGGGTAATTAAGAACCGAAATTTAGTTCGCAACTTTGTTATAAATGGATATCTGTTATGTACGCGGGGCCTAATCGGCTTCGCTGGAGGGTATTTCGATAGTGAAAATAATTAGCATTGGAGAGGCGTTGCAAATAAAGTATTATCGTTCGTTACCCAAGATGGTTTCTAGCGATGGCGTGCAATGGCTAGTATAAATGTTATCTCATTTTATAAGTTTTACGGAAGAATTTTCTGTGTCTAAGTGAAATATAAATTAAGGATGAGATGTACGATGATAATTTGAAATGAATTAAAATGATTTTTCACACCCCAAAGACACCTGCAGTTATGCTGACTATCACATTCTACCAGAGAAGTGATCAGTCTCATAAAACAGGACCGGAGGAGGTTACTTCTACAGACAGCCCTAATTCACTCTGAGTTTTTGCGTTTTTGATAATGAAGGCCATGCAACTTAGAGGTAGATAAAAAAAAGTATATCAAAGAATACCAAGAAAAGTATTTAAAAAAAAAAATATTCTATCGTAGTATCGAAGAATTTTAGAAGAAAACACATTATTTTTGTTGCAGAGGTTTCATGATTCAGCTTATAGTGTATATTTTTACTATGATACACATTTATTCCTGAATAATACTAACGTAGATTGTTAAACAGTGGATAACGTGGAATAAATAAACACAAATTTTCGGATCGTCCAGCTGACGACAAGTGCACCATCTAAAATATTATAACATTATGTGTTAAATTATTTTTCTTTGTTATTTTATTTTATATCATTGTACGAGTATTTAGGATAATTTGTTTTAGATTTATTATGTAGACGTTGAACGATCGAAGTGTGCGCGGGAGATGCCTTTTGGTGGCGATGAGGTTCGCAACCCATCACACCGCGTCTCTCGCGATGGCGAAAAGAGAAGGATCGAGTGCCGCATCGATTAAAGTGTGGCAGTCCATTCTTTCTGCCTACCCTTTCGGGGAGACGGCGTGATGGTTAGTTAGTTAGTTAGTAGATTGTTAAAATTCCTCGGTAAAATTTCATTGTGAGCAATGAAAAAAAAAATATGTACATTATTTAAAAAAAAATTATATTGATTCCACCTGTTCTTATATTATATAATAGTTCCAACCGGTTTCAGTTCCAGCTCGCTGTTATCTTCTTCTCTGAAGATATAAGAGAGCTGAACACGAAGAAGTTGAATATATATAAAATCGAAATATTACATTTCTTTACTCTATTCCCGAAGATTTTTTTTGTAGTAAGAATTTTGATAAATAAAAAATACAAAAGAATCAAATAATTTTTGATAAGCAGTAGGCATGATTTGAAATGCTTTAAAATTTATTTCAAAACCTTTACGTTATATCTTATACTTCACAAAAGAGATTAATATTTGTCATGTTATTTAAAAAAATTATATATTTATTTAACATATTCATCAAAGAGTTGCGTGTCAAACAAGTTAACAAACAGATAGCTTTAAAAAAACTCAGAGCTTGATAAACAAAAATAAATAATTATTAGATTGAGAATTATATAATAATATATAATACATGGAAATATACAAAATATTTGTGCATAAAAAAGAACAGGGAAAATAACTTAAAAATTAATAAGCATTATAAAATGGGGAAAAAAACTATTCTTTTAAATTGTTAACTAAGAGCAAATGATTTATTGAAATATATATTGTTTCTTGAACAATTATGTAAAATTCCTAATTAAATAATTCAAACGAATGAAGCCGTCTATTTTCTAGAAGCTTTAGTAAAGTTAATCATATTTGACATTTGATAATGCCTAAGTAAAGTGAAACATGTCATTTCTATAAAATATAATAAAACTTCTAGAAAATAGACGTTTTCGTTCGTACTAATTATTTTTTGAGATAATAATAAGATATTTAAATAAGATGGTTAAGGTTAAGATCAACACAGTGGAATTCCATTGGCTAATTTAGAAGAAAGAATAACACTGTTTTTATTCCACTTTTATTTATGAAATATTTTTATAGTTCGTGTTCGATTGGTAAGTACTACGACTGCCACACCGACGATCACGAATTCGTTTCGGCGGTGGCAGTGTGATTTTCACACTGTCATTGGTCTGGTATGGAATTCACGTGACAATAAAATGGCGATAGATTAGCTACCAATCACATGTCATAAGAATCAAAATGATAGCTTAACCCTTTACATTTATTTGGCTCGCGCTGTAAAGAGCGATTCAACAAAATAATAATAATATTTACACCTGAGGATGGAGGAGCTCACCTACATGTGATTGATTTTTTTTAAATTTTTTAGATAAATTTAACGCGTTAACACTGCGGAATTCCATAATGATGAATATTTTTATGAATTAATACACTGTATTTTCCACTTTTAAGTTTATTTTTCTTGACATGTTTGAAGTTTTACACTTTCATCATCAGGAGAACGATATAAAAAAAAACTCAAAAGTGGAAAAATCAGTGTTTTAATTCATAAAAAAAAATTGTAATTTTTTTTGTATAAATTTTTTAAATAAATAAAAGTGGAATAAAAACAGTGTTATTAATTATTTTACAAAACATTTCGAAATTCAAAATATCAGAAGTGCTTAGTTTTCTGTGTTATGCAGACATTGTTTTAAGAACGATTATTTTTAATTTAAGGTAAAGGAACTCCACGACCGCAGTACATGCACCTCCGAGAGAAGTTGACAGCGGAGAATTATGATGAAGGCGGGTGTGTGGCGGGCAAGTGCCGTGGCACTGCTTCTGGCGCGTGTGCGATTATTTGCTAGTCCTATTATCTCGGTTCACACAATGTGAAACAAATTTTAAAAACATCATCCGAGGCCGTGGAAAATTAAGTAGCTTTTAAGTGTTGGTGACTTAATAACAGATTCGCAACAATTTGTGCTCTTGGTATTACAATTATTTTTATTATTCGTGGATTATATTATAAAATACATTCAGAATGCTTTAGAAAAAACGGTTCTCAAACTTTTTTGGCCACGGAACCCTTTTGAAAAAAAAAACAAGTATTTTACGGATCCCCAAAATAAGTAAAAACCTGGTTTTATGTTGATAACTTGATTATAATAATTTACTTATTGCAAAAAATTAATTAATGTACCATAGATTTATTGTGCTTTATTGTGGTATTAATCGCGGAAAAATATATTGATGTAGACTCATTGTGCTGCTTGTTGCGGCGGAACCCTCGCAGAGTCTTTGCGGAGCTCCAGGGTTCCGGGAAGCATACTTTAAGAACCGCTGTTTAGAACGAGTCTGATATATTAAATGAATTTTTGGTGGTCTGTGGATGTAAAAAAATTAGGAAAATACGCTTTAGAATATGATGTCGACAATCGTTTTACCAATTTTTGAAAAAACTTGTGTGTGCGGATACAAACTGATATTATTAACGTATTTACTTGCTATTTAGACGTACGAATGTATGAAACACCAGGAGGCCCTAGAAACGACACACAATTTCCCAAACCTTACATGACGATGGAAAGAAAATAGGAGAGATAATATCATTTTAAGGGATATTCCTACAATACTAACTTGCCATCTCGAAGAAATAAAAATACGTATAATGTGTATTGAATATATGAATATAATTTCTTCTGGGGTTCAAAAGGGTAGTAGGGCTACGATGGGGTATGTTTTGCTGGAAAACATGCCTCTACAAAATATCGTAAGGCGCCATTTTACATTTACAACAGCAATACTACTATCAGGTCCAATTCTCAAGCGTCCACCAGAGGTCTTTTTAAAGACCCCGCGAACCCCGGGCAATGTGGCACATATTACTTAGTGCCATGGCAGATAGAGAGAGGACGAATGGCGAGCTTCCAGCGCCATAAAACTAGATACACCCAGCTAAGGGAAGGTTACCCCGACAGAAAATCTTCCAGAGAAGGCAAGGGGATACCACTATGGATATTTTTCCCCAGGATATTTTTCCCCAGGACAGGGAGGCCTACTCAAGGGTGATAGTCAACGTTGGGGAGACCTGATAGGACACAGAACAAATAAGAAGAATTTCCTCTATTTGTATAAAGATGCCAAGTATACCGGTAGTTTGTAAATCCCTTTATCATTGCTTTCCTCAAGTCTGGTCTCCCCGATATAAGGTTTATTGTATGTGTATACATTTTTTCTTAATTTTCATAGGTATACCGACATAAGAAATCTATGAAAAGTATTGTCTTTTAGGAAACATAATCAAACGATTCATTTACTTACGACTAATGTTGATAAAAATCTATCGATTGAAATTTTTTAAGATTTTTTTTTCGACATATCTCGAATTATATTCACCGAGAAAACGAGAAACGAGATGAAAAGATAAAAAGGTTAACAAGAAGTTATTATCGTTTCTTAGTTGAAGAAGGTAATACGTTAATAATGAATATACGAAAAATAAATAAAAGATGGACAACGACTTGTTTTAATTCATAAAAAATAGTGTTTACTAAACAAAAGTGCTTTTCGAAAAAAAAAAAAATTTAAGATTCAATATTTATTGCTTATTTAAGAATGATGGCCGCATTCAATTCATAAAACACACGCCGTAAAATTTAATTGTACCATATAATTAGCGAAAACTAAATGACTACTTTTATTATGGTAATTGCAAGAATGCAAGATTTTATTTGAAACCCGGTGTTATAACAACGCAAGATACATTTAATAATATCTCTGCATCTCGGTTGTTCTATTACGACTCGCGACGATGTTATTTACAACAAAATTAGTAGTAAAGTTTCTCTAGAGAATTCTTCACCACAGGCCGAGTCGTAAAGCAGGAACAATGACACCCACTCAAGACCGTCGATGCGGTTGTAAAAATTGTCCTTCCGATAGCGGAACTGATCGTCGCAGTTATTGAATAAGCGCTTTACGTGAAAAGTTCCCTCCCAAGTTCATTTGCACTTTAGTGTTTCCGCCAAGTTATTCCGACAGGTGGAATGAATGAATTTATTGCACGCACTGACATGTTTCAGTTAATGACCATTTGTGTTACCCGCCAATATGGCTAATAAAACAAAATAAACAGGCGCGTTGTGGTCCCTATCACTGTTACACGGCAGTAAAATTAGCAATAAAAATGTGAATGATACAACAATGTTGTATATTTAATATTTTTGTTATTTTATTTTTATTTTAGTTTATTTTTTTTTATGTACACAACAGGTCGTTTGGACCTAATTACTTTGTACAATTTTTATTTTTTAGCTATTATATTGATTCTCGTGACATATATATATGGCCGAGCCATAGAGGGCTCCCTCCGCTTACCCGAAGCTGTTATAGGCGCAGCGGCGCCTTTCGTCAGCTTCACTCGTGCACTCCCTAGGCCCGTCCCCCGTCCATGCGGGACTTACGTTAAAAAAAATATATATATATTTGAAACCAAGGGGGACCCAGACCACATTTAAGCTACGCTACCCTCCCTCGATGTCCCGCCGTACACACATAGCAATACAACAGCAAAAGCAAATACACAATTGATACATAAATAACATATGTTAGAGAAAGAATAAAATAAAAAAAGAAATAATGCACAGCAGGAGGCGTGTGACATGTGATAGGTAGCCAATCTATCGCCATTTTGTTGTCACGTGAATTCTACACCAGACCAAAGACAGTGTGACAATCACACTGCCATCGCCGGGAACCGGGAATCGAACCCAGGACTTTCGGCATGGAAGTCAGAGCTCGTAACCACTCTGCCAACTTTACATTACTTATGCTTACTTTTACTTATGCTATTGGTAAACAGTCAACTTCAAAACCTCATAACGTAACTTGCAACAGAGCAATACCCCTTGGGCTGACACTTCTGAAAAGCCAAGATCCAAGTCAAGTAACTAACTAACTAACTAACTAACCATCACGCCGTCTTCCCGAAGGGGAAGGCAGATAGAATGGACTGCCACACTTTTCTTTTCTTACATATTAAAATTATATGTTAACGATGTAAATGGAACCAGAAATAGAGAAAGACCGAGGAAAACGTGGCACGATCAAATAAATCAAATATTGAATGTCGGCCATGTGAGGAGTCAGAGATATCGACGCGCGTGCATGACACGATGTATGAATGTTGAGGAATCGAGAGAAATATGTCAGGAAAGAAAAGTGTGGCAGTCAAGTAAAGTATAAACTGTTCAGTTAAAAAACTTTGTTTTATGTAACACAATTGTATTTTAATTTTTGCGACAGCTGTTTCGTCAACCTATGTTGACATCATCAGGTGTTACAATAATATTTATTTTAATATTTATTATTGTAACACCTGATGATGTCAACATAGGTTGACGAAACAGCTGTCGTGAAAAATAAAAATACAATTGTGATACATAAAACAAAGTTTTTAAATAGTCCATTGTTTTGGCCGAAACATTATGATACTTTAACATTTTATAACTGTTAATGAAAAAACTTTGTTTTTATATCACAATTGTATTTATTTTACGGCAGCCGTTTCATCAACCAATGTTGACATCATCAGGTGTTACAATAATATATCAAAATCGTTAAACACGTAAGTCAAAGGTGTTGTTAAACATAAAGCGATCGCTCAACCCAACCGATGACAAGTCCTGTTAGAGCCGCGGCCACCATTTTCTGTTCCCAGAAAAACAGTTTACATCTTCGTCTCTATTGAGATACAATTAAACCTTAAAAAAAAATGCCACAGTATTAATGCCTTAAGTTAAAACAAATTGAAGAAATAGGTAATACGTTAAAAAAATAAATAGGTATAATATTTTACATTCTGTTGTGCCTACGTGAAAAATGCGTTGTATGTAGATGAGTGTCAAGTTACACTGCCAAGTAAATATTTGTCTGGCATTAACGCTTTTGTTGGTTCATTCTTCATCATCCTTGACATGATTTGTTTGAACCGAAATGTGAACAACGATTTCAATAAATCGCAAGTTCGCAGAGAAATTTGGCAACTTCCAGCACTGCCTCTCTATCCTCGGTCATTAACACTATTGTTTGTGTGTTATTTAGCAACGGCAAAAAATCTGAATAGAGTTTCTAGCAGCGAAGGCAAAAAGAAATCCATTAGCAAAACGTATCTAATTAGAGTACAATCTATAGAATGGATGCAAGGAAAAGGCTACATTTTAGTACCCATAAGAGTAATCATTTTTTCATTTGGGTTTAGATCGGTGAATGTCTTCCCATAATCTACACAATCTAGAGTGAAAAATTGGTTCATTTGTGTATTGAGCTTAGAGATAATGATTTGCAATGAATCAGAACGACGCAGATGTTTAACCCCTATTGTGCGGCTGGCTACATATGCAGTAAAAATGGTTTCGAAATGCGGCATATTACATTTGCTAGTGATGATTGCACGATAGTGATTGCTGGGAAAATACTCCAGAAGACAGAATAAAGTGGAGAATAACAATACATGAAGGCACGTGAACAAAAAATAAATTGGACTAAGCTGGGCAGCTTTCGGAAACATGGGTTACATCCTTAAAAACCGGAAAATACCGATCAACCTGACACGAAAAGTCTATGAAGCCTGCGTTCTGCCAGTTGGTACATATGGTCTTGAAACTGTAACATAGTCCAAACAAAGTGCCGAGAAATTACGAGTGACTTAAAGAGCCATGGAAAGAGCCATGTTAGGAATAATCTTAAGAGACAGAGTCAGAAACGATACGGTGAGAGATAAAACAATGGTCATTGACATCATCCACCGGGTGGCGACTCTAAAATGACAATGGGAATCTCAGATGAAAAGTGGACAAGAAGACTGCTCACTTGGAGACCGTGGATGGCAAAGAAAAGTGCAGGGCGACCGCAACTACGGTGGAAGGATGATCTGAACAGACACGTCAGAATAACCTTGATGCAGTCTGCACAAGACAGAGTGACATGGAAGTAAATGGAGGAAGTCTTTGTCCAGGAGTGGAATAGGCTGAGGAAGAAGAAGAAAGGCACGTGGGACAGCACAATACAGAGACTATACTGCAGGAGAGGCCACCGAAATATAGTGGCGGCTCCACTGCCAACGTCTTCCCCTGCTCGTGATGCTTCAGAATGTGTGGGTCCAGGATTATGCTCTTTAGCCACATAATTACTCACTACCGTGAAGAAAAGTCTTCCTTAGATACGAGGGACAGCCGATGATGATGACTTAATTTGCAGATTATATGTAAATGTATCTTAGAATAAGTTTTCTTTACTAGTAATTGTGCGCAATATTAGTATGAACTGGAGCAATTTGTCTATGCTGCAAATGAAGCCAGTCGCAGCTATTTTTTTACTGCAAATGAAGCCAGCCGCTCAAAGAGGGTTAATTAAGTTTTTTTTAAAATAGGTAGTACGTTTTACTTTCAAGAAAAATAAAACACAACTCGGTACGATGTTAATTTGAGATGTAATGTAGTACATGCGAAATAGTCGAAGGCGCGAAGAGGTGAGCGGCTCGTAGGTATGTGAAATAATGTATTAAAATATAATTGGTGAGTGTGGCTGGAGGACCGTGATTATGGCTCTATACACGAAGGTTCATGTCCAAGTACATACTGGGACAAGTCCTTATTAGTATAATAATCTGACATCGCCTTCGTATCTACACGAGCCGCTTCTAAAGTTGTATTTGTCTCACTTTGCCAATTAGCTTGCGATACAATAATGAGGATTGCTTAAATGATGCATTACAAAATTCAATGATTAGAATAATTATAAAAAAATAATCTACACGTACCATAATGTAAAAAAATAACAAGTGGACGTAATAACGATAATTAACATATTAAATAATATGTTGTTTCCTTAGAGTATCTGGCAGAGACGATAGACCGTCATATTCTTCGAACTAGCCTTCTCAATATTTATACAGCATGTCGTGAACATACGTCAATTATTCTTAATTCTAATAATTAGTACTATTTTGTTGAATCGATATTTACATCATTACTGCGTGAGCTAAATCGATGAAAAGTGGAAATAGCTATTATATTGATTCTCGTGACGTATGGTAGGTAGCTAATCTATCACCATTTTATACTAACTAACTAACTCACTTACCATCACGCCGTCTCCCCGGAGGGGTAGGCAGAAATAATGGAACGCCACACTGTTCTGTCCTGACATACTTCTCTCGCTTCCTCTACATTGAAACATCTTGTCATGCACGCACGTCGATTTTTCCGACTCCTCACGTGACCGACATTCAATATTTGATTGATTAGAACGTGCCACGTTTTCCTCGGCCTTCCTCTATTTCTAGTTCCGTTCACGCCGTTTACATATACCTTCTTTACCATTTTGTCTTCACTCATTCTTTCCATGTGTCCAAACCATCTTAATGATTTCCTTATTTTGTTCATAACACTTTATAGTTACGTGAATTCTAAACCAGACCAAAGAGAGTGTCACAATCACACTGCCATCACCGGGAATCGAACCCGGGACCTTCGGTGTGGCCGTCATAGCACTTAAAATTCGAAAGAGTTGACAAAAGTCGTCGACTATTAAAATTCGATATATTATATTTGATAATGCTATATTTTGAGTGGTCTTAGTAATTAGAATAATTCATGGATCTATGATTCATCATGTAATATTTAAGCACTGAATGAATTTTGTACATTTTTTTTACTAATTAGCAAAGAAACAATCGTCAAAGTGACATTCTAATGATCATGCCGGTCGAAAGTGAAATTGTAAAGATAAATAAAACGCAGATCAGCACGTCGGCAATGCAACATTTTCGGCTAAAAAACTTGATATCCGCAGGTGCAACTTTCTTTTCTCTTAAAATTCGTCGTGTAAACTAAATGCCAGAGAGAATGGGACTGACGCTGTCTCGGAATTATTAATATATTATACAAGAGAGTCGATACTTTGGGCACATCCCAGTGGCACGGGTTTAGCAGTGCCATTCATAGTTAATTTCACATACCGAATGCTCACATCCAGCGTGTTTCTGATATTCAAAACAAAAAAAATAATCATAAAAACCGTTGTTAAAAATAATAATATATTATAAACTGTTGTTTGTTATTAATGCGCATTTAATATTTTTGCAAAATACCGTGTTTTAGAAAAGTCCTCTTCTTCTAATTGTCTTTTTCTTTTTTATGTACTTTGTATACCTAACTTTAAAAAAAAATTACATGTCAGACATGTTTCGGACAACCGGTCTTTCCTAAGTGATATTATAAAGATACATATTTAAACTAATATTATATAAAATTGTTTACAAATATAATCAGTTTTGACAAATGTTAAGATTTATTTTGGAATATTTATGCTTTTGTTACAACAAAATTATAAATAAATTAAAAATTTAATATAATAATTTAAAGTTCAGGCAATTACTTACAACTGCGGTCTGTTAACTAGAAGTTTTATTACATAATACTTCATAGAATGACATGTTTCGCCTTACATTTGAAGGCCTTAAAACTGCGAAACAAGTCATTCCCATAAACAACAATAACATTTCTACAAAACAGACATAATAATATTAATAATAATAATAATAAATTGGATAATTTATAGAGCGCCATTTTCATGAATTACTCATCTCAAGGGCGCTAGTTTTAAACGTTTTCATTTATATTATTTAATTAAAATAATCTTTTTCAGCTTTCAAGTGGAAATGAAAATAAATAAATAGTGAACTCTTAGTATAAAATATTATGATGATCAAATTAATATAACTTAAGATTTATTATTTTTGAAAATTTGTTGGTTACAGAAATTTTTTGTGGTCATTTCGAATAAGTATTACAAAATCAAATTAAACTTGCGTGTACAAATTGTTTCTAATGATGGAATAATAAAAGTTTTACTACCTTTGCGATTACAAAATATGGCAGACGTGTACATCATAGTCTCCACGTGGTATGCTACCTTATGGTACGTGACACAAGATGGCGTTGACACTGATAGTGATCACGTTCAGTTAAAAACGCAAAAAACGTTCTTCCGGGGAAATCTGCAGCTGACCGAATTAACGTAGATTTAATTATCGATTTCTCGTTTTTTTCTTCTTCAGCGATTTTATGTACGAGTATGTGACTTTGAAAAAAGCGGGTCACATATATAAACTATCTTTATTTGATTCCAGGAAAAATGTCGAATCATATGTTCTATGCAGTTGAAAAGTTCATATATACTGCATGAGAAACAGAATAGAAGATTTGTTTATTGTTAATATGGTTGTTATTTTAAATTTGATGTGATTTGTTTTGGTTTCGACACATATTCCTAGATTTGCACAATTTTATGTTTACATTTATTTTTTCATGAACTCCATTTTTCCATATTAAATAATGCATACAAATGAAAACTTCTGTTTCCTAGAATTTTAATGCGAATGACATGTTATGCATTGTTAAGGTTAAGGCTTCAATGCTAATAAGAATGTCTTATTATGGCAGTATGTTATATTATGTCATTACCATAAAGTTTTCATTCGTATTAATTATTTATATTTTCAAAGTATTTAAGAGTGAATTAAAAATAAGTGTTCTCATTCCATATTTTCATGAAATTAGTTTTACAGTATTTAATTATAATTATATAATTAAAATAAGATAAATATAAGACATCAAATGAGACTACTCTTCATTTCGATCCACAAAAACCGGTATGAAATATTCATTATGCCCTTCCATTTTAGAATGTTATACTTATAATACGCTTTTATTTTCTTTCAATAATTAAAATTTCGTATTTTCAAAACACTTTATTTTTTGATTTGCAGATATGCTTCTGTCCTTCTTTGATGTACAAATTTAAACCTCGAAGAAGGACCGAAACGTGTCTGTCAATCAAACAATAAAGTGGAGTGAAAATACAAAGTGTTATTCTTTTTATTTAAAGTGAATCCACAACACAAAGTTGATGGCGAATATAGAAGAAACATTTATTTTATATATTTTTTAATATACTAAATATATAGTAGTAACATATTTAGGTTAGGTTTATAATAGTAATAAAATACTGTTTTCGACAAAATGGTATTTCACAACTGAAATGAAAGTACTTGTTTTTCACAAAATGGTAAATTACTACAGAAATGAAAACTCTGATTTCGATGAAACCAGTAATTTTCTTCTGAAATATACCTTATATGCGCAATAAAAGGTTTATAATAGAACATTTTATTTAAAAAAATGTCATTTGGATTAATAACATGGAATGTTTATAGTATGTATTATTAATAGGGTTTGCATATGCCCATAAGATATTTAATTGCATTAATTAAATTTGATTTCCTATTTTCACTTTACGAGAAGTGTTTGAATAAAGACTAATTGTTGTTAGATTGTGCCCGTCTGTAAAATCATTAATTTGTTTTGTACACATTTGTACATCTAACAAGATATTAATTTTAGAAATTTCCTTCTCCGACATCTTCTCTATTGGCAAAAACTTTTACCAGAGTTCCCACAATTGTTGGCCGACATAAAAGAATCGTTAATAACTATAAAACAGTAGGAAACACTAAAGCGTTATTAAATTAAGTAAGTACTTACGCCTCCATTATCTTCCATACTCTTGCATAAAACAAGTACTTTCAAAAAGGAAACGAACTTTGGTAAATTTTTGGTACAGGAACATTTCCCTATAAATTCTTCTTCTTCTTCCTCTTAGTTAAGGTCGTATGACCTGTTTGTGACGGTGGACTGTCCTGGAATGATGATCTCTTTGGCGGCCTTCCTGGTAATCTCTTGCTGCTTGGGTTTTCATCTTTAACCGTTTTTGCGATTCTTGTATTTTCCTTGCGGTCCACTGGGTCTCTCCAAAAGCGCCTTTTGCTTCTTCTCCATATCACTATGTCCTCATCACCACCGACAGACCATATCTTTTCATTTCTGATTCAATATCTGATGGAGCGTAGGGATCGCATTTCTGCTGCTCTAAGAAGGTTCTTAGTTTTATTGGTATTTTATATTTCAAAGCATTTATTCATTTTTTCTTTATATGACATTATCAAACAATTGATAACGTCCTAGCTAGGCAAAACATTTTAATCCCAAAAATATGATACATTATCTAGAAAACTGTAATTTTCATGCATAATAATTTTGAAGTTTTATCTAAATATTTAACATTTTTCAAGAAACTATAATCTCCTTAAATATGTAAAGATAGCTAGCTGGGAATCCACTTTACAGGAGGAACAACTATCCGGCAAATAGACCACAGATCAACAGATATAGACCAGACAGACCAGACACAGATCAATAGACCATAGATCAACAGCAAGAACGAAGAAGAAACAATAAACTTGTTTTTTTTTTACATAAAATAAGCAGGTTAAGACATTCTTAAATGTGCAAAATTATCAAACAAATGATAAAGTTTTAGCAACGCAAAACATGTAACTCTTAAAAAATATAATAAATCTTCTAAAAAACTGATGTTTTAATCAATGAAAAACATGGAGTTTTTTTTTATTATTTATTAATATTGGGTAGCTTGAAAAAATACGAGCTCGTCCAAATAATATGTAAAGGTAATAATATACATATATAGTTCGTATTTTAAATGCATTATGAAATACCAATTGAAAAAAAACATGTTATGCACAATAAATATAAAACTGTACCTAAACACGAACGGATAAATTGAATTTAGCAGCTTATGAAAGACTGCATTTAGATCAGACAAACGTACGCAAAGAATTGTACTTAATTGGTGCTAAAAAACTGACCTTACTGTACGTGTGTTCCAAGCGCAGGCATAACCGTTCGGCAAGGGAACAATGCAGCTCCCGTGAACGCGGAAGCTCCAGGGGAGTTGTTGTACGCGATGCATTTTTCGACGCAGACGGCAGCAGATTGTGTTATATCATTGTTATCTAATTGCGCAACAATCTGCGCATCGTGAGACAACCTGAAGTATCAACGCCCATGTACCACACTCGATGTAACAAAAGCTTTCTTTTGAGTCTGGTGTGCAGTGGATAGAATGCTGGTTTAAATAACGGAATTAGATAACAGAAACAATACGTAAACCCATAATTAACTCTCTGTAAGTTGTGACAAATTAATGGATAACCCCAAAGAGCCTTGGAAAGAGTCATATTAGGAATAAGCCTAAGAGACAGAGTCAGAAACGATACTAAGGTCACTGACATCATCTAAAATGGCGATGGGCAGGTAACGTAGCCAGAAGCTCAGACGAAAAGTGAACAAGAAGACTGCTGACTTGGAGACCATGGACGTCAAAGAGAAGTGCAGAGCGACCGCAACTACGGTGGAAGGATGATCTGAACGGACACGTCGGAATAACCTGGATGCAGTCTGCACAAGACAGAGTGACATGGAAGCGAATGGAGGAGGCCTTTGTCCAAGAGTGGACGGAAATAGGCTGAGGAAGAATAAGAAGAAGAGAAGAATGGAAAACTAGCTAAATAATAAGTTTACTGTGGAGCACTGACCGGGACAGTGGTAAGGGGAGAACTCAAACGGTGGACCCTTGTCCAGGTGATGCTCTATACCGTTCGGTTTTCAGTAAGTAGGAACTAATGAACCTTTCCACGAGGGCTAACCCCCTTCCTACTTACTTAAAACCGAAACAAAGATGGGCTGACGATCAAATTCCAGTCGTGGGAAGAAAATGGATGAGAGTCGCACAAGATAGAGAATAATGGAGAACGTTTAAGGCCTACATCCAGCAGTGGAGAGACGGCTTAATAATAAGAAAAAGGATATTAAACAATTTCAGAAGTTATTTTTAATAATGAAAACTGCCATTTTATAGAGCTTCAATTATATTTTTAAAATCAACCGCGTGATGAGACAAAGAAGTCTACGTGCCTGCATGACATGTCAAAATTATTAAATGTTTCAAAATTAAAACATTTTCCATTGTTTTGGCCGAAACACTATGATACCTTAACATTTAAAACTGTTAAATTAAATAACTTGGTTTTATGTATCACAATTGTATTTTATTTTACTTGACAGCTGTTTCGTCAACCTATGTTGATATCATCAGGTGTTACAATAATATATCAAATGTCATATTTTCGTGGTTTCTCGAACCTTTAGTGTAATTGTTCCTTTGTCAATTTGAATGATTTCTTTGATATAATTTTGAAGTTCTTGCTGGAGTTGAGTTAGGTACCTAAATATTTTAATTAAAAGTAAGGATAGTTATAGGAGAAAATATTAAAGGTGGAAAATATAATAATATAAAAAACATACGTTGACGAAACAGCTGTCGCGTAAAATAAAATACAATTGTGATACATAAAACAAAGTTATTTAATTTAACAGTTTAAAATTAAAACATTTAATAATGTTCAAGTATCACAGTGTTTTGGCCAAAATGATGAATTATTTGATATTTTTTAGGTTTTAGTTGGTATTATATATTATTCGATTAAGGTGTAAGCCTGTGATTTATATGCAAATTTGGTATTTACAATATACGAAGAACAAATGTTAAATTATATTGTATAATTTTATCAACACTTTCAACAGTTTTTCTTCCTGGAACGATTTTAACCGTGAAATTATTATGCGAGCTCCCGAGATGGAATAGAAGTCGGGAGAGTTCAAAGAAAATGCATTTAAAATAGTAATTTAGCCGGGAACACTAGTTTGGTAGGTACTAGACCATATATAAAGATAACGCGGGGAACTGAGACTCTAATGAACCAAGAATATTCATTCTCTATTTTATAACTAGATGCCATAGGTTCATTTGTTTTGAATAAATAAGCGAGATTTCATTTCAAGACACAATCTTATTTTCCCGCAAGGTTCAATTATTGAATTATTTTATTAGTAAACAATTTTTCGTACACTTAATAATCAAAATAAAATAAACATTTTTTTTTAAATATTCACTTAAATGAAATTAAAATTATTGGTCAATTAGATGTCCTTTTTAAAAAAACAATCTGTGTTTTTACCATTATAGATGACAGAATTTTTTCAAGGTAAAAGTACCTATAATACCAATAAAGGCACAACCATAATTAAACAACGCTTTCGCCTTTAACTAAACTAACTTACTAACCATCACGCCGTCTCGCCGAAGGGGTAGGCAGAAAGAATGGACTGTCACACTTTAACTGGCACTCCATCCTTCTCTTTTCGCCTCGCAGGAGACGCGGTGTGATGGGTTGCGAACCTCATCGCCACCAATAGGCATCTCCCACGCACACTTTGATCGTCCAACAATAACTTCATTCTCATTTTTTTATAAAAATTAAAGACACGATTGATTTATTACATTAGTAAGATTTTTATAGGGAGGAAGAATGTAAATTATCTGATAAACTTATCTGTTTATCAATCAAATAAAGAGACGCGATTTTTAAAGATTAATTTTATTTTGAACTCGCATTACAAAGTTAAAGTGAATATGGATAAAAAATTGTATTAATTATAAGTGCATGACCAACAGAAAACGCATAGGAAGACCCCAAAAAGATGGACGGATTATCCAACTTGCTCACAGAAGGTTTTAGTGACTGTATTAAGCTACCCCTACCGACATGTTATACTGTTTTTTTTTAATTATGAGTAAGACATCCGTCAACATTAATTAGTATATATAATCAGTAATTTTATACTACAACATACATTCTTCTGTTGGTAATCAAGTCTAGTTTTGTGCCAGAAAAGAGCACATGCGGGACGCTCTGCTGTTCTGTTTTAATTTAAAAAAAAAAAACGGCTGCCGAATCGCACTGAATGCAAATATCCAGCAGTGCAGTGAAAATGAGGAGAAAAAAAAGAAGACGTGTAAAAAGTTGTGAAAAATGTTTTAAAATTCAACCCATTTACGATTTTGAAGCGCTTCTTTTGTATTCCTCATTCACTGATACATATGTACGTTGGATGCGGTCTTTTGGAATTCTCCCGGCCTGGACTTATCTTCTGCAAGATCGCGAGGGGAAGGGGCTATAGAAAATTTATCTGATGTTGCCTCTGGTCGGATAATAAATTAGGCGAGTGTTACCATGCTGTGGATAATGGGTGAGCAATGTTGCCAGGAGCACTCTTCTCCCGCGAGATTTACTATTGACACAACAATACCCGGGGTTCCCCGAGGATTGAGTTATTCGCCTACAAACCCTCTGACCACCTTTCAATTAACATGTGATTCCAGGAATTTTCGTCTGGTATCTGAAAGGTATCTCAAACAACGCGCATGTTAAGAACGTAGCTCAGTCACCAAGCTTATTTCCTAACAAGCATTACCACATTTATGTATTAATTCATTTACTTAGCAAAATTGACACTAATTACACTTTCAAGATCTAGAAAAAAGTACTAACTTTATTTTAAAAATGTGATATCGTTATAAGTATTGAGATAAAGATTTAAAATTTTGACAAAATTGAAGCGTCTACAGGGTGGAATTACATAATTATGTGTTTATAATGAATAAAAAAAAATCGTGGTGATGAGGTTCGCAACCCATCACACCGCGTCTCTCGCGGGGGCGAAAAGAGAAGGATGGAGTACCGTATCGGTTAAAGTGTGGCAGTCTATTCTTTCTGCCTACGCTTTCGGGGAGACGGCGTGAAAATTAGTTAGTTATTAAAAAATAATCTTTTGTATATTATTAAAAATCAAAACACTGTTCTTTTGTATTTTTTACTTTTGTTAATTAACAATAATTGGGTTCAAACAACCTGTTGTATACATAAAAAAATATTAAAAAAAAAATGTTATTGCTCAGACCGATTATCGTATATTCCGTTATGACATGTTTGTTTTTTGTTTTGTTGTTTTCTTTCAGACTGTGAGAAATCACTCATCAACGTTCATGAAAAAATCTAAAACAATTTTTTTTGGTTTTAGTATTTTTTGGTCATTTTAATAGTTTAATAATTTATATTACAGATTAATGCGCAATATCATTAAACTATATTGCGGAAAACTTACTCAAATGTGGAAACAATACTGTTGTGACTTAACATATGGTAAAAGTAACATGAATTAAAAAAAGACTGTTATGGAACAACCAATCTGAGAAAAAAAGTGGTACACTCACGTTTAATTAATGTTGATACAAGAGGAAGGCCAAGTAGAAAAATCTCTCACCTGTAAACAAATAATTAAAAATATTGGATTTAAAATTATTCACACATACAATAATAGAAATATATAGTAAACCATAACAATTAAAAAATCCCCGATTAATTAACATGTATCAAGTAAGGTGAGTTAAATCATCAAAGGTAATGTATTTCTTTAATTTTTCCTACTATTCTATCAATGGAATTATGTCATAATATTTGCACTTTTGATCATGTTAAAATTCACATCTATAATGAATTAGAATCAATCTGAAATAAAAGCCTGGATACTCCAATGACGAATCTTTGTGAAGGTGATGAATGATTCATATTTCGAGATATGATGTACATTTGTTTATAATTATTGTAATAAAATACCTGCAGTCAGAATGTGTAAAAAACTCAATCCGATTGGTAATGACTATTTAAATTGAGAATGTAAATCAAAAAGCACAGCTTCTTTTTGCATTTGGAACTCTAGAATTCGGGGCAAGTTGCGGAAAGGGTTATTCAAGTACCTTCAGAGTATAACCCTTCACTATTGTTATAGTATCATTGTTTGCGCCGCGCACATGCAATTACATGATGCCAGATTGGCTGGTGGACTGCTGAGGAAAAGTGTAATTAATCATTTCTACAGCCGCGCACTGAATTTATTAGGTCTAGTTTTTAGATGCAAGAAACATAATGATTTGTTTTGTGAGATGGTCGCCACGATAAATAATTGTTAGGAAGGCGAAGGGCGAAGAGTAATGCTACTACGATATAAATTGTATTATATTCCCATTTGTAAGTTATTGTTTATGTTCTAAAGAGAATGAATGAGCGGCGATTTCGTAATCTTGATTCTACACACCGACGATACAAATTCTGTTTTACCTATACATAACGCCTTGTAATCTGAGAGTTGTATGACTCACAATATTTATTATACATCTCTTTATTTAAAGATTTTATTTTCATAAGTAGGAAGGAATGTAGAGCGGAAGAAAGTATTATGAATAAAATTATGAAAGGATCACTGCATTGATTTGGATATAAGGAACGCATGGATGAAGGAAAATGGTTAAGAAAGTATACGTTAACGATTGGAATGGAGTACGGAGTCGTGGGAGATGGAGAAAAACTTGGCATAGCCAAATAATCAAATATAAATATCGGCCATGTTAGATGTCGGAAGAATTGACGTGCGTATACGACCTGCTTTAGAAAATTAGTTAATTCCACTATACCAATATTTGCTTTGTTAGGTCATGGCTAATGAATTCGAATAAAAATGTGAAGTTTCTTTTAACATAGGTATGTAAGATATTTAATTAGGGCGAAATATGGCATTCGTATTATTTATTTAATATTAAATTTAACATCATTGTTAAAAAAAAAAAAAAACATTTCATAGATTGTTTGGCCAAATCGGTTGAAAGCATGTACTAATTTAGTACAAATTTGAATAACATTCGTACTCACGTACAAAGTGATACATTAATAAGAGATACATTCAGATTAAATTACGTTAATATTATACAAGATAATAATTAACAAACACGATAAATTTACTATGAAATAAATACGTCATTTAAAATTAACTAATTAAACACGAGTCTGCATATAAACGATGTAATTGTACAATGAACATATACCGAGTATGTTTAATGCACGTGTGAATTTTTAAATTACTTTTGTCAATAAATTACGTAACGCCAGGATAAGATCACTGCCAGACCATTGTTTTGCTTCCTTTCCGCATTTACTGTGTTCGTGTAAGGTTATTAAATATCACAATTATACAATGTATGATTAGACTGATTAATATCTCATTTTTTTGTTAAATGTAGACTATAAAAGTTTTTTTTTGTTAATAAATGTATATGTATGTGTGAAAATTTGCAACGGGTGGCAGCATTAGAGTGAAGTTTTAACTACGTTATTAAATCACTTCTACCTTTGCACGGTTATTAAATTGGTATTAATCATCATCATCAGCCGTCTGTCATCCACTACTGAACGTAGGCCTCTCCTAAAGCACGCCATCGCCCCCTATCCATTGCCGCTCTTATCCATTCATGTCCAGCAATTCTCTTCAGATCGTCGGTCCAGCTGGCAGGGGGACGTCCATCTGCGAATCCTCCACTCCAGAACCCTTCTCTCCCATCGGCCGTCGGTTCTCCGACAGATATGGCCAGCCACTCGCCACTTCAGCCCGCCCATCCTCAGAGTCACATCAGCCACCTTGGTTTGTTGTCTAATAAATTCGTTTCCAAATCTGTCCCTCTAGGTTATTCCAAGCATGGCTCCTTCCATGGCGCGTTAGGCGACTTTGAATATGTAGACTATACCTTTTAATAGTGTCCATGTCTCGGCTCCGTACGTCATGACTGGCAAGACGCACTGGTTGAAGACTTAAGTTTTGAGGCATTGTGGTATTTTAGAGGTGAGAACATGACTTAATTTTCCAAAGGCCGCATAATGACATTAATATTTAACACCAATTAGGATCAAAAACTGATTTTTGATACTAGGCACATTTGTAATGATCAGCTCTCACTTTATATAACTTTTTGTGTTATGTTCTGGGTTACTTCAATATCTCGTATTTAACCTCACAATTTAAGAATGAAGTGCATTCATTACGTTATATCTAAAATCAACGAATCAATTGGCGACTATACATTTGAAGCGATTTATTATTTGATGTATTTTTTTAATGGAGATCTATAAGGTATATTATATTTTACGACGATAGATGGCACTCAATTGTATAATGTAAATGTTAGGTTTATGTGAACACTTTAATTATGGAGTAATAAAAAAAAAATTCCAGTAGGAACGTTAGTACGCTAAATCGTAGACTATTTGTGATTAATTGGTTTAAAATACTGCAACTGCATAGCAAGGATTGCGGGTTCGAGTTGCTGAGTAAATATTTTAATTTTTTTTTTTGTATAACAGCACCTGAAGGACTAATGAATATATTAATATAAATGAATACGTCTGTTTATAGCAGTAATTTTTCAAAGATATTTTCCTCATAAAATATAATAAAATTTACGAAAAAAATAACAGACTTTATCATTAATATTAATAGTTAAATATTGTGTTCAAGAATTTAAAAAATATGCATCAATGCCTCTTCTATATTCATTTTTATTTTTAATCATACTGATGAATGACTTTTGTTTCCGAAACATGTTTGTTTTTAATTTAATTTTATAAAAATAAATGGTTGTAAAAAGAAAAAAATATATAATTATGCATCCTTGTTATACCTGACGATGTCAACATCGTTTGACGAAACAGCTGTCGCGAAAAAAAAAACTCGTAATACTATAAACGAAGTTTTGTATTTTAAGAGTTAACAATATTGAATTATTATAATGTTTCGATCTAAACAATGGACTATTTAATTATGTATTAATGTAATTGAATGAAAACCTTAAGCACAATTTATGATAATGGAAATAAGCATTTCTAATATTAAGTAACTAATTTACGATATTGTAAACACGATTCTAGTCAGGTTGTTGTATTTAAATTTTTAATTTCTAAAATTTACTATTCAAAATATCGTTGACATGTGTATGTTTAAAATAAAACCATAGATAAGTATGCACGACACAAGATATTATTTGGCACGAGGTGTTGAGGAAATCATTAATGCCCGATGCCGGAGGAGTTCAGATTACATAAAAAGCTCCTTCAAAATGACAGCGATTTAAATTCAGAACGTGACATACGCGGAGCGAGCTGCGCCTGCGCCGGAGACCTGTGGCATGCGGCCATATTGGAAAGCTTTGGACGCGGCAAGGGAAGTTATGAAATCGCGCGCTACTATGTCACACGCTGTCCTGGATATTTTGTATGTATTACAGAAGAGAGTTGATTTCTTTTCTTTGAGTCTATTAGTTTTATAAAAAAACAATATCATGTTCTTTGGTGTAATAGAATTAAAAATTTGAGTAGCACCATTTGATCTTTTGATGTATCGTACTCCAAGCTATAATATTATATCAAGGTAGTTAAAATCAATTCAAATGTATTTATTGTTTCTTGAACATAATAAATGATTAATACGAATGAAAACGTCTGTTATCTAGAAGTTTTATTATATTTTATGTAAATGACATGAGTTGCCTGTCTAAGGCATTATCAAATGTACCAAAAAACAAAGCGCTGCTGTTTATATACACGAATTGAAGGAGCAGAATACGGTAATTAAGGTAATTGACTAGACCCAATATATTGTTGAAAACAATTGAGATATAAACTCTAGAATACAGGAAGTATTACATGGAACTAGTTAAAAAAAAAATTTCCAATGACGGTTAAAATGAGAAAGATCGGATTTACAATCCATAATTTCTGACGACCAATTTGAAATTTTGCACTTGCATAGTTGAATAGAAGAAATTAGTTGGAAAACGTCGAAACTCCTGGATTATAGAATTATACTCGAAGAAAAAAGATTTTAAAGCGTCAACTAATAACTTCTGCAAGTGGATTGGACAAATTTTGGCACGCTTAATAGTAAACTGACCGATTATGGTTTAGGTCATAATTGAGTTTACATTAGACAGAGGCTTGTGTTAACGCTATCCATCGTTTCGCGATAAAATTAACTCAAAATTCTGTCAATTGACCTCCATTACACTATATCGGTCTTTTTCATTCGCACGTGTTTTTCGACTGTTTTCGTTAAAACACCGACTCATGTCAGATTGAGCAAAACTTGCTTTTTTGAGTTAAGCCAGTGTTCTATTAAACGTGCGAAATACTTTTTTTATTGTGTAAACGACAATTTGATACCAATTTTCTTGGACTACAAATGTACTCAGTCCTGTAAATGTTGTCAGCCGCATAATGGGGATTAATGGATAAAGATTGTCAGGAGAGTGGAATTTAGGATCGTTCGGGCTCAGACCACTTGTGCACTAAACTTTATCCCCCGCACCCACCACACCTCTCCTGAATATTTTTATTACGCGGCAAACTTGTTCTTCTCGACCACTCGGAGCGCTACAAATAAAGGAATGCTTGCTAATTATATCACTTAGGAATAAACTCCGGCAATGATCGACGTCACGTCGTGCGAAATAACTTATCCATATTCGTAGCGGCAGCTATATTGTGAAACGCCAGGAAACACGCCGCGTTATGCGGAAAATGGAACATTATGTAGAAACCGCGTACGAAATAAGTATAACGCATAATGACTCGAATAGTTTTCTTCTGATCTGCGGCTGTTATGGCAATGCTGTTACAAATATCCACTCGATGAAATCTATCAAATATGTGCATGCACACAAACATGCCTTGTGAGACAATGAACCCAAAATCTAGCAAATAGCATCAATCCCTTCATCAGCCACGTGCACAACTTTATGTGAAATTCAACATTTTATGATTCTAAAAACGACTCTATTTTGATATCATTACACATGAAAAGAAGGATGAAAGTAGAATAAATGCAATAGAAATGAGATCTCTTAGACGAATGTGTAGATACTCTGTGTATGATAGAGTGTCTAATGAAAATATAAGAAGTGAATGCGGTGCGAATGATGGTGTCATGAACAAAATAATGTAAGGATCATTAAGATGGTTTGGACATATGGAAAGAATGAATGAAGAAAGAATGGTAAAAAAAATATATGTTAATGATGCAAATGGAACCAGAAATAGAGGAAGACCGAGGAAAACGTGGCACGATCAAATAAATCAAATATTGAATGTCGGCCATGTGAGGAGTCAGAGAAATGCGCGCGTGCATGACACGATGTATGAATGTTGAGGAAGCGAGAGAAATATGTCAGGAAAGAAAAGTGTGGCAGTCCATTCTTTCTGCCTACCTCTTCGGGGACACGGCGTGATGGTTAGTTAGTTAGTTAGTTTTACAAATGAAAAATTAGAAACGCGAATTTCTAAATATCTATTTTTAGTTGAATTATGCTCTCAGTAGTTTTTATTTAGTGTTACGACTAAGTTATAATTAAACTAACTCACTAACTAACCATCACGCTGTCTCCCCGAAGGGGTAGGCAGAAAGAATGGATTGGTACACTTTTCTTTCCTGGCATATTTCTTTCGCTTATTAACATTCACAAAAACCTTGGACTTATTAACATTCATCATCAGATCATTTCGCATGCATATCTCATACATACAATTCACAAGGATTTGTAGTTCATGCTCGTTGTCTGCAATTACGACAACTATTATATTAATTTTAATTAATACGAATGAAAAAGCCTTCTTTCTAGAAGTTTTATCTATTTTACGGGAATTACATGTTTCGCCTTGCTAAGGCATTATCAGATGTTTGATAATGCCGCAGCAAAGCGAAACATGTAAATCCAATAAAACATAATAAAACTTTTAGAAAACAGACGTTTTCATTCGTATTGATGATTTAATATAAACTTTTACCTCATGGTTCAAGGAAAAACATAACACTTAATTATATATTAAAAAAAATATCACATTCCATGATACAAATCTGTGAAATATATGTGAGTTCCAGTTTCTCTTGAAACTGATTAAAAATTTAGAGTTATGCTCAGGCCTTCTATCGAAAACGTTCCTTTGGTCCACTCCTTACGGGACATCCTGTATATTCTTAAATGAAAACATGCGAGGTACACAAACAGATGAAAAACATCTGATCACCCTTCATATATATAGTTTACACTATCATTATTGTAAGAGTCTCATTTTCTGTAATCAGAATCATTAATTTTACAGCGGCATAAATTAATTCAAATTATATTTTAAATTATATACCATTTAACTTAAGATTTTAATTGAAATTCCGAATATTGTATGGAAAGAGAGAGAAAGAGAGAGACAGCAGCACGTAAGGCTTCGCATAACTTATATATTTCTTGTTAACGATGTTAAACTCCATATTAAAATACATATTTTAAAATTATCTTTTTCAAAAGCTACATATTTTATTCGCTGTTGCCCGCGTCATGGAATAAAACTTAAATAAAAAAACACCCTAGTTAATGTATAATAATATATATCAATTCAATAAATTTTGCCTTCCTTGACTTTGTAAATGGGATTTAAGTGCCTTAGCAAGGTAGGATTTGTCATTCGTATATAATATTATATATAGTCAAATATATATGATGTATCCAAATCTGTAGGTTTGAATATGAACCTGGCAAAGACCATGTTAATGGGCATGGAAAGGCTTGAAATCAACGTAGATGGCAACAGAATCGAGAATCTCCAAGAATATACATACCTGAGACACAATATTCGATTGGGCCGAGATAACCAAACCGCAGAGCTCAAGAGAAGAATTGGACTAAGCTGGGCAGCTTTCGGAAACATGGGTTACATCCTTAAAAAACGGGAAATAGCGATCAACCTGAAACGAAAAGTCTTTGAAGCCTGTATTCTGCTAGTTGGTACTTATGGTCTTGAAACTGTAACATTCTCCAAACAAAGTGCCGAGAAACAACGAGTGACCCAAAGAGCCATGTAAGGAATAAGAGGCAGAGTCAGAAACGATACGGTGAGAGAAAAAACAAAGGTCACTGACATCATCCACCGGGTGGCGACTCTGAAATGGCAATGGGCAGGTCACGTAGCCAGAAGCTCAGATGAAAAGTGGACAAGAAGACTGCTGACTTGGAGACCGTGGATGGCAAAGAGAAGTGCAGGGCGACCGCAACTACGGTGGAAGGATGATCTGAACAGACAGGGCGGAATAACCTGGATACAGGAGGAGGCTTTTGTCCAGGAGTGGACGGGAATAGGCTGAGGAAGAAGAATAAGATATAAAAGTATAACATTTCTAGAAACAGCTGTTTTAATTTTATACGTAATAGCAATTTTATGCACTTTGCAGGTAATAACTTACGAAGTCTAGTCCTGAACGTTGACAAGGGGTCTAGCGTAAAAGTTCCAGTTCACCCAGCGCGCTATGGAAATAGCCATGCTTGAAATAACCTTGAGGGACAGTACCGTAATTGTATTTATTTGACAACAAATCAAGGTGGCTAAAGTGGCTCTGGGGATAGGCGGACTGAAGTGGCGATGGACTGGCCATATTTGCCAGATCGACAGCCAATGGAAAAGACGGGATTAGGAGTGGAGACAGCGCAAATGATTCCGTAGAGTTTCACGTTTTACTGCTCGCTGAACCGATGATATAATAAGGATCGCAGGAGGTGTACGGATGAGCGTGGCGATGGATAGGTGGCAATGGCGTGCTTTGAGAGAGGTCTACGTTCAGCAGTAGACGACAGATGACTGATATGAAAAAGACAAAAAATTTAACCGAGAGCTAGGTCTCTATATATATCTAGAATGCCAGGAAGTCGGAATTAATGGAAGTCTTGCTGCTGTCATGAAAGGTGGCGTTTCTTGGTAGCTTCTTATACCTTCCAGCAGGGTACGTTCCATAGTGGCACTTCCAGACATACGAGTATATATTTAAAAAACATACATTATAACAGAATAATGTTTCTACCTTTTTTTCTTCTTCAAATAGAGTATTAAAGACGATTTATACTCTGATAAAAATGAACGCTTCTGAATGGGTTTGCAATTAATAAAGTTAATATAAACTAACTAACTAACTAACCATCACGCCGTCTTCCCGACGGTATAGGCATAAATAATGGACTGCCACACTTTACTTTCCTGACATATTTCTCTCGCTTCCTCAACATTCATATATCGTGTCATGCACGCGCGTCGATTTCTCTGACTCCTCACGTGGCCGACATTTAATATTTGATTTATTTGATCGTGCCACTTTTCCTCAGTCTTCCTCTATTTCTGGTTCCATTTACATCGTTAACATATAATTTTTTTACCATTCTTTCTTCATTCATTCTTAATGATCCTTTCATTATTTTGTTCATAACACTATCATTCGCACATAAAGTTATTTCTATATAATTAATACAAATCAAAATATCTGTATTCTAGAATTACAATTAACGTTTATAAGAATGACATGTTTCACCGTTTTCAGGCGTCATCAAATTTCTAATTCCTTTAAAAGGCGAAATATGTCATTCCCATAAACTATTATATAAGTACACAGACGTTTTTCTTCGTATTAATTATTTAATATGGAGTTTTACACCATTGTTTAAGAAACAATAAATAAGTTATTTTTACACTTATGTGAAATATGTTTCGATTTGATGTGTGCTAGTTGAAGCAACACATTCAAACTGATGTAATGAAAAAAGTTCCATGTGAACTGTTGGAGAAAGAAAATGCGGAAGGAGGCACTTGAAATGTTCAGTGGTTTAATACACGGCAATCACCGCACTGGGAATATGTAATGCGAATGTACGTTTTGTTATGTTTGTATGTCATCCGATTTATTTTTCCGAGTTAGCGATGTGGTTAGGTAATTATTAACTGGGTGCACAGAAAAAAGGAGAATATTCTTTTCGACAACTCAACTTGTGAGTAAACTCAACTATTTTTCAATTGTTTGATGAGATGGATGAGAGAATAATAGTAAATAAGTTGTATACAAGCAGTGTGAATGGGAAAATATGCATGAACAGCCGAGGAAAACACGGCACGTACAAATAAATCAATTATTAAAAGGCGGCTACATTCGGAATTCGAAAAATCGATGAGCGTGTCTGTTACAATGTATGAACACAGAGGAAACTCGAGAGGTATACTATAGAAGACCAGTGTGGAGGTCCATCTTCTCTGCCTAATATTTTTATTATTATTATTATTTTGTTGAAAAAACTCCTTACATCATTACAGCGCGAGCCAAATCGATGTAAAGGGTGAAAAAAAGAATATCAAAGGAAATATGCATAGAACCTTATGAATAGGAATATGCCAGTTATTTCCTTGTTGCCTTTATCGTAAGGGTATTCACGAATTCGCCATAATTGCATCCAATGAGGTCTATCCCTTTTGCGACCTAATTTAAAAGACGAATCGCTCTCAATACAGGATAACTTCGAAGGGCCTCTGTGTGGCAATTTGGGGCATAAAATAATATATTATATGCCCCCTTGCTCTGCTATAACTATGGGAAATTTATAAATTTAGTTCTCTCAGTATTCCTGAATTGTAAATACCTCCGGATAATAGTTAAAAAAAAAGGGTGCGATGTAGTTACATACTTAATTAAATTGTTTTTAGAATATTGCATTACAAGGGAGTAACTAACAAACTATCTCTCGATCTCCCCAAAAGGATAAGCAGAAAAAATGAATCACCACATTGTTCTATCCTGACAGTCTTTTCCCTTATTTCTCAACACTCATACACCGTGTCATACACACATGTCGATTTCTTCGACGTATCACGTTGCCGACATTTGGTATTTGATTGATTTGATCATGCCACGTTTTCCTTGGTACACTTCTCTTCACTCTTCCAGTATTTGTTAAATTTAACTTTCCACGAGATGTTTGCAGTTTTCATATTGTGGGGAGTATATGATGGCTCCTGGACTATCCTTAAAATAAAGACGACTAAAAATATCTCTGTAAGTAGGATATATACCCAAGAATCCCGAGGATATATATCTACCGTGAAAATATATGCATAAACAATAGAAAGTTCTTTATTTAAAATTAAAATCGAATGTAAATTTTCCATTCACCCGTTTCTACTCGCGAACATTTCACTGATATTTAGTATTGGTATCGGCAAGTTTGATGTCGAGACACGCACAACAATGCCGCGGTATGCTATTAACAATCTGCATATTGCGCAACTACACTCCAGTTTCTCAGATCAAACAATTAGGCGTGGCTTTACTACATAATGAGGTTGGATACCTCTAAAGTGGTGTGTGAACATACGCTACGAATACTCGAATAGACACAGGAAAGCACTTAATTGCACGTGTACCATTTAAATTTAACAGCACCCATATCTCGTACCAACACTTAAACATATTTAATATAGATTAACCTGTCCGGTAGTGAATTTTTTTACTCAACAAAATAAAAAGAGTTCAATGCCAAATCGTAGAATATAAAATTACAATACATTTTTACTGAGGGAGTACTACAACTACAAAAAAAAAACATTTTGAATGTATACAAATACTTGTAGACAAATACTGGATTTTACCCATTGCGGGTAAATATTTTTTAAGGATTAATTGTATCTCTATAGAGAAGAAGATGTAAATTGTTTTTTGGGAACAGAATATGGTGGTCGAGGCGCTTACAGGACTTATGACCTGTCATTGGTTGGGTTAAGCGATCGCTTTATGTTAACAACATTCTTATTCCATCCTTCTTACGACCACCACGTCTGACAAATTTTTGGAAGATGTATATATGCTACAATGTTGAGAAACACTTCACATTTTTTAGTTCAATTTACACTAGCGCCATCTATTATTAAGCTATTAAGTGGGAAAAAATAACTGTTTTTTCGTAAATAGTCCACCATCGGTCTGTCAAAACTTGATATTAATTTATTAACCACAATTGGGATTATGTCAAGATAAATGAAAAGTACCAAATCTTATTTTTATATTTACATAAAATTATAGAATTCCTTCTTATTATTTAATTACGCATAAATCGCATCCAGATATTAAAAGGTTGGCAATTAACATGAGAGTGATGACCTCACGGAATATTTGAAATGTGAATTACTCCATCTGTATTATAGTTACATTGCTAAAAACTTCGAATATATGTTCGAAAAATAGAGAAAAATGAGTATTAAATTATATATAGGTGCAATAGTGCCGGTACTGTAATACCACCGACAGGTATATATTTTCAAATACGGTATAAGAACTGAAATGAACCCTTAAGATGCAGGTTATCCTTAAATGACTGAATGCTGAGACAGGTTGCAAAGTTTAGATATCTGGGAGTGGATCTGCTCAGTCAAAATGATCTTGTCAGTGAAATCATAGGACAAGTCTACAAGGCTTCGGCGGTATCAGGTTGTCTCAAGGATATAATATGGAAAAACAAGTATATGAGAACTGACAGTAAGGTCAGAATAAATAAAACCTGCGTAAGGCCTATACTGACATTTACCATTGAGACCAGAGCTGATACCATAAGAACAAAGGCTAAAGTACGGGTGGCAGAGATAAGGACACTTTGGATAATATCAGGAAGGACTATTCGAAATAGGGTGAGGAAAACGGCTATCCGCGAGATCTGCAAGGTGGAGGATGTCGTGAGATGAAGCAGACAACGCTGAAGATACTGGAAGGCGCACGTGCAGAGGATAGATCCCACCAGAATCCCACACGCTGTGGCGCATCAGATTCCTGCCGGCTGCCGTCCCCCTGGAAGACCGCCGAAGAGATGGAGAGATAGTTGGGAGTCAACCTCCCAAGAGAGACCAGCCTGATTTCAGGAACAGACCAAAGGTCTATAAGGAGAAGTAGAAGAAGAAGGATATAAAAATTGAATGCAGTACGAATGAAAGTGTCATGAATAAAATGCTTAAAATTGTTTGGACATAAGAAATGAATGAATGAAAAATTAATGGAAAAGAAACCATACGTTAACAAAAGTGAATTGGATAAGCAAGAGGAACACCATTATCAAATCATTCGAATTTTATTTGTCACCCTCGTGAGGAGTAGGAGAAATCAACATGCATACATGACACGATGTGTGAATTGTGAGGAGGGTAGAGAAATACTAGTCAGGAAAGAAAATTCTTTCAACTCACGCCTTCTGAGAAACGGCGTAATTGTTATTTAGTTATATAAATAAAGAAGCTCCAAGCGAGATCCAATTAAATAAAAACAAACCATTATATAAAATAATAAGAAAGAATTACATTATATAAATAACTAAGTAATTATACGGTATAACAATTAAGCTTATACTTAAAATATGTAATAGAAGTACGTTAGATATTCTCATAAAATAAATAAACAATTATAAATCACGATTTCTTGGTCCTCATTAACATTTAAGTAAGACAGATATACCATTCAACCACTTTTCTCATAGCATAAAGTTATAAAGATCATATGTAATATAAATGAATGCTAGTAATTACAAAGGTGCTAAGTGGTTTAAAAACAAAAATAAATAAAAAAGAGAGAGAAAATGTATTATATATAAGAACATGTGATTATATTATAGAACGGATCCAGTTTGAACTACTCGTACACTAAACTATTAAATCATTTTACACCTTTGCATAGTTATTGGGCCTTTATGTTTAACACTTATTAGGATCAAAAACTTATTATATTTTTGACTTTTTTGAAACATGGTAGGTACCTTGGTAATGATCTGCTTATAATTTCTAAGATTAAACATCTACGTCTAATAAGGAAGAAATATAAAGCAGATGATTGCATCAAAAGTAAAAATTAGAAAGGATCCCTCAGATGGTTTGGACAAATGGAACGAAGAGGGGAGAGAAAATTGGTTAAAATGTTTTATACAAGCAGTATGAGTGGAAAGGGAAGTCGTGGAAGACCAAGGAAAGCATGGCACGACCAAATTAATCAAATATTGAAAGGCGGCCACATTCAAAGTCGGAAAAATCGACGAACGTGCATGTTACAGTGTATGAATGTGGAGAAAGCTAGAGAAGTATGTCAGTGCAGAACGATAGAGCAGTCCGTCCTCTCTGCCCACCCCTTCGGATAAACGACGTGATGGTTAGTTAGTTAGTTAGTTATCACCTACGTCAATACAATTTAAACTTATTACCTAAAGTTAAAACAAAATAGTATATGAATTTATCGTCGTCAGCCTGTCTCCATCCATGACATATGCCTCTCCACCCCTATGCCTTCCCTTCTCGGTCTTTCACCAGTGTTCTTTAGGCCCTTCCAGCCATCCGCACAATATCATCGTTCCATCTGGTAGGCTGTCTCCTGACACTTCTTCGGCCCAACAGTCAGGCCTTCATTCAGTAACCCTCTGGCTCCATTTTACACCATCCCGTCGTGCCACCAGTGCGAAGCCAGCAATGAATTAATGCTTCAGAATAATACCAAAGTTGACGTCAAATTGGTTTAAGTTTTCAATAAAAAATTTAACAATTACATTTTAAATATGCATGTTCGAAATTGTTAAAAAGATACTTAACTTCATATTATAAAACATATTATTGAATTCAGAACCACGAATGAATGTGAAATAAGAGAGATACGTTCATTTTATTCATAGATAGTTATTAAAATATTATCTAGACATTTTTAATTAATGAGTTAGTATATTGTGCAGTATATCTTATGATTATACAATGAAATAAATAAGGAAACGATAGTATTACATATCTACATATATAATATAACGATTTTTGCAATCTCTTAAATGCATCGTAACATTTTTATATTCAACGTGTAAAATTAAATCTGGTGTAATTTTTAATCAACTTCTGTCTTATAGGAGTATTATTATATTTTAGATAGAATATGTTTCGCCCTTCTCGGGTATTATTAAATATCAAAAGTAAATTTGATTAACTGTAAACCCGTATTATTCACATTTCACCTAGTTTAAAACTTGTATATTTTGTTCTATTATACGTACTTTACTGATCGCGAATATCAGATGCAGCGTTTATGTTTAGATTTTTAGATTTAAAACACTTCAATAATGCGCCCTTGAGGTGATTAAAGCACAAGAATGGCGCTGTTAAAGTAAGAATATTATTATTATTTATTTTTAAATGAAGGTTCGTTTCGAGAGCAGAAAAGGACGGTAAACAAAAAAAATTGTCTGACAAAATTGACTATTGGTTGGATATAAAGAAAGTGAAATTCGGAATGAATCAATCAACAAAATATACTATTTTTGATTGATAGGACAAAAAAAGACACAATTCCTCTACCTTTATCCAAGTTTGTTGATTGTTTTAGGAGATCATTTTTAACGTTTAACTCAAATTACTCATCACATTTTAAAAACTAATTAAATCTTATAAATAGTGGAATGGCTCAAGACCGAGAAACCTAGTATATTAGGAACGCCATAAATGAGAAATGGCTAGGAGAGAAGAAAAATAATAAAATCTCCTTCTTCTTCTCAAGTAGATTTGGCCTCCTCCATAACAGTCCTTCATGGGCTACATTCCCTGGCCATCCCTCTCCACTAGTGAAATCTCCTATTAATATATATTTTTTTCTATGTTCCCCATACTTTGTGTTGTAGATGTTATATAATTTTCTTTTTCATTTTTATATACTTCTTATACAACACTAACTTAAAATAAATAAAAATTAAATATCAGACATATTTCGGATAACCCGGTCCTTCCTCAGTGATATTATAAAGATATTTAAAATATTTGCTAACAATTTTATATATTTTTAAATATCTTCATAATATCACTGAGAAAGGACCGGATTATCCGAAACATGTCTGATATTTAATTTGTATTTTTTTTTAGCCATTTTTAGCCATAGCCATTTTTAAAAAGAAAAAGAAAAATATAATATTATTTTTGTTTAAAAAAAGACTAACACCAAAGATTTAAAACAATGGAATTATAATTTATTCTACAATCTTCAATACGAGCAGAAAATAACTCATTATTATGAAGAAGGAATCCGATCGTGTCCAGGCTCGAACCCGAGTCCCCTGGATCAGGAGCCCAGCGTTCAATCCCCTAGACCACCACCCGAATCTGTGCAGTTTTAGAAGTGAAGTATACGGAGAGAGAAAAAAAAACGATATTTATCTAATATTAATGTAAATAATTGTGAAGTATACATGTTAGTTGGTTTTCCAAACCAGTTTTCTCTTTAAAAATCTATTGTTTACAAAACTCAGTGAAATATATTACACACCGTACTGGCAACAGAAAACGAAAGTTTCACTTAGAGGTAAATGAAATGCAAAAATTTTCTGAGAGTTTCTGTATATGTAATGGCATTATTGAGCGTGGGAAATAATACAATTATATTATAAATGTATGTCCATAAGTGTGTATTATGTAAATATGAACATTGACTCATTGATTATAATTGAAATGAAATGGAATTGAAAAGAAAAATATTTTTATTTAACCTTTTAATGTATGCATGTTTTTATTTATCAGCTGTAGATATTTCTATAACATTAGTGGAACGCTTTCAATACAAGAACAAATGTATACTGATAAATACACCTGAAGATTTAGAATGGTGTGCATATGTAAAAATACAAAACTTTTACGCTTGATGTGGAAGCAGGTTCAATGAACGTTATTCATTATCAAAAGCAAGTTAATAAAAGCTCTTCAAGTCTAATCTTTGTTGTCACACATTATTACTTATTCGTCTTCTTCTCGTAGCTATCTTCCGGTGTGGGCGATGACCTCCTATCCTGTCCCTGGCCACTTCTTTCCATTCTCCCAGTTCTTTTCCACGAAATCCGCCCATATTTTTCTTGGTCTGCCTCATGGACTCTTTTTTCCCTGCACCCATTTCGAAATAATCTTAGGATATTATTACTACACATGGTTTAAATTTATGTTTTTTTTACATTCAACCATTTATAACGTTTCTCTTTCGACCAGTTTCAATGTCATCTGTATTTTACTCAGGGCTATAAGAAATAATTCTAACAGGGTGTCAGGGCGACCACAGACTCTACTAAAGTAAGTTTATTTAGCCATTGTCCTGACAGAATATATCGGAACTAGTCTGTAGTAAAAGTGATCACGAACAATTATGGGTATTTGCGGGTATTTTTTTTAAGGAACGATTGGTAGCATTGTTTAAGTGTTGCGCGAGTGATTAGTTTGTATATAAACTCAGAGCTGGGAACCGAGTTAGACATTAGTCTAATAGATCCGAGTTTCACTTAGAATCACGTAAGATATTTGCGCATTTCTTACAATGCACCTAAATAGCAGGAAGCCCAGACTAATAACTATTCACACAGCAGCGGCGGCCGACAGTACGGTTTCCTGTCCCTAATCGTACTTTGATTCGTCTCTTGCTACGGTTAATTATTTATAGGCTTTGTACTTAACTTTACGTTCGGGTTCACGAACTTTTTAAGGTCACCCAAAGTAATGTCTCTGGCCAGTGGCGGCATCGAGACATATTAATTTAGATTCATTTAACATAATTTAAAATGTTCTTAAATGGATCAATTGCTGTATTCAAATGGATATCGAAGGGCTTCTTAAAAGATATCGATTTAGATAACTGTAACAATTATAAGTTAACCAATTTTATATACAGTGTTTCTTCTACCATATATTCGCCATTACTTTGTTATGGATTCATTGAATAAGTTTTTGAAAATATTGTACTCTTACAACACTTTTTTTCCACTTTTTACAAAACACGTTTTGGGACCCAGAAGACCTTCCTCAGTGTATTTATTTTAAAAGTATAATAAAAAAAGGAAAAAAGGGGAGTAAAAAGTCTAGGGGTAGGGTTAATATAATATTATAGTAATTATGTCGTCCTATTTATATATATTTTTTGATGGGAGTATGATTTTCTAAAGAAGTTTTTGTACATAATAATATTATAATACACAAGGGATCTAATTTTCCTCGCGTTCACACATAATATAGGTGAGTGCAAAGACAACAGTTCAATGCCATATTATAAAAGCTTTTTGTAGATAGGTTACTGTGTATGATGACAACTTTAGTGAAATCATTTTTTATCTCTAGGTATAGGATTTAGACAATTAAAAATAATATGAACACAATTTTTCTAGTTTTTACACCACTTTTTTTGATAAAACCAACCGGTTTCGCTCCCGCCGGAGCTTCGTCGGAGTTACAAAATAAACTGTGGCATTTAGTTTATTTTGTAATCCTGGCGAAGCTCCAGTGGGAGCGAAACCGATTGGTTTTATAAACAAAATAAACTGGTGTAAAACTATTAAAAATACGACCTTTGTGGCAGAGTGGTAAGAGCTCTGACTTCCATACCGAAGGTCCCGGTTCGATTCCCGGTGATGGCAGTGTGATTGTCACAAGTCTTAGGTTTGGTGTAGAATTCTCGTGACAATAAAATTGCGATAGATTGGCTACCTATCACATGTTACGAGAATCAATATAGTAGCTAAAAAATAAAATTTATACAGTATTTGGGTTCAAACGACCTGTTGTATACATAAAATTTTAAAAAAGTGTGTTGATATTTTTCTAAATAATGCCACACCACAAATGAAGTACTTCATACGAAATTATTTACATTAATTTTATTAGAATTATTTTAATTAAAATATACGGGGTCCGAAACGACCCTTGAAACGTCGCGTCGGTCAGTAGATATATCTAAGATCCAAATTAAATAAATTTCTATTGTTTTAAAATAAATTCAAACGTTTCCCATTACGCAATGCCGCCTCTGTGACTGATTACGAGTTCCCCCATGAGTGACATTAAACGGATTAGAGTCCTAACAAAGAGTTTATTCATATAGGGATTTGTATTCGCAATTTAGAATAAAAGGAAAAAAACAATATAATATTAACATACGCAAGCGAATGTCAAGTGTACGATAAATCACCGTCAGGTTCATTTACTATCAATTTATCTTGACTTATCTCTCGCTGGCAACACACCTAGACTCGCAATTACATCAGAGATATATCAAATCCTTGGCCATGTAAGGTAATAAATTAGGTAATCCATTGTTTTGGCGGAAACACTTTGAAATTTTAACATTATTCACTGATTGAGATGAGGTCCCTAAGACGTATGTGTGGTAGAACGATATACGACAGAATCTCAAATGTTGATATAAGAAAGGAATGTAGAGCGGAAGAAGGTATTATGAACAAAATTATAAAAGGATCGCTGCGTTGGTTCGGACATATGGAACGCATGGATGGAGAAAGAATGGTTAAGAAAGTATACGTTAATGATGTAAACAGGGTACGAAGTCGAGGCAGACAGAGGAAAACATGGCATTACCAAATTAAGCAAATTTTAAAGGTTGGTCATTTTAGAAGTCGGAGGAATCGACGTGCGTGTATGACTCGTTGTATGAATGTGGAGGAAGCTAGAGAGGTTTGCCAGGATAGAGTAGTGTGGAGGTCATTTCTCTCTGCCTACCCCTGCGGGGAAACGGCGTGATGGTTTGTTTGTTTTATTCACTGTTAAATTAAAAACACTGTTTTAATATCACGAATTGAGTTTATTTATTTTTATCAAATCGTCGCGACAACTGTTTCGCTAACCGATGTTACCATCGTCAGGTGTTACAATAAATAGTTTATTGTAACACCTGACGATGGTAACATCGGTTAGCGAAACAGCTGACGCAACGATTTGATAAACAAAATAAACTCAATTCTTGATATTAAAGCAGTTTTTTTGAACAGGAAATAAATTAGTTAATATTTTTCAAAATATTGTATTTTCACGGCACTTGTTTGTACGTTTCATGACATGATTTGAATATTGCACTTTCGTGTTCAGAATAATTTATGTTTAAAAAAAATGCAAAATCGTTGTTTATATACTAAATTAAAAGGGGTAGAGTTAAGATTACATGTTTGGGTAATTGTTATTAAATATGGATTGCTTAGGGCAATGGGAAACATATATATCAGGACAACAATACCAGGTTAAAATAAACACAAAAGTCCGGATCGTCCATGTCAACATGTGCAACATCGAAAAAAAACATTATGTGCTAAATAAAAAAAACGGTGGATACATGGAACATAAAATAAATAGACAATATGTGCACCATCTAAAAAGAACATTTTGTGTTAAATTATTTTTATTTTGTTATTTTATTTTATATCATTGTATTTTATATTATTTGTTTTAGATTTATTTTGTGGGTGTTGGACGATCGAAGTGTGCGCGGAGATGCCTATTGGTGGCGATGAGGTTCGCAACCCATCACACCGCGTCTCCCGCGGGGCGAAAAGAGAAGGATGAAGTGCCGCATCAGTAAAAGTGTGACAGTTCATTCTTTCTGCCTACCCTTTCGGAGAGACGGCGTAATGGTTAGTTAGTTAGTTAGTTAACAATACCAGGACTTGTTCACTTCAGGCTTCATTTTCATATACAGGGTCGGCATAAGATCACTAAAAAAAGTTATTTTTACTTTATTTAGCGTTTCTGTGTAAACTAGCTATAAAAGTTCGGTGACATTTAAGGATAAATTAAGTTGTCGTATAATGTTAGTCAAAATTTTTGCTCAACAAATCATTATGCAATCTTCTTGAGTTGGCCCGGGGCCGCATCTTACAAGTGTTAAAATGTTGCAAAGTAGAACTGGATACAGAATGAGAGAATAATTATGGATAATGTGTAAAGTTCATCAAACTGTGCTGTAATACAATATAATGTTTGTATCTAATATAAATGTATTATATATAATGTACAACAGGGTTTCCCAAACATTTTCTGCATTGAAAAACTTCGCAAACCCGGAGATTTAAGGGAACATTTACTTATTTTCTTATCAACCGTCTGTTGTCCACAGGTGAACGTAGGCCACTCTCAAAGCACCCCATCCATCACCACTCTCATCCATCCACGTTCAGCAATCTTATTATTAAAATCAATATATTTTATTATATTTGGGATCCTTCTGAGATTCTCGTATGTTATTTCCCAATTTCATATCGATGTTCTATTTTTGTTTACCGTGTCCAAATGAGTCGTTAAATGTTTTTGTTCTTTATGTCTCATATGTGTATAAGAAAATAAATAAATAAATAAATGATGTATTTATATGCGTGTCTCAAATATTTATGTGTGTCTCAAACTTTTTATTAATAATATTATGTATCGTTACTGTATGTAGTTCTAGTATGTAGTATGTAGTTCTATTATGCTACTGATATGCTTAAATAAATAAATGAAATGAAAGAAAAATCGTCGTTCGAGCGGGTAGGGGGAACGTCCAATTCTACGAAATTCTATGCGTGGTCTTTATTCCAGAACCTGTCTTCCCCGTCGGTTGTCATTTCTCCGACAAATACGGCCAACCTACAACCATTTCAGCCAGCCTATCTTCAGAGCCACCTCGGGAACCATGGTTTTTGGTAACCTGGAACTTGCATACCAGATCCTTAGAGAAAATATAAAACTATGAATAAATAAAGCACTAGATTTTGGTGCTTTTGAGTCCTTGAATTGCATATCAAATCAAATCAAATCAGTTGATTAACTCAAAAGACATTACAAACAGCAAAATGTTTAAGGCATCTATTGAGTACAGGTAAAATATTATAAAAATACAACACAATAATTTGAATTATTTTTTCAATATTCTTTTAAAGTTCTTGCTTGTGTTGGTTTGTTTTAAGTGCCTAATTACTGCTAATTTAAAAAAATAACGGCGGATACGTGCAACATAAATTAAATAAACATATAAGTCCGGATCGTCCATGTCTACAAGTGCACCATCTAAAATGAACATTATGTGTTGAAATATTTTTATTTTGTTATTTTATTTTATTTCATATGATTTGTTTTAGATTTACTTTGTGAATGTTGGACAATCGAAGTGTGCGTGGGAAATGCCTTTTAGTGGCGATGAGGTTCGCAACCCATCACACCGCGTCTCCCGCGGGGCGAAAAGAGAAAGATGGAGTGCCGCATCGGTTATAGTGTGACAGTCCATTTTTTCTTCCACCCTTTCGGGGAGACGGCGTGATGGTTAGTTAGTTAGTTAGTTAGTTACAACATAATACCAGGAACCCATGAGAGATGGTTCGACATTAGGAAGACAATATACATTCTAAAGTCAATAGTATTTGTCCCCTGAACTTCTGAACCTTCTGAATCTTCACTAATATGAAAGACGTCTTCTTGATGTCAGGCACGTTATTGGTAAGTTGCATTCTAATATCTAGTGTGGCGTTGGTATACTTGACGTCATAAATATCAGTGGAATTTGATCATCGCTCCCTTTTTAATATGAAGTAGAAAATCTTTAAAATGTGCTGCAATGTATCCATTTGCAAATTGTCCTTGTCCTGATGTTCCGTGGAATATAGTTTGGGAAACTCTGATGTATAGAAATGAGCATGTATTTGTTATACATAAAATTCGTACAACATGATATTATCTACTCACTCGAGCAAATTATATAGATCATGAAGATATTAATACCGCTTATGCAAGGAAAAAAATGTACATAATGTATTTGAGCCGTAAATAAAAATCGATTTGATTATGCGAATTTTTCGTTATTATGGCCCGCAGATAAAAAAAAAATCAATCAAGTATTGCTAAATGTGTGGCGAAACTGGTGGAGAACTGAGCTAGTTTGAAAAATGATTCTTTCATGTGGTATTATAATTCGTTAGCCATCACGGCGGGCAATGATGCAAGAAAAAGTACGAAGCAAGATTATTATTTAATATCTAGTAGCAGAAACGAAATTAGATTTAGCGGTTGAAATTTTTAATTCTGTTTTAATACATCATGCTTATGAAGTCAACAAACTCATTTCCTTTGGTTTATTACTCAAATGATCCCTATACATTGATTGGAAATGTTTTTTTTTCTCAGTTGAACAATGATCTATAACTGTAAGTATAATATTTAATAGTGAAAAACACAAGGCTGCGATGAGAGGATGAGAGGAGGCGAAGTTGTAAGGAGTGTCAGATTGGAGGGTCGAAGCGGAGGACAGGAGGAGTTGTAGGCGAAGAATACTGGAGGCTAAGGCTCAATATGGTCTGTAGGGCCATCGAAGAAGAAGAAGAATAAGTGAAAAACACATACGTTTTCTAAATTTAAAATTTATTTTTACCTTGCATTTTCACTAGATCGATTCAATTAGCATACATATATATTGAAAGAAGCACAAATTAAACAAAATATTTCTGTTATAATTTAGAACACTGTTATAATAACAATATATTTTTATTCACTGATAGTGTCGCGGCAGCTGTTTCGCCAAACTATGTTGGCATCATCAGGTGTTACAATTAACATTAATAATTAAGTTTATTGTAACACCTGATTATGCCAACATCGGTTGGCGAAACAGCTGTCGCGACACTCTCAGTGAATAAAAAGAAATTATTATTATAACAGGGTTTTAAATTTTAACAGTAATACTGTTGAAGTATCATAGTGTTTCGGCCAAAACAATGGACTATTTAAACGAAAGATATTACAATAATTTTAAATTATTAAATGATTTATATATGGCGTCGACCAATAATAATATATGGCCTCGAAGCAAGGGCTTCCATAAGGAAGGACCAAACAAGTTTTGAGGACTACCGAGATGAAGACACTGAGGACGATAGCAGGCAAGACACTGAGAGATAACGTGAGGAACAACGGTATAAGAGAGATATGTGAGGTTGAGGATATTATAAGATGGAGCAGACAGCGATAAAGGACACCACTAGACTTCCCTATGTTGCACTACATAATCAGCCTCATGGGACTCGTCATCGTGGAAGACCATCTAAAAGAAAGCTGGATCTACCTCACAGGAGGAGTAAAGCTCTGGAGAATAGATCATAGGTCTACAACAAGGAAGAAGATAAATGATTTAAGAGTCTTAGAATTTGATTGTACATATGCCAAACTGAACAGAAATAGTTGAATATTTTGAGGAATCGGATCATGTCCAGGGTTGAATCCAGGTCTTCAATATCAGGAGGCAAGTGTACTGTCCCTTAGACCACCACCCGATATATTTATTGTAGATAAGTAAATACATTTATTATTTAACTATGAATATATAAATAAAATCTCATTGATTATTTTAATTTAAATTTAAATAAAAAAAAGGCATTCGTTTACAAAGCCAGTGTATTTTTTTAAACGTTTTTCACGTATCACATTTAAACAAAGTTTTTAAGTAAGTACCATAATACATGCAATTTACTTAAGTTGCATATATTTATAAATAATATTTCATTATACTCTATTCAGATTTAAACGCCGAGAAACTGTTGAAAAAAATTTAATAGTTTTCTCATAAGAGAATATAAATACACCGAGAAGTATAATAACTAACTAACTAACTAACTTACCATCACGCCGTCTCCCCGGAGGGGTAGGCAGAAAGAATGGAACGCCACACTGTTCTGTCCTGACATACTTCTCTCGATTCCTCTACATTCATACATCTTGTCATGCACGCACGTCGGTTTCTCCGACTCCTCACGTGACCGACATTCAATATTTGATTGATTTGATCGTGCCACGTTTTCCTCGACCTTCCTCTATTTCTATCTCCGTTCATGCCGTTTACATATACCTTCTTTACCATTCTGTCTTCACTCATTCTTTCCATGTGTCCAAACTATCTTAATGACCCTTTCCTTATTTTGTTTATTAATGACCCTTGATGACCCTTTCCTTAACACTTTCATTCGCACCACATTCACTTCTTATACTTGCATTTGTCACTCTATCATATACAGATTTGCCACACATTCGTCTTAGAGATCTCATTTCTACTGCATTTATTCTACTTTCATCCTTCTTTTGCCAGTTCCATGCTTTACTTGCATACATAAGGGTCGGAACAAGAACACCATTGTGCACTGCCATCTTAGCTTTGGTATATATATCTATATATATAGCAAGTATAATAATCTTTTTGAAAACTCTCTTAGGATGATTGCACCAATTAAGTAATTACAATTTTATTGCACAATGCAACAACAAGAATAAAACTGCATACGCATTAAACGAGCACACATCCAACTAGAAGCGATAATTTGATTTTGTTTTAAAAAAAAGACTCGATCGAAAATTGCATCTTGAGGGAGTGATATGGGGTCAAACGCCCGTAGCAATCAGGTTGAAAGATGGTATGCCAGCATCAATCTGGTTGAAGGACGCCCTTGATTATAATGTTCAGGGCCGATGTTTGTATAAATACGAGGCAAAAAAAACGTCGACTCAACAGGAGAATTGGCTCGCATTCTGTAAAGGAAATTATTAAGTGGGAATGTGTGCGCAAATAGATATAAAATTACTGTAATTTGAGGAATGGAAGACTTATACGGGGACTTGCTAATAATATAGGAGCTTGTTAGGTATTAAGAATGAACCCATTAATGCCAACAATATAAATAATATTTTTTGTACGTATTTTTAATCTTATATAATGTAGATATATTATGCTAACACGTTACACAAATAAAAAGTGTTATTAATTATGAAATCAGTTCAACAAATATGAAAAAAAAACATAAAAAAATACGCCCACGGCAGCAAGCTGCTGAAACCGGTCGACGATAAAGACAAGTGGAAGCACACTAAATATTTAATAATAAATAAATTTTGTATCAATTTCTTTTTAGTTTTCATTATTTAAAAAATATATATAATATATATTTTTAAATTAATTTATATAATATTATTCTTCGATGGCCGTACAACCCATATAGAGCAATGACCTCCATAAATCCTCGCCTCCAACTCCTCCTATCCTATTCTGCGATCCTCCAACTTGACACTTGCAGCAATTTCGATGCGAGTGTCAAGTTGGAGCAGTTGGTTGCAATCTGAACCCTCGGTAGCCAACTCTACGATCTTCAAAGGAATAAGCAACACACAAACTTCCTGTCCCACTGTGCCAAGGAACTTCAAAATTCGCAAATCGTACTTTTGGCATCGCGGGACCGACGGCGCGGAACAGGCTGCCCTACAATATCCGCAATCAAGACAACGAAATAGTTTTCAGAAGCCCTCTTAAAACTTTCCTTTTTTAAGAGAAGCTTTCCGGGCGAAGAGCGCCCTTGAAGTGAATTTCTCACAAAAATGGCGATAAATAAATCATCATAATCAAATCAAATCAGTTCATTTTCAGAGACATTACTAAGTATAATTATAGTTTAAGACATCTATTGAGAAGGGGTAGAATATAATAAATATACGAGTATAATATGTACCAGAAACGCATGAGAGATAGTTCGACATTAGGAATACAAGATACTCTCCAAAGTCTGGAGTATTTGTTTTCTGAACGTACTTTCGCGAATATGAAAGACGTCGATCTCCGAAGCGATTATGTTCAGCAGTTTGATTGCTTTTCCCACCGACATCGCCAGAAGCAGGTTGGTTCTGCTTGCTGGGATACAAAACAGTTTGTGCTGACGCCGTCGAAGATAACCACCCGGAACATAAAGATAAATAGCCTCTAAGATGACGGAATTCTCAAAGAATCACCTGATAAGTCTGAAGAAATTGGTAAGTGCGCACCCATCGCTCCTTATCTGTAAACTCATCTTATCATCATTTTTCCTACTTTATCCTCCTTACGAACATACGAACAACCTCAAATATAAAGGCTTATTTAAAAAGGGAAAGATACGATTTCTTGAAGTGTTGTTCCGCATTTACTGTATGCAAATACTACTACCTAAATACCACCGGAATTGACCGGTACTGTCGATGCGTGACGTTATGCGTAAGTACTCTACAATAATAACAGAGTACTAACTTGCCAAATAATGGGGGAAATTATGGGTGTATTGTAACGCTGCAGGTAACGGGTAAGTGTGTAAAACAGTTTTCTTTGAGTGTGCTGATTTCTTATCCTATTCAGAATGCGTAAAATGGCCTAGATCCATTCTGCTCGCAGACCGTGCCAACTGAGAAAGAAATAAATTGGTGTAACTACCTTACACGGTGTACACACATTGGTATAATATAAAAATGGCACTTACTGTAAACAAATCATAATTTTTAAATAATGTACAATAATATTTTGTAGTAAAATATTACAGTTATGTAGGGTAGTTTATTCTATAATGAAGTTAATTGGCGAAGACGACAGTTCACATGTCATAATCTGTTTTGACAAGAAAAATTATATAGCTCCTGGATTATGTGGTATATTTATTATGAAACCCTCCATTATTAGGTTTATCAAATAATTTTTTTCTACCTTTTTTATGAATTAAACACTGTTTTTTCCACTTATGATCAAAAGTGGAATCAAGAATCAAATGTGTTTTAGTTAATATAAAACCGTCATTATGGAATTTCAGTGTTAACGCGTTTAGTTTAGAAAATTCATTTTTTGTTTAATTGCTTACCAAAACATGTCAGAGATCGGTTAATATTACCAACTGTTATTAATGACTAGATGATTAAAATTATGCCATTTTTGCTTATTAACATATTATACACAATAAAATGAATTGATTTCCCATGAGTTGAGTTGAGAAGCCAAACATATGAATGGCCAATACAAAATACAACATCAAATAATTCTAAATTACAATGTGATATATGGAGATGAAACATAGATACGAGACATAGATATAAGACCAAGAGATGAGACAGAGATGAGACATAGAGATGAGACATAGAGATGAGACATAGAGATGTGACATAGAGATAAGACATAGAGAGGAGATATAGATATGAGACATAGAGATGAGACAAAAATATGTTATGAAACATTGAGATTGAATACAGATATTCAATATGATGAGATTCTGAGAATCATAGTTTGATAGTAGATGAAAAGTATTATATTATAATATATCATGTAACGAAAAAAAAGGAATGGTGTTTAAAGTATATGTAAATCATGTGAATGGAGCACGAAATCGCAGGAAACCGAGGAATACGTGCCACGACCAAATCAAAATGTCGGCCATATCTAAAATCGAAAAAGCTGACGTGCGTGCGACACGCATTTGGAGAAATAGCGCGGTGGTTAGTTAGTTAGTTTTATATCTGATTTGTATGTTTTCTTACGCAATGTTGTAAATAAGTCCATTTGTATACCCATAAAAATCATTGAATGTAAAACAGTTGTTCGCATGGATATTTTTTATAATTAACACGATTATATACTTCATGCATATTTTGGATGTGATTTAAGAGAGCACAGCAATTCGAGTATCATGACACAAAAATGTGGTAATAACAAAACACATTTTAGTGACTTGGAGATCGATGACAAATGTAGGAATAAACAATGCAATTTTAAATAAAGGAATAAATTATGCGATAGGTGGGAGTTTATACTGGGTAATATAAAACATTTACTTATAAACATTTAAAGTTGCAAGAAATTCTGATGACTGGATACGTGGGAAGTCGTAATGTATATAATAATAATTATCGATGGTTTAATAAACATGTATTCCAAACGTATGATTTATTAGGTAGAATAGATTTTAATGCACTATGAATCGATTGTAACTTTTTATTTCCAGGTTCATTTCTTCTTGTTTCTTTGCAATTGAATTTTAACCAGCCTAACTATTTGAACGTACGTGATACGTTCACTTTGACTGTACCATTCTGCGCTTTCCCGTATCACGTACGCGCTTGAGAAAAAGTAATGTACCTAAAATGAACAAACTGTTAGGGATACGCGCGTGTGCCAAAAACACTTGAGTACAAGTCTTCATAAATATGATAATTTTACAAGGGGCAGGCGAAGTGTGCGGTCGAGTATTTGACGTTTCGTAATTTAAATAAATGAAATTAATATATAATTAAATTTCATTAATAAAAAACCTGCTTTTTTTAACGTTTCTCGGAAAATTACCTGAAGGTAGGGCGGTTAAAAAGATATTGAATTTAAAATTTTCATCGTGGAATTCTTATCTTTATCAAATAAAATCAATAGATATTAGCATCGTGGAATAGAAATTCAGCATCTTGGAATTCTTTTCTTTATCAAATAAAATCAATTCATATTTTCAAAAGACAATGCAAACATATTGATAGTTTAATACATAAATTTAAGAACACGTAAAATAAGATTTTTTTCTGTACATAATTCCTTTATAATGTATTTAGATTTATTCAGCAGTTTCTGGTATCTGGTATTTTCTGGTATCATAAGATGGCAGCAAGCTGCCGAAACCAGTCATAGCTAAAAATCAAATGGAATAAAAAGATGATGATATTTAAATAAAAGAAAAAAATACAACATAATTCCGTTTATAGATTACTGAACTAGCACAAGTTATTAATTTCTTCTTCACAGATTCTATTCTAAGCGTTTCATTACGCTCGGTTTTCTGTGGCCTTCTTTAACTCAACACATCTATCGAAGATCATGTCATCGCAGATCTGTTCAGATATTTTTGTCGGGGGCGCCTTCTATAATTTGTCACCTGAACCATTCCCTCATTATGTCATGCACGAGTCCCTTATGGCGCATAATATGGCCGATCCATCGAGTTCGCATTATTAAATTTTTATTTTATTCCTTTTTTTAGAAAACCTCAATTGAGTTATAGGTTATTTACATCTTACATGCTATAATATATTTTTCAATTTATTTAACTTATTTCTAGGTAAGCACTTTTTTTTTATTTGTAGGTCATTGTAGAGCTATAGTGAATTGTACAATATCCTTGATTGTCCTGTCTTTGTCCGTGCACTTGGTAAGTGATATCTGTTTCTAGTCCACAGACGTGTTCAGTATCTGATTTTTTTATTGGCTTGTAAGTAAGTACTGTCTGTTGTCTCTTCCGTCTCTTCAATTAGCATTTACAGGAAACATTGAATATGTTTTCTTCCGGCACGTCCGGACAGTTATACAACTGTTTTGTACTTCGATTGTAAGCCAAAGATACGTTAAATGTAAATTTGTACGTTTTTCTGGAAACGTGATCATGGTGCAACCGTTCACTTCTGCAAGGAGCCGAGCCGTGGCAAGTTTCTATTGAATATGTTTGAAAATCGCTGAAAAAATGCTAACTGTTGTGCTGAATGTTTATAATATTGTAACGTGAGTCATTAAGTCCGCGGAAGTATTAGAAATGAGATCGCCAACCGAGACTGATAATGTGTGTTGCGGTACTGCCGGAGCGTAGAATAAGCCGTGCATCCATCATGCGTCAAGATGCGTTCGTACGAGTATATGCGATTGTACCAGGTCCCATACACAGTCACAGGTGCATACACCTTAAGCACATCACAAAAGGTTAATATATGTTTCAGATTCATAAACACATAGGTACTCCTTTTATTGATAATGATAGTTTTTTCGAATTAGTCATTTGTAGAGCATGTAGAGATATAATTTGTCAATTACTAGGATAGGATAGGGAAGAGCTTACCAGAGTGATCGCCAACGTCGGGGGGACCTGAAAGGGCACTTTAAGAAGAAAAAGAATTACTGTTGATTTCTAAGAGTTTAGAATTTATGTATGGAAGTAAAGCAACAGGCAAAAGAATGACAAAAGTAAAAAAAATGCAGTAGAAATGAGATCTCTTAGACGAATATGTAGAAAATTTGCGAATGATAGAGCGTCAAATAATATTATAAGAAGTGAATGCGGTGCGAATGAAAGTGTTATGACCAAAATAATGAAAGGAATATAAAGGTGGTTAAGGCAAATGGAAAGAATGGTAAAAAAGTATACCATAAGTTAACGATGTAAATGGAACTAGAAATAGAGAAAGACCGAGGAAAACGTGGCAAGATCAAATAAATTAAATTTTGAATGTCGGCCACGCGAGGATTCGGAGAAATCGACGTGCGTACATGACACGATATGTGAAGTTCGGGGATCGAGGAAGTTTGTCAGAAAAGAATAGTCTGGCAGTCCAGTCTGCTTTGGGGATGGCGTGATAGTTAGTTAGTTAGTTAGTAAGTATTTAAAGAATATGTGAATAATTTAATTAAAACATACTGAAATAGAATTATGTGGAATTTAAAAAATGAATTCAAAAGGCAAAACTTACCACTCTTCAAAAATATTTAAAACACCGGGAAAAACTAATTACGTTTTTCCTTGATAATGCGAGTATATTTATGGTATGAATAGCCACAATGGATTTATTATAATTTTTTTAATATATTTTATGAGAATGACACGTTCAAAGACATTTGATAGTGTCACAGCAAAGCAAAACGTGGGGTTCTTATAAAATATATTAAAACGTTTAGAAAACATACTTTTTTATTCATAATAAATATTACTAAGTAGTTTTATATCAATTTGAAATACTGAAAATCTTAATCGTTAAACTGTTTTACAGATATAAATTATTTTATGACATGGATATTTAATTTTGATAATTTTTAACTTAATTATATTCGAAAGCAGATTTTTATACAATGCTTTTAAATTAAATATATAACAAATGCACGCGAATGAGTGCTCACACGTTTTTCGGCTAATTGGTGTATCGGATCATGTGATGACGGCTTAAGTCGCACCCGGGATTTAGAATATTAAACAGCTGATGTGTTCTCATGATGTATACCGACTCGAGGAAGGTACGTACCTGCCCACTTAATTACTGCACGTTAATATTGCAATTTTACACACAATTTCCGTACAAAACAAATACATAATTTTCCTTTCACACGATTTTTTCTAGCAAACGTTATTGAGTTTTAACCAACTGAATATTAAAAAAAATACATAAAATATCTTTATAACGTTTAAAAAAAAAAGGTTTATTAAACCAAGTGTTTTAACAACACTTTGTTTAATAACGGGTACCCCGATGAAGCTCCGATTGATGCAAAACCGGTTGGTAGTATTAAGAAATAAAACAGAGTTGTGTTATTACAACATTTAAAAGAAATTAATTAACTAACCATCATGCCATCTCCCTGAAGGGGTAGAAACGTAAAAAGAAAAACCGTCACATTAGCTTCTTTCCTGACATACTTGTTTTGATTCCACAACATTCATACATCGTGTCATGCACACACGTCGATTTTTCCGACTCCTTGCGTGGTCGATATTCAATAAATTCAATGAAGTAAACATATTAAAATATTTTATTAATGTCTTTATATAATTAAAATATATTGTTGTTTGTTAAAAAAAACTGTAATATTCTATATCTTTTTAATATTATGCTTATTATTACGAATAAATTATTTTTATTCTACGTATATATTTACAAGAATGTTGAGTTGACGACCTTAGTGGCAGAATGGTAAGAGCTCTGACTTCCATAACGAAGGTCCCGGGTTCGATTCCCGTCGATGGCAGTGTGATAATCACACTGTCTTTGATCTGGTGTAGAATTCTCGTGACAATAAATTGGCGATAGATTGTCTACCTATTACATGTCACGAGAATCAATATAATAGCTAAAAAATAAAATGTATACAGTAATTGGGTTCAAACGACCTGTTGTATACATAAAATATAACATCCGTTTCCATCAATTTCCGTTAAAATAATCAGATATATCGTACAAGTACGTGCAATATGTTCTAAATAGGAAGCGCTTGAAAATGCAAGGTCAATGAAATTAACGATTTCTACGGAAATTTAACAAGTAGTGCAAAAATTACTTCCATGTAAGTGAAACATTTTGTACGCATTTTCTTTTTATAAACGCGATTAGGAATAAGATTGTTTTACATATTTGAATGGGTTAAGTTTATTTATTATAAATGATAATATATTTTATATAAGCACGCAAAAGAAAAATTTGTCTTTGAAAGTACTAGTATATTATTTATTTTTGATAGTATACATATAAAACATCTAATGACAATAGTAATAAGTAACATATTAAAATCATGTTACCTATTACTATTGTCATTTGATGCTTTATTCTATTTTATCAGATAAGACACTTTAATTAGATGTGTACACCAAGTTCGTAATACTGGCAGTGCAATTGTTATACACCCTTTAGAGTAGACTAGTGATAAATAGTAGTTCTTTTTTAATTACGTAAATTACAAAAATATTTTTTAAAATGCTTATTTAGTTTTAATCTATTTTGCCTTCCTCAAGCTTTTGCCAGTTGAAAACATTTGGAACTAGAAGAATAAAAAGTGAAATTAAACGATAAATTTATGTTTTTTTTAAACTAACTAACTAACCATCACGCCATTTCTCCGGAGGGGTAGGCAGAGAGGATGGATCACCATAATGCTCTGTCCTGGCATACCTCTCGGGCTTCCTCTACATTCATACATAGTACCATGCACGCACGTCGATTATTCCGACTTCGAATGTGGCCGCCTTTTAGTAATTGATTAATTTGGTCTTGCCATGTTTTCCTTCGGTCGTCTTCGGCTTCTTTTTCCACTCACGCTGCTTGTTTACAACTTTTTAACCATTCTACTCTCATCTTTTCGTTCCATATGTCCAAACTGTTTCAGGGATCCTTTTTTAATTTTATCCATGATGCTATGATAGTATGTGTAAGCATGTAATAAATAGAAGTTCTTAGATAATTGCATAAATGAAAAAAAATACAAAATCTTTTAAATGCAATTTTAGTTTTAATCCACTTCGCCTTTTTCAAGCTCGAGCCGGTCGAAAACAATCGGAACTAGAATAATAATAAGTGAAATAAAACGATTTATATACATGATTTTTTTTCACTTTTTACATTTCAATGATACGAACTGCATCTCATATGTTGAGTTGAAGAGCTCCGTCGAGCCGTGGGGGAACGAAGTGCAAGAGATTGCTGCAAACCAATTCATAGGATTAAAACAACGAAGGGATATTTTAATTACATAAGAATATATTATTTCTAGAAGGTAGAAGAACATTTGATTGGAAACACCTTCACAATTACCTCGGAGTTCGTACCCCACAATGAACAACGACCTAGCCAAATACATAAAGACTAACGACTGTCAGAAACTAGAAAGACGTGAAGAATGGACACGGATGGCTAAGGTTAGGAGCTGGTGAAAGACTGTTGGAGAGGAGACCAAATCCCACACTGGGATGAAGTGCCGAGAAAAAAAGGTTATTTATAATTATATATTAAATATCATAATAGATACTTCTTGAATAGGTGTAAGTATTCCTAGTAGAACGAATTTCGTAATAAGACCTATAAATCGCACATACACAATAAAATTAACATTGAATGCCTAGTCTCTATTAGGTTGCGTACAATTAGTATTGTGATTGCATAGAAAATGGATAGAGGGCGTTAACCAAAACTCCAAAAGCCGTTCCTACGTTGACACGTGACTTCATAGTGAAAATTTTAACGGCGCTAGTAGTCATCGATAATAATATACAAAATAACCTATCCTCGCTTGTTTTATGCTGTCAGTAATAAAGTTTCTAAATAACTAATAGCGCGATGTTTACCAAACACTCCTACGTTTGACGTATCTTCAGAATTCGTTATTTCACAAGGTTTATGTGTGAAAGCGGCAAGGAATGCAGAATTTCACTATAAAATTTAATTCCGAAATACTGTCCTCTCTATTTTGTTCATGTGTCGGAGGAAAACTGATAATTTTGATTTACATAGTACGCTGTGCACCTACCGATATATGAAAGTTGTTTGAGGTGATAAAATAGAAGTATGGGCTGGGCAGCTGAGATAACCGGTGTACGTACCTGGAAAGAAAGAAACACCTTATTAGTTTTAACGAAAACATAATTGTACACTTATAAGATAATGTACTACAGGTCATAACATTACAGATATCGTTTTAAATGCGTCAAGTAACAAACACAAATTAAATTAATTTAGTAAAAGCAGTGAAAATTTTATTTTGCGTACAATGTTTCGTGAAATGAATGCAATTACCCTCACCTAAATTATTTTGATAATGAATTTTCTCAAAGAAATATCGACTGTCAAAATTAATATTTTTAACATTTAAATAGCGTCAAAATTATGGAAATAGCAAAAAGATTTATACATATTTATTAAATATAGCCACGCAAGACTTTGAAACACAAAGTGCAGAGACGATGGCTTAGATATGAGTATGATAACAAAAGACGGACTATTTGTTGACATCGGCGGATTCAGAGCCAATGTCTTCCTTTACTCTATATGCTCCAAAGTTTGTGGGTCCAGCATTATACTCTTCAGCCATGTGAGGACTCACGTGAAGGACAGTCTTTCTAGAACACGAAAGACTATCAATGACGATGAAACCCCACGCCAGCAGATAAAACTTGCTGAAAATGATTTGCAAGGGATGTTAATACAGTGAAAGGCATTTGCCAAAGTTGCTAGTGGATATTTTACGTGACCATATGAAAACGACTTAATTCTCTTTCTACTGTAAGTAAATACATGTATCTACATATGTTTTTTTCACGACTAAATTATATACGTAGATATATATGCGATCATATGTAGGTACGTATGTATGCATAATGTATGAACGCATGTTTGCGATTAAATATATAATTAAATATCTGTTTTCGCTATATAATCATTTTCAAATTTAAATTGTTAAATATAATTGAAGTTTAAAAATAAACCATCGAAAGTAAAAAAGCTGGGTCTTAGCAATGTTTCGAATTCAATTCGAATGTTGAATTTGTCGGCAAGACGTTGTATGGCCTTACGTACGCATTAAAAATTATGTACAAACAACACGTTTTAACTTTACAAGCGTATTTATGTACAATCAGCATAAATTGTTTAAGGGAATGTTTATTGGGAGTGTGGCAATGTGTGTGGTGAGAAGAGCCGCCCGTAACTGGTATTAATGATTAAGTACAAATAGATACAAAAACGCCCACTGCCTCTAGAGACTTCGGAGCTAAGGGCGAGAGTAGCAGAAGTGCCCTGTATCTGTACATATACTTCGTTTCTTAACTTGTATTGTGTCATTCACAATATATTTTAATGGTCTTTTTTATCGTGATACATGTGATTGTGAAACGAAATGCAGAAGAATAAATTTATCTATGGTCACTAATTCATTTAAAAAAATGAAAATTCAAACCCACGAAAACTGGCCTGATTTTGAAAATACAAATAAATGATTTTAATTACAAAATTAATATTGCGTGACTATTTAAAGATCCTCATTGATTGCAATGTAGTTTAAAGCAGTTTGATAGAATCAGACTAAACGCGGTGACTGGTGAAGGTATTCTGTTGATGCTTTCTGTGAGAATTCTAAGGTCTGGTATAAATTTATATTTGGTTTGACTACCTGACGTTATGAATGTTAAAATATACCAAAAAAAAAATTATCGAAATATTATTACTATGATTAAAATATACAATGTTTTTTATGCTTCTCTCATACAATTTATTTTTAAAAGATAAATTAAGTTTTATTTGTTATTTCAATATTGAGGAAAACGTCATAAAATGTTTGTCATATTTTGTGTGTGTGTAACGATTTGCCATATGTTGTTGACATTTATTAAATATATTGTACATTGCATAATGTCATAATGTCCTCGCAAGGCGAAATATGTCACTCATATAAAACATTTTAAGACTTCCAGAAAGCATTATCAATCAATATTAAATAATTGATATAGAGCTTTACACTGTTTTTCAAGATATAGTTATCTACCTCATAACTGTCGTTAAGATGGAGACTGCAACGATTTTTGAACCGTCACTCAAGAAAGATAAGTTACACATATCGACTCAAGATCCCAATAAACAAATTGCTACAAAAATAGAAAATCTACGCAATTATTTATAGTCATCTTTAGATGTTTTAAGAAGAAAATAATTTTAATCGGAATATTACAACTTATTGGTTTTGATTAACTTTAAATAGAAAAGACGCATTTATAGCTTAGTTAATACGAAGCATTCTGTTTATAGGGTCCTCTTATAGAAACTAGTTTTGCCTTGCCTGCCCACCAGGAGTGGGCCGTTCCTGGAGCCAGGCACATCTCGGAGCTGTTTTGCATACAGATGTTGTAACAGATAATGGGAGCAAACTGGTTGTGAATGAAAACCTCTCATTGCGCTCAAATGCAATAAATAATGGAAGTGTACAGGATAATAACACTAGTTGAATTATAGGAACAGTTGATTTCATTACAGGAAAAAATAATTCGAAAGCATCTACGCAAATTATACATAGCAACGATTTATTTTGAACTAAATAATGTGATAAAAAATACGTGATTTAACTAAATAACTAACCAACTATCACGCCGTCTTTCTCAAGGAGTCTTCTTCTCTGGTTTCAATCCTGGGATTGGTTTGCGGCAATTTCCTCTATTATTCTCTTCCATTCTTCCCTGTCTTGTGCGGCTCTTTTGAAATCTGCATTTGATGAGCAGCGCACGTCCACCAACAGGTCCTCCAGGTACTCTCGGCGTGGGCGTCCCCTAGAGTTTGTCCCCTCAAGGAGTAGGCTGCAAGAATGGACGGCCACACAGTTCTTAACTGGCAAACTTATCTATCTTTCTCGACATTCATACATCATACCATGCACGCACGTCGATTTGTCCGACGTGGGACACATTTAATATTTGATTGATTTGATCGTTACCCGTTTTCTTCGGCCTTCCTTTATTTATATTTCCGTTAACGTCGTTTACATGTACTATTTCTACCATTCTTTCTTCTAATTATTTCCAAAGAACATTTTTCAGTATTTTGGGGTTTATTACTTAATTATTGTTAACAATGTATTAATCGACATCAATAATCATATTATTCTAATATACTTATAATTTTACAAAATAATATAATAATAATTAAAATAAAATTACAATATATTGCTCCATTTACTCGGAAATATAAACAACAAATGCATGATTCTCGTTTTAATTGATAATTACTTAGAAGGTGAAAGATATAATTCAACAAAATCTCTAAAAAAGGACGCTTTAATTTGCATTAATTAATAAAAATAAAAATAGGCTGTAACGTTAAGGGTAACATATTGTAATACTGTATAATTAATAACCCAATGATTGGTATTGAAAAATAAATTTAGTATATGGATAGAAAAAAAAAAATCTTTAATGGAAAATCAAGGTACCTATGGTAACTTAATCTGTAAGAATCGTAGATCCATCAGTTCGTGATGGAGCCAGCTGTTCGTGAGAACTCTGATGTATCGACTTTTTTTAGCGTTATCGAATTGTGAGTCGACGTAGAAATCTTTTATGAGAGAGCAAAATGTATGTCAAAAGTTTGCTGACTACTTTCGGTATTTTTAATTTGATTATTGAGTAAAGAAGAGGCCAGTGTTCCAATGCACTAAGATGATTTTCAATTTTTTAAATTTATATTGGGTAATTATTAATAATTAATACGAGTGACAACGTTTGTTCTTTAGAAGTTTTATTTTATTTTATAGACATTAAGGCATTATGATATAACATTTGATAATATCTTAGCAATACGAAACATGTCATTCCCATAAAATAAAGTAAAGTTTCTAGATAACAGTAGTTTTCATTCACATTAATTGTTATCATAAATATGCAGTTCTACATAATTGTATCAAAACACGTTTAAATATTTATCTTAATAAATAGAATTATGTATTTTTTTTTATGATAAACATTTGCACTAATGCATTTTTATTAAATTATTTCTGTGGCCTGTTTTGACATAATGTGTATATTCTACTATATATGAGGAAATATTTTTCTGCATGTGGTGGTAAAACTTGGTTATTTTTTTTTAGATCTATGCGCAATAATTACTTAAAAGATTTTGTTATAAAATTTGTTTTCAACATTCAATCCAAGTAAATATATCTATTCCTAAGGTTAAACGGACATATCAACAACAAAAACACAACTAATATAATATGAGCATGTTTATTGTGTCTTGAACAATGACGTTAATCTTCCATTTAAATAATTAAAACAAATGAATGCGTCTGCTATTCGATAATTTTATTATATTTTATGGAAATTACGTGTTTTACCATGCTTGATCATTTGATTAAACCTTGGCATGACCAAATATGCCATGCCAATAAGATATAATAAAACTAATAAAAAACATACATTTTCAAGCGTATTATTTTATATAGGTTTGTAACAAAAAAAAGTTTTGTATTATAGTTTTATCACTTTTTGTACAATTCATATAAATTAGAAATATAAATTTTATTTGATTTTATCACAATACATATCTATTAAATATGAATTTTATCATCGTTAACTAGGATGTTACGTTAATTACATAGGATGGTCGATTCAAGAAAGACGTAGATAGTCGTATACACCAGGCTAAACTTGCCTTCAGTAAAAAGTCTAAAATATTCGAGTCCAACAACATAGACCTGAAACTCCGAAAACAACTTTTAAAAACATTGGTGTGGAGTGTTTTACTGTACGGCTGCGAGACTTGGTGCCTGGGCGAAATAGAGCGCAAAAGACTGGAGGCATTTGAAATGTGACCGACGAGTTGCCCATGTTTCATGGAGGGAACACATTACAGATGAAGAGGTTCTCAGCAGAGTTGAAGAGAGTAGGCACGTGTTGAACACCATAGCGGAGAGGCGCGCAAGATGGATTGGTCATGTGTTGCGACACGAATGTTTCCTGCATAATATGTTGGAGGGAATGGTCGAAGGATCAATTAGCAGAGGACGGCCTCGCCAAGAGTACCTAGACCAGATTTGCCGAATTATAGGGTGCACCTTTTATGCGGAGTTGAAGAGAGTTGCCGAGGACCGAGCGGAGTGGAAGAGGAGATGCGTCGCCTTGCTGCAGACCAATCATTAGATTGAGACCGGAGAAGATGATATCATCGTACATATATTATTGAAATATCTAATGAGAAATGATTTATACGAATATAAATAGGGTTATATCCTGTCAAAATATGATAAAATCCAAAAAAGTTTCTTTCTTGACCTCTCGGTAATCTCACCTCAGGCGAGCTGTAATCAGTAAAGGTCACGAGGCGTGCCCGGCAGCGGGTCATAAGCCATGAATCTTCTCTAATGCTGTTTATGTGCGGATAATATTTTTAAGACGGTACAGCTTTAGACGGACAGTACTTACCCGATTAAATGACTCTATTTTGTGAGTGTACACCGAACGAACTTATTATGTATGAATGTAATGAATAAAAGTTAACGAAACTTGGATAGAATTACAATATAAATAGAATACTAAACACTTTGTTTTCTTTATCATTAAAACATTCAGAAATTCGCTAACTTAACATTTAAAGACGGTTATTTCGGTTGCACCTTCTTTGTTGTCAAATCGCATTTAAAAGAGTTTTGAAGTTGATTTTGGAGCAGTAGATTAAATATCACAGGCTCTGTTGAAGTTTTAGAAAACCTACAGATTAATGTATTAATACTTTCATATGAAGCGCTTAATGTGAGGTGTGGTATTATTAAAAATAATTAAAAAAAATACTTGTACTCGTTTTTAAACCACTTTATTTTTGACAAAACCAATCGGTTTCGCTCTGAGTTTCGTCAGAGTTACAAAATAAACCCTTTTGTAACCCCAGTCTTTTTTTTGTAACCGTATGGTTTTGATCAAAATAAAGTGATGTAAAAACAAGTAAAAGTGTAGTTTATAATAATATATAATGTTGTTAATTAAATGTTCTAAGTAAAAGTTCATTCTTAATAATGAAAATAATAATAATAATAATAAATAGTTACTTTAAAATACATATTTAGTTTTATTCCACTTAATTTTTAACTTCAGCCGGTTTCGGTAGCTCGTCTATCATGTCACCTTCTATTACCTACATCAAAGTTTGTTCGGCATATATATGAAATATTTTTTAAATTCTGTCGATGTAGAATATCATATTTATTATATTAACCGTCACGTGATATACTCGTATGTATTATGAGGAAGTCGCGTATACGGTGAATGTTATTTGATAAAAAAGTATTTAACTTTAATAATTATACGTGGGATTATCATTATTAAAGTTTATTGACATTATACAGAAGGTATGTTTGAGACGTGGGAGAGTCGATAAAACTAATCTGATGCTGATTGAACGGAGTAGTAGCTGATTGCAATGTCCTTGACGAATCGGACTGGAAAGCAATCGCGTTTGAAGCCGTTCTTGCAGGCAGCAAAGCCCTAATCACGGATAAGTCGGGATTACAAAGAAGATGATGTGACAATAATATAATAATAACCCACGCTCTAATTTATTTTAAAAATAATTTACAAAACTTCATATGGAATAAGGCAGATGATTGTATCAAAAGTAAAATTAAAAAAGGATCCCATATTTGGTTTGGACGTATGGAACGAATGGACGAAAGAGGAACGGTTTAAATGTTGTTTAAAATACGATCTGTGTGAGTGGAAAGTGAAGCTGTGGAAGACAAAGCAAAGCATGCCATGACCATATTAATCATATACTTAAATGCATCTACATTCGAAGACGGAAAAAACGACGAGCGTGCATGTTAGTTAGTTAGTTAGTTTCATATGGAATAAAAATTTAATAATTATTTTACAAAATGACGCACGTGGGCAAAATAAATTAAAAATTGCAAAATTGAATTAACACATCAAATAAATTATAACTAATTATTAAAATCGCCATATAAACGTCGGCCTTGACCTATAGGCGAGTAGGTTTGAGTTGCGTTGACTGTTCCGTGTGTGGCGCTGTCGGGGCGTTCCAGAAATAGCCAATAAACAATAATCATTAAGACTAACGAACTGGCCGCGTGTGTAATCTAACGAGAAAGTGATCAGACAGCCAAAATCGGGACATAGAAAGTAACTTGGGAGCCTGGGGCTGGCGGCCGGCAGCCAGTCGAAGGCCGAGAGAGAAATGGAAACATCTATAGACCCGACACACCAAGCCCCGCCACATCGCGAATCACCCTTTCTTGTTGGGCTTTCGATTTTGATATCCAGTTTGCGATAATGGGGACGTTTGATCAGACGCCGCGGGAAGTATAAAATTTGGCATACTACAATGTGATTTAAATTTGCTTGCGATCTCATTCGGCTGTGATCACAGGTGGTCAAAATAATGTGAAGCTGTTAGTGAAACGATGGTAACTGGTTGCAGAACTAACTCACACTAGAAAAAGTATCAGATACATATATAAAATTAAGACTTAGTAATTAATTGCAAAGATATTGAGTGCGACGGCGTGATGGTTAGTTAGTTATATAATATTAATAATTACTACTGCAATATAAATAAGTACATCAAGATGTAAGAAATAAATACATTACTTATATTACAGTCTATGAATGATATAATAAATACAGATTTAGTGGACCAATAAAACGTTATAAAAATAAGTAATAAAACACCCACTTATAATTTATTGAAATAGAGTCCAGAGAAAAATCAAATTTGGATTTCGATCCTTATTTAGGTGCAGAGCGTAAACTAGATTTGATTTGATATTCTAAGTGACTACGTAAATGTTTGTTATATAGGATATTTTAATATACTCGTACTACGCTAAAATGGTGTTTTTATAATGAGTTAATTATTTAGAAAATACATAATGGTTAGTTTTTCCATAATTAAAAATCTCAATAAACACATGTTATTATAAAACGAAGACTAGTAAAAGTATTTTAATTTAATTTTTTTACTTTGCATTTAAAAAAAATGTGATATGTTGGGATTGTATTAATATACATATAATATATACATATAATATAATATATTGTTAACAACCAATGTAATTTTTTTCTAAGTCATGAGAATCAATATGAAAGCTATACCCACATCAACTTGCATGCCATAATGGAGGGTATGACCGAGGGGACAAACTCCAGGGGATGCCCACGCCGAGAGTACCTGGAGGACCTGTTGGTGGACGTGCGCTGCTCATCACATGCAGATTTCAAAAGAGCCGCACAAGACAGGGAAGAATGGAAGAGAAGAATAGAGGAAATTACTGCAAACCAATCTCAGGATTGAAACCAGAGAAGAAGACCCACATCGATTTGACTCGCGCTGTAATGATGTAAAGAGCGATTCAACAAAATAATAATAATAATATTATAATATATGATGTGTTGTATCTCTCAAATCAATTGCTTTTACATATGATGATCGTTTATATTATTTATTGCAAGCCGCACTAAATAATGCATTAGAAAATACGTGTCATTTAAGAACAATTTCTAAATTAATTAATACATAATCGATTATGTTCACATTCGTGACTCGGTTAAAGTTTTAAAGTTCAATTACTATGTATAGATTTTGTTCTCTGTCGATAGAAAAGAGCGTTTCCAACATGTTAGTCACGTGGGCTCCACTCTAGAGTATTGTTAAGACGTCCGAGCTGACAGCCGAACAAAGGAACGGTTAAAACAAACTTCTCTCAGACCATCGTCATCAATGGAGATCGATTAATGGTTCTCAATACGAGTGCATTTATTGTTTTATATTCATTGTTTAATTTTTTATCATAAATATCGAAGACGTTAAACTCCTGAAACATTGAATGTCTTTTCTTTTACTATATAAATGTGTATCACTGACGGCTTTCGTGGCAGAGTGGCAACAGCTATGACTGCAACACCGAAGGTCTCGGGTTCGATAATGTGAATAATAAAAACGAAATTCTCACGCTGTCTTTGGTCTGGTAGAAATCACGCGTAAATAAATATTGCAAATGACTAGCTACCTATCACATGTCACGACAATCGATAGCTAAAAAATTCTTCTTATTATTTTTCCTTGTTGTAGATCTATGTGGTCTGTTCTCCAGAGTGTTGCTCGTTCTATGAGGCATATTCCCAGCTGTCCTTCCATCTTTTAGGTCTTCCACGAGGATGAGTCCCATTAGGCTGATTTACAATGCAATATAGGGGAGTCTGGTAGTGCCCATTCTTTGAACATGACAGCACCAGTCCCTTTTTCGCTGTCTGCTCCATCTTAAAGTATCCTCAACCTCACATATCTCTCTTATTCTGGTGTTCTTCACGTGATCTCTCAGTGTCATGCCTGCTATCGTCCTTAGTGTCTTCATTTCGGAAGTCCTCAAAACATGTTTGGTCCTTACTGTATCTGCCCTTGCTTCGACGCCATATGTTATTATTGGCTACTAATAGCTAAAAAATTGTACACAATAATTGGGTTCAAATAAACTGTTAGAAAAACGTGAAAAGTAACGGGAAACTACCATATTAAAAGCACTTGATGGTATCCCAAGAACCCTCAAATTCATTTGACTTTGCTGCAAACCAATCCACAGAATTGAAACTTAAATAACTTAAAAAATATACGTGTATGCCGTATACATTTTTATAAGAAAAGTGTTATCTGTAAAATAATACGTAGATCGGCGCATCACAATGACGGGATTGTTCGCAAAATATTAAAAAACTGTTTTGTATTTTTCATCTTCGCTTTCTTTTGCTGCATCCTTTATTAGATGCGTATGAAGTTGGTTACAGTCAGCAAACCACTCCATTCTCTGATGTTTCCAAGCCATGATATTCTTCTGCGTTCCACACCTATACTTCCCTCGATATTACTCTAAATCAGCTAAAGTAAGTGATATTTCGGGTTGCGCAGAATATGCCTTAGGTATGCAGTTTTTCTTATTTCTATAATATTTGCTAGCAGTTGACCATCCATTCTCAGGTGTAACAGCACACCTTCGTCATTCTTGCCATCTATGGAATCTACATATTTAACCTGTATAAATGTCTTATAATACCATTTACTTTAGATAAATTACGGTATGTTTAAGAGGTAAGTGTTTCTAATTATCGCAGAGAGAATTCTGACTTTATATCGTTAGACCATTGCTCTTATATTCCTTGTCTGATTTGTTGTCCGATAGATACTCGTATGTCTGTAAAGCTATATGTTTATAATATCTCTGTGAAAACAAAGTTTTTCAAAGTAAAATCGCACTACGATTGCTGACACGTTCAATGTATTAAAATATCTTTAAATATAATTTTATAGCAATGCGTTAAGTAGGCTGGTTCCATTAGAATCAATTAAAAGTTTTCTAACGACAATCTCTGTCTCCAACGTGATAATATGCAGATCCGTTTCTTTTGTCATCAATAATAATTATATATCCCTGGAGTATATATTTTAATCGTTGTGCACATTCGCTTTTTTTTTAGGAAGAGAGAGTAGATTGTACGTCTCTCACTCTGATGTAGCACTTGTTTAAAGAAGTGACAAACGGGAAATATTTTTTATATCAGATTACCTGCATAAATGCATAACATAACATACAAGTATTATGTATAGGCTTTAAAAGTAACGGATTTAAGTTTTTTTTGTTTACTTTCTCTAACTATATGTATGATAAAGTAATTAACAGCTTATCGCTTTAATATGACATATGAGTGGCATTCAGTAATTTGAATTAGGAATAAATATATGAGTTTATATTGTTTATTTTATATGAAAGAGTTAATATCGTTCTTCTGTTGATGAAGCTTTCAAAGCATATCGAAAAAAATAAATCAAAAAGAGTAAAAAAAGCAGTTTTGATTCATTAAAAAAATTCGTATAAGTAATTAAGATTTATTTGTTTCTAAAATAAATACTTATGTCTCCTTATATAGCTACAAATTAATGCATGATTTGATCCTATATTTACATGATAAATAAAAACTGATTATTTTTACAAAATGTGATGAAGAAAAAGCTTTCTTCGAAAGTTAAATAAACAAATCAGATAACGAAACGTTTTATTAATTGCACTTCCATCGCTAAGAGTTACGTTTTTATATGTTGTCACGTATTTTGTTCAATCAAAAGCTTCCATTCTTGTGAAAGTTTTAAAATCAACATCTTGTCTGATCGAAATGAAAACAGTTTCTCGAATAAAAAAGGCGGTCTCGAGGTTATCCTATTATCTCCATAGCAACACAAAAAAGAAATCTACAAAAAAGCTTTCGATATTTCACTAAGCGCGCATCGATTTGACAGAGGATTGCTCGTTATCATTCCTTGTACACATTTTAAAAGAATTAACATATTACCGTATTTCTAGTATTAAGAAAAAGTATTAATTAATTTTATATTCAATAAAGCAGAAGAAAATGCTGTCAATGAAATAAGTTTTCATTTCATTTCATTTCATTTCATTTATTTTGATAATAATCACAAACATTACAGACATACAATTCCAAATCGTTTGCAATTACATTATAAACAGAGAAGCATTAACAAAATAAAAATTAAGCTTAAGAATAAGAAAAAATCATAACATTGATATTGCATCCCTGAGGCAACTCACACCATCACGAAATATGTCGACCTCTGAGGCGATCCGATTAAGCAAAAATATTGTACTACCCACAGACATAACCATTGGCAGGTTGGTTCTGCAGCGTGGCAAATAAAACAATCTGTGCTGTCTTTGACGAAGGTAATTATCAGGGACAAATAGACCTACATCACTCAGGACATCCGAGTTCTGTATACGGCCGCTAATCAGCTGAAAGAAGTGAACTCCCAAGTGAATGTTCCTCCTTCTCTCCAATGATTGGTAGCTTAGCATACCTAGCAAGAATTCAGTCGGAAAGAGCCACGGGTAATAACCGCGCTCCCTGAGGTAAAGAAAGCGCAGAAATTTTTTCTGCACTCGCTCCACCATCAGAGAATATCGGATCCCAGGCGGTGACCAAATAACGGAACTATATTCCAGCCGACTTCTTACCAGGGAATTATACAACACCCGAAGTACCTGTGTGTTCGAAAATATCTTGGCATTCCTGAAAACAAATCCAAGCATTTTAATGGAACTATTACATAGAGCAACTATGTGAAGATTGAACGATAATTGAGCATCGAACAGAACACCGAGATCTCTGGATGTAGAAGCTCTTTCAAGCTGTACCCCATCCATAAGATAGCGAAAGTTTTCATGCATTATAAGTTTTCATGCATTACAGTCAACTTAAAAACGTACCTTTATAAATAAAAATAACTACCACAACGACGTCTTTCCGAAGGATAGACAGAAATAATAGTCCGGTACATTGTTCTTTCTTGACATACTTCTCTTGATTTCTCAACATTCATGCATTGTGTGATGCAACCACGTTGATTTCTCCGACGCCTCACGTAGCAAATATTTAATATTTGATTCATTTGATCATGCCAATTGATCTTTTTTTGTTCCGTTTAAAACGTTAGTATATACTTTCTTTACTATTCTATCTTTATTCCTTCCTTGCATGTTTCCAAGCTATCTTAATGATCATTTAATTATTTTTTTCATAACAGTCTAATTCACAATGCATTCACTTCTTATATTTGCATTATACAGATTTACACACATTTGTCTCAGAGATCTCATTACTACTGCATTTTATTTTTACAAATACCATTTTTATATTTCTTCGTTCATAAAACAATTCCTAATGAAGAATGCTGATTATCCGTTTTTAATTGTTTTATGCACACAATGCAATCAGTGGGTCAATATTTTACTATAATGGGAGAGAAAAATATATGGTTATAATTTGTAAACTCGAATTTACCATTGTTTTTACAAACAACAGTAAGATGATGATGTTTTGTAAAGTAAAAAGCGTTTTTTATTATCATATTATATTATATATACATAAGGTTGAACGTAAAACTAAAAGAATAATGACTGTGGTAAAAGTGAGTCGTCCGGATATTTATTGTTTGGTGAACAATGATATAAAACCTAATAAATTATATTAAATCGTTTTAAATTATATTAAATCGTCAAACACTTTTACATTGTTATGAAAGTGAGTAAGTTTGTTTTTAATTCATAATAAAGATTTTGTTCACTCAAAATAAATGTCGTGAAATTAAAAGATGAAAATGATAACTACACAACAGCTTCCGTAATATACGAACAGTGCTGGTATTCTGGCAGCACTGTTCCACTAATTCAGAATTATTGGAAAAACTTCCCGAGTAATGGAAAAAAAAAACAGAAATGAAATGGGATGTTTCAAACAAAATGCAAGAAAATTAATTTTTTTTGTGAAATTTAAAAATTTGGTTAAATAATAATTAGATAAAACGATGTTATTTAGCTACTTCCACTTTTGTCTTTATTTAGACAGCGACCGATTTCGCCAGGCTCGCTGGCATCGACAGACTGGTCCTAGCCTAAAGCCTAGAGCTACATTTAATGAAATGAAATCACCCTCCTGCAAAGATAACGTAAATTTGAAACTCCACCAGAGAATAATCAAATGCTATGTGTGGTCTGTTTTATTGCATGGATATGAAAAATGGACCTTAAAAGTCAACTCAATGAACAGACTGGAAGCATTTGAAATGTGGCTCTTTGCCGGATACTCATTATTCCCTGGAAAGACGTGGTTACCAATACCGAAGTCCTAAGGCGAGCTAGAGTTGACAGGAAGGTGTTGTCAACTATCAAGGTTCGGAAGATTTCATATCTGGATCATGTATTGGGTGGAAGAAAGTACCATCTTCTTCAAATGATATTGGAGGAGAAAATTGAGGGACGCCGAGGGCTCGATAGAAGACAGATGTCCTGGCTGCGAAACACGAGAGAGTGGACCGGCATACGAAGTGTGGAGGAACTGTTACGAGCGGCGTAGGACAGGGACAGGTTCGCCGAGGTGATCGCCAATGTGGGGGGGATCCGACAGGGCATTTGAAGAAGAATAAAGCCTAGAATCTTAATATTACATTTGCTATATGGAAATATTTTTTTAAACTACATAGTTCCACAGAAACAAAATAGTAATTTTTACAAAATATATAAATATTTCTTCAATTATGAAACAAAAACTTTATAATTTTAAATAACTCTTTGAACCTAACAGTATTTTTGTATCGTCCTCCATAACTTAATTCATAGTAAGTTAAGAAATCATATGAAGTTTCATTTCTAAGCAACATCTTATAAAAAGCTTCTGGCCACCTGGTGTAGATTTACAACGTTTTTCGTGGTGTAGTAACTTAAAGCTAGTTAAATCCTGACACCGTTGACATAAATACTACACATCTGATTGGAGTGTGTAAGTTTGTTATTAAATGCGTGTGTTACGTTACCGGAGCATATGTATTCACATTCGGTAGAATATCTTATCTACTATTAATAATAAGTTGATTTGAGTGCCGTGCATGTGAGTGCCACCAGGTGGACAAAATATCGCATTAATTGCTTCTTTAAAAAAAACGAAAGTCACGCCGGAATTCACTTTTCCCAAACACACGGCTCCATGGCTGTTCGAACACAATGTACACACTTATCGTACACCGTACCTACCCGTGTTCTCAATGGCCAAACGTGTTTGAGCTAAGATCATGATTCTCTTTCATATCGCCCATTTGAGAGGTGTGTGAAAATTATACATTACTAAATAACAGAATATAAATTAAATGAAATTAACAAATAAATCGCTTCAGATAAGGACTTGAAAGTTTGGAGAGTGTCAGTTGATAAGTGTTAAAATTTATTTATTTTTCTTTCTGTAAATATTTAAAGAGTTGTGCACACAACGTACCTACGTAATGTTCAGATGGAATATTATATAAGAGATTTTTACTTAAGAAATCATTGCAAAAAAAATCTGCACTATACAAAAATACAATCCTTTTGAAACGTTCATTACAAAATATTATCTCTCCTTCATAAAAATGCAGAATTCACATTTTTCATATGCTGTTTGTACGATTAATCCTTTATGATACGACACAGAAAAAACAACGTGCCTGTATGACCCTTTGTATGAATGTGAAGGAAGCTAAAAAGGTTTGTCATGACAGAGTAGTGTGGCGGTCCATTCTCTCTGCCTTTTCTTCCGGGGAAACGTATATTTCTAAAACATGACTGGAATAATTAATACGAATGAAAACGTCTGTTTTCTAGAAGTTTTATATGTATATTTTATGTGAATGACACATTTCGCCTGTCTAGGGCAGTATCAAATGATATATCATGTCTGTAATATTATTTACATGAAATGATACAACTGTTTTCTAACAGTTTTATTATATTTAATGGGAATGAATTGCATCGCCGCGTTAAGGAATTATCAAATGTTTGATTTTGCCATATGAAATATTTTATAATGCCTAAGTTTGTCAAAACTTGACGTCTCCATAAAATTACATTAAACTTCTAGTTAACACACTCTTTATTCAAATTGATATTTTAATATAGAGTTTTACATCATTATTCAAGATATAATAAATAAGACAGCAATATATAATTAATACACTTAGGAAATTGAAAAAATATTTGTTTATTATCCACAAAATATTAAAAAAACACAACATGTTTCGGGGGATACCTCCATCTTCAGGTGTAAATATATAATAAAAACCAAACAATGAAAGACTAATATAAAACGCGCATTTCAAATTCGATACAATAATTAAGTTTATATGAAGATCTACTTGTATTTATACAGATTTATACTTGTGTTTATATACAAAAATTATATCTAAATATATACGAGTATACGTATCTTTGGAAATATAATATTATCTTTTTGAAATGTTTTCTCTAATATCATATATTAATAATTTAATTCAGTACAGAAAATAGACAAACTGATGGCATATATAGTATTTGTCTCTGCGTACAATCAAAGAGGAGCGGTGTAATTGTGAAAATGAGATCCAAACGTAAAAGGAAAGTAAGAAAACAATAATGGTACTATGACATAGTTAACGTAGGTACTCGTACGTATTGTTTGGGAATACCAAACAAATAAACCTATGCGGCGATGCCGGTATTTAAATACTTGGCCAGAACCGCGCACCGTATTGTGGAGCTATTCTCAGAGAACACGAAAGGTAAATCAACTCCTAAAAGACTGACGAAGAAAGAAAGTAAATTTGCGCCTCCAGCAGAACGGCGTGCGTACAGAAAGTAAACCCCATTTTATTACTATTGCTGCCGCCGGCTCTTTTACGTGACTTCTTCATTAATATAAAAACGTGCTTTATGATATATTTATGCATTGAAGTTTTGAGTTATTGCACTTTCTTTTCAAACAAGGTGCCAAAATAAATAAGCATTAGGCGTGGAGCGCGATCGTGAGGTTAGCTGATTAACTATTCCACTATAGATAATACATTACGAGATGTTTGTACGTGTTTAAGAAACAAAGTATTGTATGCATTTTATAATATGAATACTGTGCAGGCATAGTGAAAGGTTGCACTGCTTACCGTAAAAATATTGTTTCCTCTATTATCCTTTTTTCAGATTGGCACAAACATTATGAACAATTTATCGTTTCTCGTGATATTTGCGTACTTTTATTTTGTACCAATTGAGTTTAAATAATTTCAAGTTAGATTTGCAATTGTGAGATTTATAAGTTAACATTTTGAATGTAAACAAATACTTATAGACAAATACTGGATTTAACCCATTGCGGGTTAGTCATTTTTAAGGTGATAATCCAACCAATGACAGGTCGGAAGTCCTGTAAACGCCTCGACCACCATCTTCTGTTTCCAAAAAAACAATTTCCATATTCGTCTCTATTGAGATAAAATTAATCTTTATAAATTAACATAATATACGTATTTTAGTAGAACAAATGACAGAATGTTAAAAATTTTTTTTTTAATTTAAAGTTAAAGTAAATTAATAAGCGGTACTTTTATTATTATTTGCAATAGAAATAAAAAAAACACCCTTCTATGGGAACGACATTTCTTGTGAACATTTAAATAAAAGTCTTAAATACATTGACGACAAACTATGTACAAAATTACTCTCCTCGATGACCTCCTTAGATATGGAAAGTAGTTTTAATTCATTGTCTGAAGTTTGAAATGAAATAATGATAGACGCGGAGTAGGCGAAATACAGTAACCGAACATTGTAAAAAAATTGAAGTAAACTAACTAGCTAAATAACCATTACGGCGTTTTTCCGCAACGGTAGGCAGAGAGGATGGACCGCCATACTGTTCTAACCTGACATACATCTCGAGATTTCTCTACATTTATACGTCGTAGCATGCACGCTCGTCGATTTTTTCGACTTCGAATGTGGCCGCCTTTTAGTATTTGATTAATCTGGTTATGCCCTTTTTTTGGTCTTCCACGGCTTCTCTTTCCACTCACACTGCTTTTATACAACATTTTAATCATTATTTTTCTTATCCATTCATTCCATATGTCCAAGAAGTAGATGGTTCTTAGGGATATATTATTAATTTTGCTTTTGATGCAATCATCTGCCATAGATTTCTTCCTTATTTCGTAGTTCGGTATTCTATTGAAAATAGTTTTTCGTAATTTTTTCTCATTTCTACAGCATTTATTCTACTTTCATCCTTCTTTTGCCAGCTCCACGCATCCATACATCAATGTTGAAACATTAATTTGATTAAAACTTGACATCATAAATAAAAAAATAAAACCACTTGAATAACATATTTTTTAACGAATGGCTTGAAGATGAGCGCTGAGGATTTAAATAGTGCCAGCATAATATAATGGCTTTGTTTGCGAGAGAAAATATTTTAAGTAAGAAGCCACTAAGACACTTGAGTAATAAACTTCATCTTTTGTCAGTCAAAGAGAAACGGTCTGAACGTCTTAATCTCACTAAAAAGCGTATATCTGTTTTCACTTGCAGTTATATTATATTCTCATACACAAATAAGCCTACCGCTCAAAGTAAAGTTAATTTAATTGTCAAATAGAAGTACATTTCGTTAGTTAGGAGTGAACTTTGAGGTGAAATTGCCTCTTTGGAAAGTAAACACAATATGGTATAATAGGCCTTATAAGATTTTTTTAAATAAGACACATCCGAATAGTAAGTAAGATGCATTGAATTTGATGAAGCAAAAGTTTTACAATTAAATTGTATGCTAGTTAGAATCTATGTTGAAGAATAGTCCAATCCAGAAACCATTCTAAAAAGTGGGACGTCTTCATCACAGGAAGAAATTTGATATCCTGTATAAACAGATCACAAGATCTATAATAAGCAGAAGAAGAAGTAGGTTACCAAATTTACGTATCTGGGAAGCATGTTTACAAGAGACGGAAAAATGGAGAAAGACATCGAAAGAAGGGTTGGTGCTGAAAATAACATAAATGGGGCACTCAAAGTTATTCTAACTCACTGCAAATAGAAATATATCCACAGTAGCAAAGGTGGCAGTACACAATGGAGTTCTAGTGCTAACCCCCATGTATGAAAGTGAAGCTTGGAGCTGGCAAAAGAAGGATGAAAGCAGGATAAACGCCGTAGAAATGAGATAACTAAGAAGAATATGCGGGAAAACGTTGTATGATAGAACGATGAAATAAGAAAGAAATATAAGGCAGATGACTACATCATGGATAAAATTAAAAAAGGATCCCTGAGATGGTTTGGACATATGGAACGAATGGATGAGAGTAGAATCGTTAAAAAGTTGTACACAAGCAGCGTGAGTGGAAAAAGAAGCCGAGGACGACCGAGGAAAACATGGCACGACCAAATTAATCTATTATTTAAAGGCGGTCACATTCGAAGTCGGAATAATCGACGTGCGTGCATGGTACGGTATATGAATGTAGAGTAAGCCCGAGAGGTATGCCAGGACAGAGCATTGTGGCGATCCATCCTCTCTGCCTACCCCTCCAAGGAAATGGCGTGATGGTTAGTTAGTGGTAAGAAGTAGATTTTTTTAAGATATTTTGTTATTTATGAATATGTTTGTCTATAAATTTTATTTATGACCGCCTGCCGATAAACAGAGCGGTCACAGTGATACAATTTGAATGAATCCGATGTCGATACGTTGAATAGTTTTACCGCAAATCAATATGGCTGGCGAGCGTCCGTAATATTTATCTCCGTAAACAATGTTGAACCACTTCTTGTTTACATTCTAACAATCGCCCCGCCTAATCGGCGATCACGCCAAACCGCACCTGTGGACTGTGCAATCGAATTGCTGACTTGAGGCACTGCACAGGTGAAATGGTTCGGATCGTGTGGAATAACAAGAAACGGTTATTTGTATGGGCCTTGTGTTCTGGATTAAGGCGATAGCGTCCTTCGGTGTTTGGGCTTTACATTATTCTCGTGCGTCCGGCTATCATAGTGGACTTTGCAATACGAATAGGATGAAAAATAATTTACTTCAATAGGTCAAGGAGGCAATATGTCTATATTAATTTACAGCATAGAGTTATACACACTATTCCAGAATCTCGATCAAATAAACTTAGTAATAGTTTTATTTTCCTTCTTCCTTAGCCATATCTCCACTGCTGGATGTAAGCCTCCTCAAACGTTCTCTATGTTTCTCTATTCCGTGCTTCTCTCATCCATTCTCTATCCCCGACTGGAATTAGATCGTCAGCCCATCTTTTTTGGGGTTGATCGAAGGTCCTTTTTTACTCCCACGGTCTCCACCTAGACTCTGTGTGCTCATGTCTATATCTGGCGACATATCCTGTCCATTTCTACTCAGTTTGGCAATACGGTCCATTATATCGACAAGCTTTGTCCTGCATCCAGCGATAGAGTAGTATCGCTGTCTATTCTTTCTGCCTACCTTCCTGTGGTCACGGCATAATGATTTGTTGCTGTAAATAATATTAAATAAATCTCGAAGAGGTGGCGCCTTAAAATGCATATATACTGTCAGAACCAATATCGCTCGCTTCTACAAGTATATCCCGCGGCTTGCTGGGTTGATGTTTTGAAAAACGTATTATCATACATATACGATACGAAGGTGCCTAATATTATACGTATATATGCATGCAAATGGCAGACAACCTGTAATTCCCTTGAATGAACGAGATAGACGAAGTATGCCAGATTGATTGTGGAGATGATCGGTAATGTGATTATGATTAAGATCGTTCTTTCACTCTTTGATAATATAAGCTACAGTGTGATTAATTTAAAGTCTTTGGATACGTACATACACAAAATTATTTCACATAGGTATCATTATTGTTTATTATTTTATTTTGGCATTGCCGTGTTAAACAAATTCGCTTGTATTTTTTTTATTCCCAGATTACAATTTGTAAAAATAACACGTTTTTAGTTTATAATTTACATATATGCAAACCCGATAATTCATAACTGTCACAAATATTACAATATCAGTAATATTCAATTCCACAATTGCAATTGACACATAAAAAATTACATATCAGTTAACATAAAATCTTAGAGATTCATTTGACACAAAGTGTGATATATTTGCTGTTTCTTGGGATGCCACTCGGGTCATTTTAATCTGAGAGTTTCCTAGTGCTTTCCACATTCACATATTAAAGTTATTATTTGGTAATTAATTTTGTATGAAATAGTTGTGATTGAATTTTATTTTTGGTTAGAAAAAAAATGTTTATCGTTCTGTTATAAAAATGAATAAAAAACAACGTATTTTTAATTATTTATAATCATAAAAACTGATACGCAATATGTTGATTGCCACGTATTCAGTGTGGAGGCTTCAAAATAATAATAAAAAACCCGCGCAAGCGACATTTATTTACATCGTGTATAAAAGAGTATAAATTATTCAATGTAAATTAGAGACGCTATTTGAATTCAAAACGTAAACAATTGAATTAAGAACCATGTTTGATGTTTTTCAATTATTCCTTTAAAAGGCAAACATTTTATCACGCATTATTTTACATTCTCATATCCTCCGTTTTATATGGTACATGTGTTAGCCAATGCAATATAAGGCTTTTTTTTAACTATATTTATTAATCGAAAAAGAAACATTACAATACTTTAAAAAAATATATATTTCATTAACGTTAACGTGAAGTATAAAATGTTTGAATTACATAAATAAACGATATAAGCTTTAGATTTTTCTATATGATTTAAAGTTGTTTGAGGTGTGTAATAATGATTGTTCACCAACGAAACGAGTAATCAATGTTATTAATTGAAATTTCTTGGTAAAAGTTCACTTTAAATAATGAAAACAAAAAAAATCGATACAATATTTCTTTATTATTATGTGTTTAATGTGCTTCCACTTGTAACACACTAAATACATAATAATAAAGAAATTTTGTATAATTTTTATTTATTTTTCATTAACAAAACGAGTGTTTAAAATAATTTTATGAATAAAATAAAGGTTAAAATTATTGTTTATCTCCACATAATTTTTCTTCTTTTATTCGTTGTTCTGCAAGGAATAATATGTATTTGTTCATAAGATTTCTCCATGCAACCACATTAAACTTCAGATAAGCGAGAAAACAAATATATATAAACACCTGTCAGTTGGTATTGTAATCGGTATTGTTGCAGTTGATAATCTAATTGATAATATTTTAAATAAAAAAAACAAAAATAAGTTTACTAAAACAATTTTGTATACTCCACCTAACTATAATCAGAAAAATAATCAATGGCGTAGAATTTTATATATTAATAATCTAACAAATATACTTTCTAAAGATCTTCCTAGACATTAGACCCGCGTTCTATACCAATAATAATCTAGGTAAATTGTTAATAAATAATAAAGACAAAGAAGACAAACTAATCCAATCGGGAGTATACAAACTTAAATGCGACGATTGCCCATCTTATTATATAGGAAAAACAACGCGTAACATTAATTTAAGAATGAAGGAACACATTAGGTGTCTCTCAAATAATAATTTTTCCGAATTCGCGAATCATCTCATAGAAAAAGATCACTCCTTCGATAAAAATAACGGCGTTGAAGTTTTGCATATCAGTAATAGAAAAGTAACATTAAACAACCTTGAAATCCTAGAAATAAAAAAGTCGATAAAAAATAAAGAAGAAATTATAAATAATCAAATTAATTTAACTTCCAGTCCGATACTAGATTTATTTCCCCTGTCCCATTATTCCGGCTAAAATGTAATTAACACTATTTCTTGGAACCACCCCCACTCCTCCTTTACCATTTTAATTTTATTTAGTATATAAGTAACGATTTTGTCTCATTTAGCTGTTAAAATTTATACACACTGAAGAAGGGGCTTCTGTGTCCCGAAACATGTCTGAAAAAAGTGTAATAAAGTGTTGTGATACAAAGTTATCAAAAAGTAATTCAAATATGAATCCGCAACACAAAGTAATGGCGAATATAGAAGAATATTTAATTTTTACACCTGTCAAAATTCTTTATATAAACGAAAAAACTTGTATAATTTTAACGTCAAAACCGCACAAACGTATTACGTGTCACAATTAACTATTATAAAGTGCAGCAACAATCAAATTGGCCAAAACAATTCACTTTTACACGAAACATCTCCAAATTTACGGGAGCGCCACATGAACTAAACCAAATTTTCAAAATCAGAACATTCCATTCCATTCCATTTTAATTATTTTATATATTATATAAGTAATGTATTAGAAAGGATGGGATATAGCAGTGACTTGAAGAAAAAAAAGTATATCAATATATGGAACCAATATAACAATTAGAAACGTTAATGAAGAGAGTACAATGAACTAATTTTCGACAAACATCTGTTTCTTTAGCGATTGTTAAAAACTATGATTTGTAATATTCATTGTCAAGTTAATAATACTGTTTTAGATTGTTCGGAGAGAACTATTTAGGTTACATATAAAAATATATGTGTTTTTTGTTTATTTGTTCGTTTTTCAAAAATATTTTCGAATATCGATCATCTCGAAGAAGCGATTAGCCGGCAGGCGATAGGGGCGCCCACCGCGGTAGGCGGTATTGCATGTAGTAGCCGCATTCCTCCAGCATCCACTCTCTTGTGTTTTCGTCAAGGTAAACCTGATCGTGTCTGCCAGGGGTCACCAAGGACCGCGAGCTCGTTATGTCTGGGAACAAAGTGATGATTGCGACCTCTGACTTGACCGGACCACATATCAGCGCCTCTTTAGTAACAAGTGTGCGGACGCTAGTTATACGAGTAGGTACGCATTCTTTAAGAATGTACGAAAGTTTCTAAATTAACCCCTTATTTTGTTACAAATATGTTATTCGAAAATGTTTCGAAACTTATAGTAAAAATGGTTATGAAAGATATTTTTTTGCAGTATACAATGATTTGTTGGATATATGTACATAATATTATATTATATTATGGTTTGGACATATGGAAATAATGAATGAAGAAAGAATGGTAAAAGAATTATATGTTAACGATGTAAATGGAACCAGAAATAGAGGAAGACCGAGGAAAACGTGGCGAAATCAAAAATTGAATGTCGGCCATGTGAGGAGTCAGAGAAATCGACGCGCGTGCATGACACGATGTATGAATATTGAGGAAGCGAGAGAAATATGTCAGGAAAGAAAAGTGTGGCAGTCCATTCTTTCTGCCTACCTCTTCGGGGAAACGGCGTGATGGTAAGTTAGTTAGTTAGTTATATTATTATATATTTATTAGATTACATATTTTTTTTAAACTGAAGTTGTTTACACTGTGTTATTCCGTTATTGTTTTCGAAACAAATTTAAACTAACTAAATAATCTTCACGCCGTCTTCCCGAAGGGGTAGGCAGAAATAATGGACTGCCACACTTTCCTTTCCTGACATATTTATCTCGCTTCCTCAACATTCATACATCGTGTCATGCACGCGCGTCGATTTCTCAGATAATTGATCTGTGGCCTCACGTGGCCGACACTCAATAATTGATTTATTTTATCGTGACACGTTTTCCTCGGTCTTCCTCTATTTTTGGTTCCATTTACATCTTGAACATATATTTTTTTACCATTCTTTCTTCATTCATTATTTCCATGTGTCCAAACCATCTTAATGATCCTTTCATTATTTTGTTCATAACACCATCTTTCGCATCAAGTGAACGGTGCACTTAAAGTTGTAATCGTAAACAAGAACCATTTCAAAATAGCTAAAATGGCAGTGCACAATGGTGTTTTTGTACCGACCCTGATGTATGGAAGCGAAGCATGGAACTGGCAAAAGAAAGATGAAAGTAGAATAAATGCAGTAGAAATGCGATCTCTTAGACGAATGTGTGGATACTCCGAGTATGATAGAGTGTCGAATGTGAACGAAATAAGAAGTGAATGCGGTGCCAATGAACAAATTTAACACTGTATAATTTAACACTTTTTCATATATATTTATTTTTTTAAATTAACAAAAAGCTTTTTGGAGGTACAATCCAATATCATTTTTGTTTTCACATAAAAATAAATTTTTCTTTGATTATACTTTAATTATAATAACATCCGAAGATGGTATATATTTCCGAGACATGTTGCGTTAATTTTTTTGACAAATAAAATGACGATATTTCGTGTTTATAAACACGAAACAGATCAATAATTTATTTGTGCGCCCTAGAATATAACACCTCAGTTGAGTAATCTTACCATAGTTATAACTATAATGGAAGTAATTTTGTTGTTAGAAGCGGCGCGGCGCCTTCCTTCAACACTCATCATGTTAATGTTTCTTTTGATGATTCAAGAACGCATTATTTGATATTCTAAAAAATACAGATTTTGATTGATGCAACGCATTTTCTATATATTTTTGATAACTAAAATGCTATTTCTTTTTCTTGTGTGAGTATAATAATTTGAACAATTTTTGAAGTATCTTTTTTCTTCTTCTGCTTTATTTAGGACTGTGTCTTGTTATTTCTCGGAGCCTGTTCCTGGGATGCATTGTCCAACTGTCTGCCATCTTTTGGTGGTCTTCCTCCAGGTCGATTTTCTGTTGGTACTTTATTTGCGGCTATATTTATCACTCTTTCATAACATGCTCTTTTCACATGATCTCTCCAGTAGCGTCTTCTCAGTCTTCCCCATCGCACGACATCTTCTACATAAATAAAATAAATGTTCTTAACTAACTAACTAACTTACCATCATGCCGTCTCCCCGAAGGGGTAGGCAGAAAGAATGGACTGCCACACTTTTCTTTCCTGACATATTTCTATCGTTTCCTCAACATTCATACATCGTGTCATGCACGCGCGTCGATTTCTCTGACTCCCCACATGGCCGACATTCAATATTTGATTTATTTGATCGTGCTACGTTCTCCTCGGTCTTCCTCTATTTCTGGTTCCACTTACATCGTTAACATAAATGTTCTTTAATTCTGAAGTAAGAAAGATCTGCAATGTAGAAGAGGTAGAAGAAGTATATACATAAAACATAATTAATACGAATGAAAACGTCTGTTTTCTAGAAGTTTTATTATATTAAAAACGCTTTTTCATATGAATGACATGTAATGGCGTGTCTAAGGCATGATCATATGTCTTTTTAAAACTTGCTATTACGATAGTGAATAAATGCATATTTCGAAACGTGTAATGATGTATATTTTTATAGAAGTAAACTTAGTAATGTTTTGATTAAAAAAAACCAGTCATTTACAACTGTGTGAATATTCTACACCATACAAAACAAATTTCTTTAAATGAAAAGTAGTATGTATATGAGTTGCATAATATTTGAAACAAAATGTTAAAAGATGACCGAATACGAATTGTATGGAGTTCATGTAATATTTATTCAAAAACTATGCACAAGTCGCATCGTTAAGTCTTTGAAAACTCGCTGCAAGAATGTATTGGGTATTGTAGTATGCATTACACAATTTTTAACCGAAGCATTAAATCAGTATAGAGTTTGAAACTAATTAACAGTGGACTGTAACTAAACAAAGCGTAAGCACGTTTACCACGGTTACGAAGACTATTATACGGAACCTATCCGAGGCAGGCAAAACTTCCTATGGTTTATGAACCGCCTCAGGTCACTGTTGCCGAAAGTAGGGCCGAAGTAGTAGGTAGGTACTTACTTACTCATGACCGCCAGCATATTTTCTATAACAGCTCTTCTTGCGGTATGACCACCGAATAATTTCATGTAATTTTCACACAACAAGGTAATTTATAAGCGGAGGAATCGAACAAAAAAAACCTTTCGTGCGCATTCTTAAATCAAATGTATAAATTGTTCTTTGTTGTCTGATCGTTATTAGGACAAAAGTCAATATTTAAAAAATGTATAATATAACATTACGAATGATTTATCTATCTGATGATGACTGTATTTTTTTTAATATAGTGATAAACTCCCATCTTATTACATATAATTTAATTAATACGACTGAAAACGACTTTTTTTTTAAGAAGTTTTATTATATTGTATTTGATGGGAATGACATGTTTCGCCTTTCGAAGGCATCATCAAATATGTTAAAACAATTTGATAATGGCTCAGAAAGGCAAAACAGAAGTTTTCATCCGTATTAATTATATAATATAAAGTTTAGCATGATTGTTTAAGAAACAATAAATAGTTAACGAGAATAGTTTGGTAGAATTTACGTATTTAGTATAGTTTGACAATAACAATGGCGATAGACTAGCTACCTATCACATGTCATGAGAACCAATAGCTTAAATAATGTATACACTGAGTTCAAATAACCTGTTATGTACAAAAGTGTGGAAAGACACGGGAAACTACCACATAAAATGGCCTCCCAATTAAATGGGCATCCCATGAACCAGCAAAGATGTTGATAGACTTTGCTGCAAACAAATCCTTAGGACGGAAACTTTAAAGAACACGGAACTCTGCATTTTTAATAATTATTACAATTATTCAATTACTTCACTATTAAAATAATTTTAAATGTGTACAGTATGATGTTTAAAATAATAAAACCAAAAACAAAAGTTTTATGGTATTGTTTGCCCTAAAATGTTCGATAATAATCAGATTTTCCAGGCGAGTTAATAAATTTAAGCAATCGATAGGGTGTTTTTTTTAACGTTTAATTTTTAAACTGCAAAATTGTTTCTACAGACTGTCAATTTGACTGTCGACAGTTGATTTGTAGTTAGTACGTTTTGCTATTTTACCATAAATAGACTGACGCCAGAACAGCGCTTGAAAATTGTACACATTTATTTTTGAAAATCATGGTTCTGCTCGCCAAACTTATCGTGCACTACGTCCATTTTACGGTCGACATAATCGTCCGTCCGAGCAAATTATTCGGAAAACCATGGATCGTTTTTGCACCACGTACACTCTAGTGGATAATACGCATCCACAAAGCCGACAATTGTCGAAAATTGGATTTCACGATTGCGCTTCATTCGAGCTAGCCGTGGCGCTCATATACCCGAAATTATATTTAAACAATAATGGAATAAATTATGTATTAAATAAAGGCAATATCATAGACATTAATATTATTTTAATGCGTTTTTTTTAAATTTTGAATATGTATTGTATACCTTAAAAAAACACCCTATATGATCGGAGTGCTTTTTCAAAGAAAATTAGTTAAGTACTTAATATTTGTATGTTTGCGTACTGCATTTATGTAAAAATATAATTATACTTTTGTATTATCACATAAACGATATCACGGAGGTGATAAATCCATTAAAAATAAAAGTGAATTTCTGTGCAATCGCGCGTGAACTTTTAATTGAAACTTAGAAATACTTTTTCTACTCCATCACGCCATAACAAATAGACATGCAGAAGTATAGATTAACCTCTATTGTTAACATGTTATAATTGTAAATCACATTTCTAAATTCATAACTTTTGACTCAACAATGAGATATAAACGTTACGGAGAAATTTAGTTCAATTATTTTTTTTGATGCCATTTATTTCGATATTCGGTAATCCAATAGAATATAGTAAAAAGTCAAACTAAAAATATTGGCAGACATTTGATCTGACCGTATTATTAGACCCGTCCGACATAAGAAACTGACTTCGCCCAACTATGAAAATGTCAACATATTTATTTTACGTATGATACATCTATTTCAAAAAAATGTAAATGATTTACCATTTTGATATTACATGTGAAACTATAAAATGAATAATTCAACATGATTTAAAGGGCACGGTCGCAAGAAGAACTATAAAAAATATATTTTCAGTATATTACTATTAACCGAAGTGAACGCAATCGTTGTGCAATAGATATGGATCAGATGTGCACTTAAAAATTATGTTTACTAGCTGACCCGGCGAACTTTGTACCGCCTCAGAATCAATAAACGTTGTGTTAACTTATTAGTTGAATTAAATTCAGTTATTTATTATGTTAAAATGAATACCCAAAATGAATTAAGTTCAATAAATGTGCAAAAATCGAAATGAAAAGTATTTGAATTACATTGATATGAATGTAATTCACATGGTAGCAAAGGATTTGCTTTATTGAAGCGAATCGAAATGATTCGCATAGCATTGTTGCACTACTTTCTGTTAAACTATTATATTATATTTGCTGGATGGGATGCTCTCAGGTCGATTTTTTCCGATGTTTAAATAGTTCGGGACGGAGACAAATCCAACAAATCAAAGATCATCAAAATCGGTCCAGCCGTTCTTGTGGTATAAATGGTGTAACTAACACGACTTTTTTTATATAAAATATATAGTATTAACCATTTTGTCAACTTTTGATAGTGTCATAGAAAGGCGAAACATGTCATTTCCATACACTATAATAAAACATCTAGAAAACAGACGTTTTCATTTGAATTAATTAACCATTTTGATCACATATAATATGTAAAATGGTACAAGAAATAATTCAAAGTGATTTTTAGGGCACTGCCGCAAAAAAGTATTACACACTGTAATATCAGAATTACAATATCAACTGCAGTGAACGCAATCTGTGTGCAATAGATTTAGATCAGATATGCACTTGGAAAAAAATTACACGCCTTTGGGTTTTATCTCGAATTACAATTAAAATTTGGTATTTAGTAATGCTAAAAAAATCCGTATACATTTCATTTAGCACCTGTATATACGCGATATCCAATAACGCGAATGAGTCAGATGTGTGGATTTTATCCCACGATTCGAAGGCAAACAACTGTTGCAAATAGATATGTTTTTTGACAGGTTAGAATAGTTTGCAAAACGAAATAAGCGGATACAAAACATATCACATTCTTAAATGAATATACGCTACAATATTAGATTACTTTGGGAATTAAAAAACATTGCCACTTTTTTAATAAAAAAATATTAAAATACACGACATATTTCAGAGGATACCTCCATCTTCAGGTGTAAAAAATATAACAAAAACTAAACAAAGAAAGTTGAAAGGGTATCATCTAGTTTTGTTTAGTTTTTGTTATATTTTTTACACCTGAAGATGGAGGTATCCTCTGGAGCATGTCGTGTATTTTAATATTTAAAAAAAAAAAAAGTGGTCTAAACAATGTTTTTTTAATTCCCAAAGTAGATTAATATGGAATTCCACAGTGTTAATGCCTTAACTTTCAATAAGTTTAATATTAGATTAATATATACATAGCTCCCTGAATACATTTTTAACAATCTATGTTGAAAGTGCAAACAGTTCAACATTTTTCTTAATAAAGAGCTATTTCTTTATGTCTTTTGATCACTTCTTCCTAAGATGCTATTGTGACATTATTTACAATTCATCATTTTCAAAGTTACATGCCAATACATTTGCAATGCGATTGTAGTCTCTCTCTGGTTTCAATCCTGGGATTGGTTTGCAGCAATTTCCTCTATTCTTCCCCGTCTTGTGCGGCTCTTTTTAAATCTGCATATGATGAGCAGCGCACGTCCACCAACAGGTCCTCCAGGTACTCTCGGCATGGTTGTCCCCTAGAGTTTGTCGCCTTGGTCATACCCTCCATTATGGCATGCAAGAAGCTTTCTTGTCGTATTACATGGCCGATCCATCTTGCACGCCTTTCGGACAAGGTCCTGAGCAGGATTGTAGTGTACCTACATAAATATATATTGGAGTATCAGGGTAATCTTCTTCTTTTTACAGATCTTGCGATCAGTTCAGACAGGATATCAATTTTGGTGCTTGTGATGAAGACGTCGAACTTTCTCTTAATGTCTTAAATGGTTGACGGTCCTCTTTAGTTTCATATATCAACTGGAAATTCTCTGTCTACTAAATCTCTTTTTATTTCGTTCGTCATCATCTTGTTGAATTTAATAGCCTCTTTTTAGGCATTTAAAGTTTTAGTGAGGCAGTTGCTCATACGTAATATATTATAAATTCTAGAAGGAAATAAATTCTCAATCAATCTGTGTGCAATAGATTTAGATTTAGATTCTGCTTAATGCTTACACCCAATCTTAATGGATGGCGCTAGTGTAGATTGAACTAAAAAATGTGAAGTGTTCTGCAACATTGTAGCATATATACATCTTCCAAACATTGCAAACGAATCCGCATATATACGAACCACTGCAAAAATATGAATGATGCTCGTTTATGGTACTTGTGAGAAATATCTTAAATACAGATAAATGATTGAGATTGTTGATAATCCTACGTAAGTACGGTGGAGTGTTTTTCATTTATAGATTTTTATCAACTGTACAGTTTACGTCTGTGTAAAAAAAATATAAATTATTGCTGATATGTCTATTGTTGTCACTACAACACATTTAAGTTCAGGTGTTAAGCGATTATGAGGTATTTGGTACAGTTTCGTAACTTATTAAACGAGACAGCATTAGGATCCAAAATTCCACAACACTGAAATAATGGGAAATAAAGTTCTCCCCGATTGAGTGAGAGGTGTGAATGAAATGAAAAAGAACGAAGATCGAAATGTGCGGAGAAAGCGAGAGACGCGGAGAGATTATAATAAAGCGTCAAGATTCCTATTATAAGTCGCTCAATCAAGATCAATCTGCCAAGAGTAATAAATGATGCGGCTAAATTAGAATTGCTATGCAGATGAAGCTGGAAATAACATAGGAAAAGTGAATATTCTATCATTTTGTTTTACGACAACCTAGATTACAAATGTAATAAAATCATTGTTATTGAAATCATATATAAAACAATATAAAATAATAATTTCAAATGATTTTTTTAACCAACTATTAAATTAACTAACTAACCATCACGCCGTCTTCCCTGAAGGGGTAGGCAGAAAGAACAGTGGACTGCCACACTTTAACCCAGTGGTTCCCAAACTTTTTTGACCCGTAGACAACCTGCTGATTTCTTTTATTTTGTGCAGACCCCCTACTTTTTTAATACTGTTATCTTTTTTACAAATTCACCTATAATTATAAGATGAGTTTTTGAAGCTGAAACAGAGCAAAATTAGGCCAAGAAAAAATAATCTGGAATTCGTTGTCAATTTTTTCTGGTCATTTGTGATCCGATTTTCACGAATGAGCAAAAAAAGGTCCAGAGACCCCCAAATCACTTCACGGACCCCTGAATAATCCCAGGGACCCTTGGGGGCCATACGGACTACTTTGGGAACCACTGCTTTAACCGATGCGGCACTCCATCCCTCTCTTTTCGCCCCCGCGGGAGACGCGGTGTGATGGGTTGAAAACCTCATCGTCACCAATAGGCGTAATCCGCGCATATTTCGATCGTCCAATGTTCACAAAATAAATCTAAAACAAGTAATATAAAACTCAATGATATAAAATAAAATTAAAAAATAAAAATAACATAACACATAATGTAAAAAATAAAAATGCATCGGTATATGCCCGGCCAACAATATGAGTTTCTATAGTAACGAAATAAAAAAATTATCTAAATAAACTTTTCAAAATTTAAGAAATCTGATTCAAAACGGTGTTTCAACTATAATATAGAAAAAAGATTTAAAAAAAATTATTCAGAAAAGGTATTATTAGAAAACATGTACAATTGTGGGATTGTATTCCACAATTTTGTTGGTTCTTGGAATGCCACTCGGGTTTTTAATGTGGTAGTTTTCCGTTCCTTTCCACATTTTTGGATACGCTAAAAGCTGCTGGTATTGAATCAAAATAATGTACATGCATACGTAAATATTAATATGTGACGTGATTAGATTTTAAAAACGTTGTTAATGCTAACAATTTTATTCGCTCGCACAAAGACTTTGACGTGGGATTTGCAGATATGCAAATGGATATCCTAACCATGCAAGGAGCGAGGAGTAGCTTCACACGGCGCGTCAAGTATCATTCTTTATTATTATCACGACGAGGAATGTCGCCAGATGGCACTCCGCCGTGGGAGGACCTGCTCCTCCACGTGGAACTACAGACCACAGGCTCGGCTCCGCGGGCACTGCGCAAAGAAACATGTAACTCCGAGTTTTACAATTGCGCTGTCGTTGTGTTTATAGTTCTACCAATCGTGTGTACCATTATTTAAATGAAAAAATAAAACGTAGGCAGAATGTTGAGATCCGCCAACGCGTGCCTGAGCCGTCTAGTCTGATAAACGGTGGCAAATTATTTCGCTTTTATGTACTAGTAGACGGTGAAGTGGGAAAATGCAATGCCCACGGGAGAACATGTTTGAGCCGTCATAACAATCCTCTCCGATACACAAAATAATATCTTATTAAAACTTTTATACATCAGGATTAAAATTGCATTGTTTCTATTTCTTCCTTCATTTAAATCTCAGATCTCTCTCTCTGGTTTCGATTTTGGGATTGGTTTGCAGCAATTTCTTCTATTCATCTCTTCCATTCTTCCCTGTCTTGTGCGGCTCTTTTGAAATCTGCATATGATGAGTAGCGCACGTCCACCAATAGGTCCTCCATGTACTCTCGGCGTGGGCGTCCCCTAGAGTTTGTCCCTTCGGTCATACCCTCAAACAAAATTTCATTGTTTCTATTTTTTCCTTCATTTAAATCTCAGAGTTTGTCCCCTCGGTCATACCCTCCATTATGGCATGCAAGAGGCCTTCTTGTCGTATTACATGGCCGATCCATCTTGCACGCCTTTCTGACAAGGTCCTGAGCAGGTGCCTTCCACCTTCGATTCTTTGGAGAATCTCCTCATTTGTAATGTGGTCTCTCCAGGAAATTCCTAATAGTCTTCTATAGGACCACATCTCAATAGCCTATAGTCTCCGTTTATCTCTTTTGGATAGGCACCATGTCTCGCAGCCATACATCAAGATACTCCATGCATAGTTCTTGATGAGGAGTATTCTCAGTTTTAGGTCTACTCGTATATTATTCGATTCTATTATTTTCGACCTTTTATTATCTCAGATAAGATAGATTTTATTTTATGTCGAAGTATAATTCTGGTAATGTAAGTATTATTTTATGCCCAATATTGCCCCACAGAAGCGTTTCGAGTTCTACTTTATTGAAGGCGATTTGTCTTCTATTCTCATGAATACCTTTTAACGAAGAAACAACTGTCATATTTATATTAACATGGTTCAATGTATATTTCCTTTAATGTTCTTTTGTTTCTACCCTTTACACCGATTTGACTCGCGCTGTAATGATGTAAAAAGCTATCCAACATGATAATAATAATTCTACGAAGTATACGACAATGACGATATATGGCTTGATAGAAAGCTTTTGTGATAGTAGATGTACTATCTGTCTTATGATTAATCATCATTTCTTTTCCCCATTTAATTGTATAACACATTATATCTATACATACTTTTTTTAAACTTTAATATGTTCGTGCATACAGTTCTTAACTTTTATCTTTACGCATTGGAATGTCGAAACACTATAATGCTTTTGATAATCGATTAAAAAAATGGATAAGAAAAAAAAAAGTATTTAACAATATACAATATTTATCCTTTAATGCACCATTTAAAAAAATATTTGCATTAAATAATAAATAATATTCAACTTTCCTCGTTCTTTTGAAAATATTACGAAGCATACAATTTTTACATAATGTTTTCTGATCTTGCTTTTGATAGATTGCCAGTACTTCAAAAGGTACAAGCTATTTCCAATTTGATGCCTTTAAATTGTGCTCAGTCGCCATAGTTCTAAGAAGCAATTTTCTTAAAAATTCGGTAAAGCTCCTTAACAATGCTCTGCGCCTGTAATTTGGAATTACAAATACGAGAAACGTCTTTAGACTGCAGCCTCACAAATGGCCGCAGCTGGACGGAGGCTTGAAACAATCTCAGTGATTCGGCAGTGGCATGCGGTAATTATGATGCTTTGAGCCGTTTTGGTGATTTGACAGAACCGCCCGAGGACAGGACGAAAGAACAATGATTCGAAGGTTTCGTGCGCTTGATTGGGTCCAATTTTTTGTGCTCCTTCCATTGTCTACGCTGGACTCTTGAGTTATTCCTTGGCCATGCGAACGTTTCGGATTTAGATTTGTTATTTTTAAATATTCACCACAAATTCCGATTTCACAATAATAGAACATTAATGATTGCACATCTGTTTTCCAAGATAATTTATTTTATATTAAAGAAAATGTCTCCATTCTAGAAGTTTTATATATTTAATTTCATGAGCTACATGCTTTATTACACATTTCGCCTGTCACATTTAAAATCATTATGACTTACTAAGAATGTAAAAATCACTCACCAATTTTCATTAAAAAAAAATAATAAAAATCCAAACCAAAATTGGAAACCCCCTTGCCCTTGTTATTTTCTGTACGTTGCTATCTGACTAAATTTATTATATAAAATGTTTAAATTGTTACAAACGACCTGATATACCAACAAAGGTTGCCGAAACAGCTGTCACGACAAACTCATTTAAATATTTCGTGATATGTAATAACAATGTTCTAAATGTAAACATTTAAAAATGTTGAAATAGCATAGAGTTCCGGACACAATAATGGATTATCTAATTTTAATTTGGTTAGTTTATGTCGTTCACCCAATGATTCAATTATTGAAATATATTTATTGCATCATTTTCTAGAACAAGAAGAGATATAATATTTGAAAATATAATAATAATACAATAAAAAATGAATAAAAAAACAAAAAATATTTTATAAAGAGACAGAGAGAGAAAAAACATGACATTCATGACGAATTAATCAAATTAATTTTTTTTTTGAATTTTTACAAAGATATTGCTTCCCTCTGTTGACCCACACTATCACAATTTACGACGATTTCCGAAGTGACACGGTTTAGATAAGAGATTGCTCTGCCCACCAGCATAACCAGCGTGTCTGTATAATACCATAGAAATATGTGGTGAAACAAAAACTCAAATTTAATTGTTTAAATTCATACAATTCAGCATTGGTGTATTATTATTCAAGTGATTTAAGTATACAAAAACATAACATCACGTTTTAATAATGAAAATTAAAAATCAATAAGCACCTGAAATCACAATGAATAATGTACATGTTTGAAATTCTTTCACGTTTTGTCACGATGTATGAGGTTACGCAAGATAAATAATTAGTGATTTTTTAATATTGTCTTTTAGGTGATATATCAAACAGTATCTGTTTTTAAGCAATACATTTGACATATCGTTTTTTCTCAAACAAATAAAATTTTGTTATTTTTGCATGTTGAGTGTCAAATAATAATTTTAATTTATTAATGTTGGTTCTCGTAATTTCTTGGTAGTAGTACATTAAAGATAATAACAATAAAATTAGATGATTAACTTGTAATTCTGTTATATGTTAATATCACAATTTATTTATTTAAATTCTAATAAATTGTCACGATAATTGTTTCATTATGAGTTAATTGATTTAACAACTGTAAAAATATTGTGATAGGTACAACAGTGTTCCAAATAAAACAGTTGATATTGTTGAAGTATCATCGTGTTTTCGGCAAAACAATGGATTATCTAATAAAAAATATATTAAATAAATATTTCGTTTTAATCCATATGTTTTTCTAGATCTATCTGGTTTCGGCAGCTCGCTGCCAGCTACTGATATATTCAATCATTGTACATTATGAATACATTTTGAAAAAAACGCGTATTTTTTATTTGAGAAAAGAAATTACTGAATGTGAAAAAAAAAACAGTGACATAATATAATGAATTGTCACTAACAAAATACGCGTTTTTATATTTTTGATTATTTGTGGATATGTAAAAATATATTTATATAATAAATGATGATTTTTTTTGCACATTTCATTTGTGTTCTTATAATTGATTGAACATGACACATTTGTGTTTTTATAATTGATTCGAAATTCGTGTAAAACTCTTTATAAAACAAGAAATATTGAAATGAAAACCTTGGATACTCATAAATAATTTTTTAAAATAATTTCACACGCAAGAAAAAATGTAGACTGCTTTTCTGAATATGTGTTAATTTAATGAATCACATCACTGGTAAAGGTTAGCAGGAAATCTTTAGGAGAAATTGGGCGCGTTCATCAATGTATTATATTATAGAATGTAGATAAATCTTTGCCGTGCCTTTAAATGCTCACAGGTGCTAAAGAAAGTTTATGACATCATTGGAGGTTCTGCAAACAAGTAGTTGACCCGAGAGACTTTAGATGGATACTAATCAATTATTATCTTTGCCATTTTATCAAACTGATATACTGTAATTAGACTGTGCCCAGAAATGATTTATTGTACCCATTCTCCACTAAGTGAAACTCAAATCAATTTAATTAAACGATGACCTGAAATACTAATTAACTAACTATCACGCCGTCTGCACGAAGGGGTAGGCAGAAATAATAGATCGCCACACTGTTCTTTCTTGAAACATTTCCCTCGCTTCCTTAATATTTATTTATTATGTTATGCATACACGTCGATTTCTTTCGACTCCTCACGTGGCAGATAATTAAAATTTGATTGATTTGTTCGTTCCACGTTTTCTTCAGTCATCCATTTCCGTGTTCCGTTTACATCGTTAACATGTAATTTCTTTATAATTCTTTCTTCATTTATTCATTCCATGTGTTTAAATCATCTTAATGACATTTTCATTGTTTTGTTCATCACAATTTCATTCGCACTGCATTCACTTCTTAACGTCATTAGGAATAATTCTTATAGTAGGGCTTATATATTTTATAATGGGGAAAAAGATTTTGGTGGTTCACCGTAGAAGATAAAGGGTTTCTATTTAATGGGCGAATTGGATAGGGGCATGTCCTTTTAGTTTCGGCCTGCCGAGAAAATTGCCGAAGCCTTTGTTATGAAAATTGTTTGTTGTTGAAAATTACCGAAGTTTTTGGGTATTCAATCATCATAAGTAAGGGAAATGACCGCAAGAAAAAGATAAATAGTATAAACGATAAAGTTTATAAATAGAAAATTACTGGAGGATGGATATTATAAATGTGCTAAGTGGTAAACATAAAAAAAAAGAAAACTTGAAAAAAAAAAACAACAGTTTATTGTGTCATGTGTCTTGTAGCACAGGTGGCATCTTTAGGATGTAGTTTGAACAACACTATATTATTTAATCACTTTTCACCTTTGCATAGTTATAGCCTTTATGTTTTACATCAATTAGGATAAAAAAAACTTAAAATTTTTGATACTTGGCATCTATGAAATGATCAGCCCTCAATTGCGAATCTTGTAAAACCATCTCGACTGGTGTAGGTACTTGCAAAAGTAGGTAGGTACTTACAGCTGTATCAAAATTCGAATTTCAAAAATAGTGATGCGGATTCAGGGTCTTCTTACTTGCGCTGTACCGTCCCGAATGTGTACCTACTTAATCGCGGCGGAGGCGGGGACAGTCACCCGGGCGGTCACTTCAGCTTTCTTGCGAAAGAAAGAGTCCTCTCGCGCACCGGCCGGCCGCGGCACATGAATAAGAAATTGGCGGGAAAACTGGGTCATACGAGAGTGAAATGGCGGACGATTTACCAGAACACTGAATCACTCATTATAACCCGTTTAGATGAAAGTCATGGCAAAAACGAGGCATCTTAAAAAATGCGTCGAAGATAATACCATAATTATACACGTTTAGATCATTTACATTTTTTTATTTGGATGCAAGAACGTCGCTGTATGATGTACTAACAGCCAGTTTATCGGCCGGATGATGGTCTAAGCATTCCAAAATGATGATTAATTGTACAGATAACGCTAATTCGATTAAATTGATCGATTAAATCGAGTACTCTCGATCGTTGTGTGCAGGTTAGAATACTTAAAAACGTGATTTGAGTGGAACAAAAAATGTTTGCTAAAATTAATATAGTGTTGTGAATCAATTTTTTCTATAAACAATGAAGTTAGAAAGTTAAATTAATTGTTGAGTTATGTATGTCAATTGGCTAAATGATTCGTTGCGATTAGAGTAACCTACTTTAATTTCATTCTCTACAGCAAACGACGAGATACGAATATGGTGATACAACATTAGGGATATTTCAAACATATCTTGAAATGGTAGAAAACAGTTTCAATGTATAATGAGTACTTAATGCATCGTTCTTATATGGAATTATCTCGATGGATGTGATGCATTTCGAACACACGATTGCCATCTGTTGAATGTCAATAGCCTTTGTATAAAAGGTTTTCATATGCATATGTATAGAATAATGTATTATATCTATCTAGATAGGTACCGCAAAGAGAAAAACAGAAACGCATTAATAATTAGGAACGGATGAAATTATTACAAATATGTACATTTGGATCATTATGCTTTTGTAAAAGCATTACATAAAATTTCCATTATTCAAGAAGGCTTTGGAAAAAACGGCATTAACAAATTAAACAATTATAAGGCGCCCTGTTATGGCGAGATAATATATACATGAAGTTCTTGAAATACTCGTATGTTAAAATATCAAATCAGTTTATTTCATCAATAGACATTACAAAATTATTTTTGAAGGCATCTGTTGAGAACAGGAAAAATAATGTATTGTGTATAGTACGAGTATATTACCAGAAACGCATGAGAAGTTCGACATTAGGGAGATAATATACTCTCCAGAATTAAGAGTATTTGCCTTCTGAACGTACTTTCACTAATATGAAAAACGTTGATCTCCGAGGAGAGCGCGTTCAGCAGATTAATTGCTCTTCCCACCGGTGTCACCAGAGGCAGGTTGGTTCTGGCTGCCGGTAGGTAAAACAATCTGTGCTGTCGCTGTCGGATATATGTATCAGGGACAAAAGGATCAACACCCTCTAGCAAGGCCGAGTTTTCGAAATTTCCCCTGAGTAATCTAAAGAAATGGATGTTATGGGATGCCCATTTCTTCGAAGCTGCAAGGTTGGTTTGACGGTGTGGAGTTGGTAGATGGCGGTTTTCCTGGTTGCGGAAAAAAGGGATTGGACAGGAATGAGTAGAGTTGAGAATCTGTTGCAAGTAGCGCATGACAGATATGCTTTTGCTGCAATGATCGCGAATGTTGGGGAGACTTGACACGGCATAAGAAGTCGAATATGATGAAATGAATGGACTAATAAGCTAAAGTTATAAAACTTGGAAATGAAAGAGATCATATCGATAACTATTTTTCTTCAGTCAGCTAGAATGATAAGACGAGTAAGACGTGTCACAAGGCTCAAATTTGACCAAATAACAGAATCGCTATAAGATAGGCGAATACGTTGGTTTGGCAATGTGGTTCACCATGTTGTAAATTGAGCGCTCAGCATCTCAATCATTAAGGGGCAAAGGTCACCCGCTGGCAATATGGTGGCCCCAGAATTTAAGCACTAATAACTTGTGTCAGAAGCAGAGCCATAATAAGCAATTATAAAATAGACATTAGCTACTTTTTCTTCGCTAGTTTCAACCCAAAATAATTGGTTTGCAGCAAAGTGCAACATTTTTGCTGTTTTTTGGGATACCACTTGGGCCTTCAATGTGGTAATTTCCTGATGCTTTCCACATGTATATATAGCAGGCTATTTGAACCCAATCACTGTATACAGCTTTAAATAGCTATTGATTCTAATGACATGTAATAGGCAGCTAATCTATCGCCATTTTATTGTCACGTGAATTCTGCACCAGACAGTGTGACAATCACGCTCCATCACCGGAAATCAAATCTGAGACCTTCGGTGTGGGAGTCATACCTCTTGCCAATCTGCCACGAATGTTGTCATTGACGATATATGTGTGTGATATATGTATATGACGATATATGTCATATATGACGATATATATGATATATGTCGACGACCTTCGTGGCCGAGTGGCAAGTGCATTGACTGCCACCCCAGTGGCAGGTGCCATGAACCGAAGGTTCCGGGTTCGATTCCCGGCGAGGGCAGTGTGATTGTCACACTGTCTTTGGCCTCGTGTAGAATTCACGTATGGCGATAGATTAGCTACCTATCACATGTCACGAGAATCACTATGATTATTATAATAATATCCTTTACATCGATTTGGCTCATGCTGTCATGATGTAAAGAGCGATTCAACAAATTAATAATAATAATTTATATAAGCTATTCGCTAAAAAAGAAAGTATTATATTGTGTTAAAGAAAGTATTAAATCGTTCAGAATTAAACAAATGCAAATAGAAAATTGAATAATGTATTTCTGTTACAAATCGTAAATTTGAAACTGATTTATGACAGCTGCTTGTACTTGCACTAGCGCAAATCTTCTCTATGTTTGTCCCCGGGCGATCAGTCATGTGCCAGACAAGCGGGTATTTAGTGTCATATCAGATGAAAATTACAAGACAGATTACTCCAAAAAACAAACAGGTCACACTGTGGTTTTCGCTTAACTTTTAAATGTTTGAACTTCGAATAAAGGCTTTTATGCACCATGAAAAACGAATAAAACAAATAGTGTATTAGCGAATAGAAGAAATGCAATATTTTGAAGATTATCATATTGCATTATCTGTTAAATTTTTTAAATTAACAAAAACCAAACTATTTAAAAAACCAAATAAAAAATGCAATGTAGAAAATGCTTCCATTTACAAGCTTACTTGCAAATTGTAAGGGCTGGATCAGATGCTCTCAATAAATATTTGTATTATAGGTAATAAGATAATTTAACCCATTATTTAGCACTAGGAAACTTATAATGTTAAATTTTTCAATGGAGAGGTATAATAATATATACAAGAAAATAATTAAAATTATTAAAGTCAACGTACATTTTCTGTTTCCATTGACACACATGTTTATTTTATTTAAATAATATTTTATACACAATACTGATCTGTGTCTATAATATAATGTGGAAAATATTTTCCTTCGGTCCAATTAAGGGTTAAAAGTGTGGGTTATAAGTGTCTAAGCTAAATTCTGTCCTTTATGAGGTATGCAAGAACAATCGATTGTTCCAAGTTAAAGGGTCGGTTAGTACGAAAGTTTGATTGTTTAAATGTGTGAATCCAACTTTTCGGCTCATACAATATGCTCAGCGTACTTTTTATTAGGATTTGATGTTTCTTTATAAATTACGAGTATGTTGTCAAAATGTGGTGAATGCTACGAGTGCGTAAACTGACAATTGAACCAAACATTCTGCTTCATTAACTAACTAACCATCATGCCGGTTTCTGGAGGGGTAAGCAGAGACAATGGACGATCACACATCTCTACATGAGGGAGAGTGGTAGTTATTCGTGATTCTATCCCACGGCATTTCTTTTAGGAATTCTCGGAACCAATTCTTTACAGCTTCGAAGAGATGGGCATCTCATTACCCATTTCTTTAAATTAATCAGGGGATATTTCGAAAACTCGGCCGTGCTAGAGGGTGTTGGTCTTTTTGTCCCTGATAGATTTCTCCGTCAGCGACAGTACAGATTGTTTGACATACCGGCCACCAGAACCAATCTGTCTTTGGTGACACCGGTGGGAAGAGGAATTAGTCTGCTGAACGCGGTCTCCTCGGAGATCGACGTCTTTTATATTAGTGAAGGTAAGTTCAGGAGACAAATACTCTTGACTTTAGAAAGTATCTTATCTTCCTAATGTCGAACCATCCTAATGCGTTTCTGGTATTATGTTGTATTTTTATAATATTTTACCTGTACTCAATGATTTGATTTGATCTTCTATATTCGTCGATTTTTCCGACTCCAATATTTTCTTCGGCCGTCTTCGGCTTCTTATACCATTTATGTATTTACCGTCATGCTTGTATACAATTCTTTTGACGATTCTTCTCTCATCTATTCTTTTTATAAGTTCAAACCATCTAGGTGAATATTTTTATTTATAATGCAATCATTTGCTCTACAATCTTTTTATACGTTCTACATTACTTTTCAGTGATATCTACGGCATTTCTTTTACTTTCATTCTTCTTTTGCCACCTCCAAACATAAAATATTTTCGTATGTTTTCCAAAAATATGTAATACAGTTGTTTTTATTATGAAAATTATTGATATAGTTAGTTAAACTTGTTTTTTCAATCTTTCCCCATGCATTGATATACACTCGTCAAAACGACCAAAAAAAAAAATAATAATTATTATTTGCCGTGTGATAGCATAAACATGTACATCATTAGAATGATAAGGCGTGTTATCGCCTGAGTTTTTTTTTGCTTCATTTTGTTCATATTATTGTTATATAAATATTCAACAGGCATTTAGTCAAAAATTGTTGCTCCAGTAGCCGGGAGCATTTGCCCGTCTCCTATAATGAAAGTGAGTGGAATGTTCTGGCGCATTTATTATTATACAAAATTAATAGTATCATTAGGTACACGAGTTCTCACGGCTCGCCCGCGGAGGCTGCGACATGAGAAGAAAAAAATCTTTTGTTCACCATTAATTATGATAAAAATATTCTACGAATAAGGAGTTGGAGTTTCCAGGTCAGCGTCCACCTTTCTAGACGCCACCGCCACATTCAAGACGATGAATCGGCACTTAATATAAACGAAGCGATGAAGATATCTCTGGGCTTGTGAGGCTGCTTGATCTGTTCTCCGTCGAGTGACTCACGACGCGAAAGTGAAAGAAATGTCTTGAAAAGGATTACTATGACAAACAGTTATTTTATAACAAAGGTGCTTTCATATAATGAATATAAAGATAATTACTCATACATGAAGCAATCATTAATATTTTTTCATCATTATGATTGTTTTTATAATAGAATGCTTTGTTTACATAGTATATGAATAAAATAGCGAATAGACAATTATTACAACAACAAAACTACAAACCATCACGCCGTTTCCCCGTAGGCATAGGCAGAGAGAATGGACCGCCACACTTCTCTATCCTGGCACACCTCTCTAGCTTCTTTCACATTCATACAGCGAGTCATACACGCACGTTGATTCTTCCGACTTCTAACATGACCAACCTTTAAAATTTGATTAATTTGATCATGCCATGTTTTCCTCGGTCTGCCTCGACTCCGTACTCCATTTACATCATTAACGTATACTTTCTTAGTCATTCTTTCTCCATCGATGCGCTCCATATGTCCGAACTAACGCAGCGATCCTTGCATAATTTTGTTAATAATACCTTTTTCCGCTCTACGTTTCTTTCTTATATCGGCATTTGAGATTCTGACGTATATCGTTCTACCACACATACGTCTTAAGGACCTCATCTCTACCGCATTTATTCTGCTCTCATCTTTCTTCTGCCAGTTCCATGCTTCGCTTCCATACATTAGGGTTGGGACCAGAATTCCATTGTGAACGGCCGTTTTCGCTTTCATTGATAAATTCTTGTTTTCCAATAACTATTTTTAAAGCTCCATTCACTTTATTACCCGCACAAACCCTTCTTTCGACGTCACTATCCGTTCAGCCATCCGCTGTGAACATGCTACCTAAATACACAAATTCAGTCACCTGCTCCAAATTCTCTTTGTTCACACTTACGTTACAAACTGTCATTTGCTCTTCCCTTTCAAAAACCATCACCTTTGACATTCCGACATTCATTGATTTGATGACAATTACTATATATTGGATTTTGGTGTAAATGAATGACGACCTTCGTGTTAGAGTGACAAGAATTACGACTGCCACATTGAAGGTCCCGGGTTCGATTCCCGGTGATGGCAGTGTGATTGTCAAAGTGTCTTTGGTCTGGCATAGAATTCACGTCACAAAAAAGGGCAATATATTAACTACCTATCACATGTCATGAGAATCAATATAATAGCTAAACAAAATTGTATACAGTAATTGGCTTCAAACAACCTGCTGTATACAAAAAAATCTAAAAGTGTCCAACGATGTGTTCGCATAATCGTCGATTCAAAACGATTCACGTTGATGAGCTTTCGTAAATCATAAATAATAATTGCGCGATTGATATTCGACGTGTCTACTTCACTATTCGACGTAAGTATTTACCTACGTCAATTTCCGCCGAATCAGAATGTTTGCATAAGAAAAGCTCATTTTAACGAATACCCATTTGGGCTCCCATCAGTCGACATTGGCAAATGAACGGATGTGATCATCATTATAAGAGTTTGTGGTTGAGTTAGTGGACGGGCTGCGGCAATAAAAAAATGTTAACAAGAATCGTTTCTTACGGTGCATTATCAGAAGGTAACTTTTATTCGTTTTATCACTATTAACTTTACTTACGATCTCTTTCTTATAATCACGTCCGATATTGATGTACATTATTTATAATACGAAGACCAAAAAGTGATTTCACTGAGAAAGTTAATGAATTTGATGAGTTTAACGCGTATCACTAAATTAAATTAGAGACGACAACTCTTACAGCGAAAAGTGTTCACAGGCTCAAGTGTACACGGAGGTCCATGGAAAGACAGATCCTTGGTGTGAGCTTGCGTGACCGCATACGAAATAAAGAAATCAGACGCCGCACCAGGGTTGCTGACGTCATGGACCGAGTGGCAAAATTGAAATGGCAATGGGCTGGACACTTGGCTAGACAGCGTGGCAACAGATGGGCACCCAGAATACTCAGTTGGAGACCATGGAAAATAAGCCACCTATGAGATGGATCGATGATATTATCAAAAGGGTTGGAAAATCTTGGATACAAAGGGGGCAGGATAGAGACGAGTGGAAGAAATTGGAAGAGGTCTATATCCAGCAGTGTAGGGAAGAAGGCTAGCAAAGAAGAATACTAAATTAAATATACAAGATAACAGTTATGAAGGAAAAAAGAGATGTATAAATATCTTCATAATGTATATAGTTTAAATGTATTGTATTTCACTGCAATTCCACCAGAAGATGACAGAGAGCTGCCGAAACCGGGCGAAATTAGACATGTAAGTGGTAAGTAGAAAGTAAAACTAATTTATACCAATGAAAAAGCCACTGAAACTTTTCCCCACGCAGTACATGTCCCAGATGTGAAATATTCCGAATCTTGATAGTTAATAACTGCTCTCTATCAACTCTAGCTCGTCCCAGGACTTCGGTATTGTTAACCATGTCTGTCCAGGGAATTCTGAGCATTCGGCGATAGAGCCATATTTCAAATGCTTCCAGCCGGTTTTAGTATACCATAATTCATATTTTAATCTTAGCGACTTTTTTATATTCATCGCCCTGAAGAAGATAGAAATACTAACAACAGTATTTGGGGGCAATTTTTTAATATATATTTTAATACTATATACGTAAAACTTGAATTAGTTAATTACATTATTGAACTAGTGACAAGTAATATCTACAATAGTACTCCTATCATTTTTTGATAATTGTTTTAACCCATTCATATAAATCTAGTATGGGCATATACCGAGATAATTTTTTGAGACAGTCAGAAAGTATATGTAAATAAGTTATTTACACTTGTCATCGTGGAATTGAAAACTGATTTAAATGTTGTTCGATTACGATATGTGCAGCCCTCATACTTAATATGTTAATTTATAACTAGTTTTATAATTTATACAGCGCCCTTCTACAGCGCCCTTGAAATGATTGATGAATAAAAATGGCGCTTTATAAATCATCCGCTTAATTATTGTAAGTATTATTATTTAGAACCAATATCCTGTATGTTGCTAAGTACGTATATTCGTATTTCAAGTTCAACTCAACTTAAATTCACGCTTATATTTACAGTATTTAACTTCTATTTATGAAGCATTTTAACTTCTGGTCAAGGAAGACATGGTATGACCGAATTAATCAATTACTTAGGCGGCCATGTTCAAAGCTGGAACAATCGAAGAGCATGCGTGTCACAGCGTGTAAATAAAAAAAGGCGCGAAATTGTTGTCAGGATAGCACAGTATGGCGGTCCATCCTATCTGCCTACACCTCCGGGGAAACGGCGTGATGGTTAGTTAGTAAGTAAATTAACTTCTTTTAATCAAAATAACGATCAAATATGCATTGTTAATACTATATATTACTGAAACGTTGCATTTGTTTCCAAAAGATGCCAAATACCAGAGCACCATTAACTTCTTCTTGCGTATCGCTCCAACCGTGGGGCACTGAAATACAGAGTCAGGTGGCGTATGGCCCCATGGGTGGGGCATAATAATAATGTTTAGAATATTCCTAGATTACGTCAGGATTTAGACTACCCACGCCATAAATTGATTAGACCACACAATAAAATAATTAACATGATAATTCAAATCAAATCAGTTTATAAACTCAAAAGACATTACAAACAGCCAAATGTTTAAGACGTCTATTGAGTACAGGTAAAATATTATAAAAATACAACATAATACCAGGAACGCATTAGAGATGGTTCGATATTAGGAAGACAAGATACTTTCTAAAGTCAAGAGTATTTGTTCCCTGAACGTACCATCACTAATATGAAAGACGTCGATCTCCGAGGAGACCGCGTTCAGCAGACTAATTGCTCTTCCCACCGGTGTCACCAGAGGCAGATTGGTTCTGGTGGCCGGTAGGTAAAACAATCTGTGCTGTCGCTGTCGGATATATCTATCAGGGACAAAAATACCAACATCCTCTAGCACGGCCGAGTTTTCGAAATATCCCCTGATTAATTTAAAGAGAAAAAACAAAGGTCTCTGACATCATCCACCGGGTGGCGACTCTAAAATGGCAACGGGCGGCAGGTCACGTAGCCAGAAGCTCAGATGAAAAGTGGACAAAAAGACTGCTGACTTGGAGACCGTGGAGGGCGAAGAGAAGTGCAGGGCGACCGCAACTGCGGTGGAAAGATGATCTAAACAGACACGTCGGAATAACCTGGATGCAGTCTGCACAGGACAGAGTGACATGGAAGCAAATGGAGGAAACCTTTGTCCAGGAGTGGACGGGAATAGGCTGAGAAAGAAGAAGAAGAATTTAAAGAAATGGGTAATGAGATGCCCATCTCTTCGAAGTTGTATTTTTTACTAACTACTAACTAATAAAAAATATTTTAGAGGCATGTTTTACCAACTAAACAAACAATATTTCAAGATGTCATTAATATCTTACTATTCAAGAGGTTAATGCATTGTCGGCGAATCCAGTCAAGTATAAAATAGGTGCACGTAGGTACTTTACATAAAACTCAATGATCCAAGTACGCACATTACCCAGCCATTAAGAGAAGTGCAGGGTTGGCCGTGTTGGCGGTTTTGATTCCGGTTCTCCGGTGGTGTTTGGCAGCTCGATGTTTGCCCCCAGCGGCGGTGTCTGAACTCGGGTTCCTGGCGATGCTTTTGCAACTTGCCCCGCACCGCAAACGGCGAGCCTATTTCCGCAATCCGGACTCCGAAGACCGTTAAGCAGTTACACGGCCGCACTGTGTACCAGTTAGATTCGCTTATGGTCTAGGACATTTTTCATCAAAATACTTAATATCATATACCTATACTAAAATATTTTTTTATGCTTTAGTATGGAAGCACTTAATTTGTGGAGTAGTATTATTAAAAATAAATTTAAAACACTAGTAAACCTGACGAAGCTCCCGCGGGAGCGAGCCCAGTTTTATTTTATTTTTATTATTATTTTTTTTCCTTGTATACAACAGGTAGTTTTGAACCCAATTACTGTATACAAATTATTTTAAGCTATTATATTGATTCTGGTGACATGTGATAGGTAGCCAATCTATCGTCATTTTATTGTCACGTGAATTTTATGGAGTAGGCAAAGAAGACGATTCTGGAGGGACCACAGGACCAAGAGAATGGATCCAGCAAGAATTCCTAAGATCGTGATGCACGAGACTCCAGAGAGCCGTCAACCACTAGGACGACCACTAAAGAGATGGAAAGAAGTCTGGTCGTCTTCATCACAGGAAGAAAGTTGATATCCTGCATAAACAGATCGCAAGATCTTCAATCAGAAGAAGAAGAAAAAGAAGAGTGAATTTTACACCAGACCAAAGACAGTGTGACAATCACACTGCCATCGCCGGGAACCGAGCCCGGGACCTTCGGTATGGAAGTCAGAGCTCTTACCACTCAGTCACGAAGGTTGGTTCATTAAAACAAATAAATTAGTGAAAACACCAAATATTTAAGTTATTGTAATTATTTTTTATAAAATTTCTATTTTAAATAAACAGAGATTTTTTATTGCTTCTGCATTATTGACAATTATTCTCCCGTCAAGAAAAATAAAATACGGTTTTCGAAAACATACGCTTTAAATAAATAAAAATACATAAATACGGAATTCCATAGTGTTAACGTTTTACATATATTCAAAATGAATAGTATTTTTAATCTCATTTATTTATACATATATATTTATTACCATTCAAATTGGGGAAGTGATCCTACAGCCGATAACAGAAAATATTCCAAGTTAACTTTTACTTACATTTAATTTTGCTTTATTAATTACCAATTAATAATATTTTATGAAGCTATATTAAAAAACACGACGTACAACACAAATGTTACTTCCACTACTTACTGCATGTATAAATAGGAGAGTATAGATAACTAGTGATCAATCTGTCGATATCAGCGATACACAGAAAGCCTGTCACAATAATAATAAACTTGTATAGTAATTAAGAAGCCAGTGAACATTTCATTACATAATTCAATATGTCTTCCATTCTGAAATTTAATCACAAAAGAAGGTAAATTTTTTTTCTGCTTGCTTTTATTCGAATATTTTTTGTTCGATAAGTATTACAAAATACCATGAGTTTCATATTGGAAAGATAATCAACATTTTTGTTAAAGAACGAAAATCTTTGGCCAATTTTGTATAAAATTATATTATTATACCTCACAAAATAATTCCTTATTTCGATTGATGTACATATAAAGTAACTGAGTGATTTTTTAATTTAAATTGTACTTTCACTGTGATGAAACATGTTGGTAGGTTTATTCAATTTACAGCTCATAATAATTGCTTAAAGTGCAACAAGGAAACTAAAGGTCAAATTAATTTTGTTCACCGCATGTTCATTTTGAGCACAGTGTGCGGCGGTTCCCTTTGTATTGAGCAAGTGAAGCGAGCAGGTTTGCGGGCTGAAGAGGAGCGCACAGTGCGATGTTTTTATTCGCCAACCTGTTGTACGGAAGGAACTTCGAGGAGTCAAATGGGTGGAACTCTGTTACTGGCCCGCCACTTTGGAACATTGCTTGCGCCGTGACCAGAATCTCACTGAAACTCTTCGTTGAACATTGACAGCTGATAATTTATTATACCTAATATAAACCATTAAAGTATAATAATTTATTTAATCCTAGATAAATTTACTGTTTCTGTAGCAAGTAAAATTATGGAATAAAAATATAAAAAACTATTGGTTGATAAAATATCTGTCGTAAAATAAATACAATTGTAAACATAAAAACATAAAAACAAAGTTTTTTCATTAACAGTTATAAAAAAACTATGTTTATAGAAGCTGTATTATTATTATTTTGTTGAATCGCTCTTTACATCATGACAGCATGAGCCAAATCGATGTAAAGGGTATTATAAATATCATAGTGATTCTCGTGACATGTGATAGGTAGCTAATCTATCGCCATTTTATTGTCACTTGAATTCTACACTAGACCAAAGATAGTGTGACAATCACGCTGCCCACGCCGGGAATCGAACCCGGAACCTTCGGGGTGGCAGTCAATGCATTTACCACACGGCTACGAAGGTCGTCGTCGATTATATTTAATTTGAGTAGCATATTTATATATGAGACGAAACACGTCATTGTTTTTTTTAGTAATATTGAATAAATAACGTCAAACTCGGAGAAAATAACTTTATTTTCAAAACAAATTTAATTAAACATTGTTTTTTAAAATTTTAATTATCTATTTTCAAAATGATTTTATGAAAAAAAAACAATAAATTGATTAAAAATGGTTTGATGTGTTTAATTATTTTTGTATGCAAAATTACAGTAAATTTCAATAGTACAAACACATTTCTACTCTAAATTTACACCTACGTATAAATGTTAAACATGAGAATTCGAAATTAAGTATAATGAAATTATAATTTTAACTTTCTCTGTTGTCTGTCTATTATGTATATACATAAGTATGTACATTAGTATAGAATATCGTATGTTAAAATTATATTTATTGCTCGCCCAATATGTAAATTTTAACCGTGAAGAGAAATTATAATAACACATCATTAAATCACATTAACCTATACATAATGCGCGTTAAAAATAAAAATATGAAAACATTCGAGTATGTTATAATAATATAAATAATACATAGTTTTTTAGGGAGTTCTCAACAAACTCTTCATCTTCTTGATTACAATCCTGCGGATTGGTCTGCAACAGGCTTCACTCGTTCACTCCATTCAGTCCTGTCTTTTAATTTTTGTGTAGTTGCAACAGAGCATATCTTTTATCAACAAATTATTGAATAATAAATACGAATGAAAACGTCTGTTTTCTAGTTTTATTATAATTAATGTGATTGACATATTTCGCTAAACATGCCATTAACGCAAATTATAGTATAATAAAATTTCTAGAAAACAGACGTTTTCATAAGTATTAATTATTTAATTTGGAGTTTTACATTGTTATTCAAGATACAATAAGCAATTTAATTTTAAAGTGTTCACCAACTAAATGTTATATTAATTAAATAGTAAAAAAATTGATCACTAAGATATAAAACTAAACGACGAAATTAGGAAGGAATATGAGACAGACGATTGCATCCTAAGTATAATATAAAAAAATATATAGCACTTAGATGGTTTCGACATACGGAACGAACGGTTGAGAGAAGAATGGTTAAAAGTGTATACAAGCATGGAAAAAGAAGATAAGGACGGACGAGAACAACATGGCATGACCAAATTAATTAATTATTAAAAGGCGGACACATCAACGAATGTGCACGTTACGATGCATGATTTTAGAGGAGGTTCTAGAGGTATGTCAGGAAAGAGTAGTGTGGCGGTCCATCTCTCTGCCTACCTCTCCGGAGAAACGGTGTGGGTTCTTCTTCGTGTATTATTCCGGGTCCCCCCGACGTTCATTATCGCTTGAGAGTGCATGTTCTTATCTTGCGCAGTTCTGAATAGTACCTCGACTGTTCCAATCCCAGTCCAGTCACGGATGTTTCGGAGCCAAGATATCCGTCTTCTCCCTACACCTCGACGACCTTCTGTTTTGCCCTTAATGATCAAGTGCAGCAGCTCGTACTTTTCTCCTCTAAGCACATGACCCAGGTAGGACACTTTCCGGACAATGATATCAGTCTGTAAATGTCTATCCATTCATGCTCTTTGTAGCACAACAATATTGATAACCATTTCAGCTTACCTAAGGGTTCAGCTCACACGGTGGTCAGAGGAAACGCTTTAAGGACTCCCTTAAAGGAAACCTACAAAATACTAACATCGACTGTGGTTGCTGGGAATAGACTGCAGAAGACAGACAGACCTAGGTACATAATAGCAGTACATTAAGGCACGCAAGACTTTTAAGCACAGCGCAGAGACGACGTCGCAGAGAGGAGGGGGAGGAGAAAGGAGAGACCACTGGGAGACGGTGACGGCTCCATTACAGGCGCCTTCACCTGCCCCAGATGCCCCAGAATGTATGGGTCCAGGATCGGACTCTTCAGTCACGTGCGGACCCACAACCGTGAAGGACAATCTTCCTCGGACACCAGGGGACAGCCGATGATGATGTTTGATAACCATATCGGTCCATGGAATGCGTTACATTCTACCATGTATCCACAGCTCGAATGCCTCTAGCCTGTTCATAGTGCTGATTTTGAGGGTTCATGACTCCATTACGTACAAAAGCACTAACCAAACATAACACTTAGCCATTATTTGCCGGAGCTTCAAATTATGTATGTATTGGTGTGCAATGTTTTGCACGTATTCGTATAATAAATATATATGAATTATTCATTTTATGGTAAGAGAAAATGGTGTTTGTTAGATCTGGTCTCAGACGAGATAAGGGCGTTGTCAGCGACAAGCGATAGACAAGAATGTAGTTATTAATCTATTAATAAATAACATTTAGACTGCGCACTGAAAACCAAGCGCCTCCGTTGTTCTTGAGAAAGTTGAAATTATGCTTTATCATTTATCTTTCATGTGAAGGTACGAACGAGCTGGTTTGCAATTTAAGATTCTGTGTTGCAAATTAAAGTCGGTAGTAATCACGCTTTCGTATATGGTACGTATTAGCTTTGGGGTACACGTATGATTGTATCTACTTGTTTCATATGGGAGATAAATAAAGCAGACCTTTGAGATAAACAGTGAAAATGTTAAAATATATATGCCGTGATTTCTCTCATTGACCTTCGTGACCAAGTGGTAAGTGTGTTCAATGCCACACCAAAGCTCCTGGGTTAGATTCCTGGCGATTTCAGTGTGGCTGTCACACTCTCTTTGGTCTGCTGTAGAATTCACGTGACAATAAAATGGCGATAGATTAACAAGTATCACGTGTCATGAGAATCAATATGATAGCTATACCATTTACATGGATTTGGCTCGCGCTATTAGGATCTAAAGAGCGATTCAATAAAATGGTAATAATAATAATAATAATATTATTAATAATAATAAAAAAAAAAATATATATTAATAATGATAATAATATAATAATAAGAATAATAGAAATAATTGTAATAATAAAGTTAATAATAATATTAATAAAAAAAATAATACAATTATAATAATAACACTTTTATATTATTTCATGGACTTCTAATACTCGTAATATTCAAGATATTAATTTCTTTTTGACCCTACATATTTAGATAATTACCATACAAATACTGATAGGAATATACCTGATGTATGGAAGTAAAGCATGGAACTGGCAGAAAAAGGCGAGAGCCGAATAAATTGAGGTATATATAAGAGACCTTAGACGTATGTGTATGATAAAACGATGTAAGATATAATTTCATATGCTGATATAAGCAAGGCATGTAGAGTAGAAGAAAGTATTATGAACACAATTATGAAAGGATCACTGCGTTGGTTTGGACAAATAGAACGCATGGATGAAGAAAGAACGGTTAAGAAAGTATACGTTAACGATGTGAATGCATTACGGAGAAGTGAGAGACCGAGGAAAACTTGGCATGATCAAATTGATAACATTTTAAGGTCGGCAGTGTTAGAATTCGGAAGAATCGACGTGCATATAACTCGCTGTATGAATGTGGAGGAAACTGATGAGGTGTGTAAGGATCGAGTAATGTGGCGGTCCATTCTCTCTGCCTACCCCTTCGTGGAATCGGCGTGATGGTTTATTGATGTTATTACAATACAAATATATTAATAAATATCTGCAGTATGTTTCCAACTTTTGTGGTCCTGACATTGAAAAGAGATGAAGATGAATTTCGCTCGATTCTAATCTCACTTATAATACAATGAAAACCGGACTGATCACTTTTATTTTCTTTGCGGTTCACTTACCAATGTGATACAAAGTGAGGCGTTGAAAAAATATAATAATTTTTGAAGATATTAAGCCGATTAGAAAATGGTAGTTTTATAATTTTTCGATTGACAATCAAAAATAAATATAAGAAAATTATTAAAAATAGTTTTAAAATATAAAAAAAAACTTTGTTATAAATATCACAATTGATTACATTTTGTCGCGACAGTTGTTTCGCTGACCGATGTTAGCATGTAATATTATTTATTAGTTCTTACTCTTAAAAAAATATTATAAGTACTTATAACAAATAGCTCAGGTTAATTTTTAAATTGAATTATTGTACCTATTGAATTTTAAATGCGTTTTTATGTTAGTCATTCTTTGTTTAGTTTTTATTATATTTTTACACCTGAATATGGAGGTATCCCCCGAAACAAGTCGTGTTTTTAAAATATATTATGTTTTTAATAAAAAGGGGATTTTTAATTTCCCAAGTATATTTTATGTATGTTGACAAAACTACATTTTCATAAGTATTTTATATGATTTGTTATCGATGATACGTGTCGATTGGCAGAATAAATGGGTAGCTACCTACCTGCTCGGTAGCTACCTACCCGTACGGAAGTGTCGCCGCAGCTGATGAAGCGCCCAGCCACCGCCGGTGCACCGGGGTACGCCCCACGTCACGTCGCGGCTATTGTTCGCCTGTGACATTGCCTCGCGCCTCACTCCTCTCGCCCGCCGCGCTAAGCGTGCGCGATTTCACGACAAGCTTTTCCACGTACTAATCAACTTAACGCACTGCCGATACCGCCGGCAGGTGGCGGCAACCATCAATTTTTTTTAATAAATCACGATTTAATTATTGATACAAGTGAAATGTGCACTGAAGTTTGTCATCATTACAAACAGCGAAACTAGTTGGCATCAATTACTATTACCTTTCCGTGGTTAACTACAATGTGTTTCTTTGTATTTAATACAAATAAATTTAAAATACGTACGTCCTATAATGACATATGGAATAGAAACGAGAGCTGACACCATCAGAACAAAAAGTCTTCTTAGAACTACAGAAATGAAGACTCTCCGACCCGTTGTGGGAACGACAATCCGAGACAAAATAAGAAATTCTTAAATAAGAAAGATGAAAAATCTGCAATGTTGAAGATGTCGTGCGATGGTGAAGACTGAGAAAACGCTACTGGAGAGATCATGTGGAAAGAGCATGTTCTGAAAGAGTGATCAATATAGCCGCAAATAAAGTATCGACAGGAAATCGACCTGCAGGAAGACCACCTTAAAGATGGCGAGACAGTTGGACATCTGCATCCCAGAAACAGACTCCGAGAAATAACCAAACACAGTCCTAAATAAAGCAGAAGAAGAAGAAAAAATTTAAAATGTTTAACTACAAAGTGTGTGCTAAAACTAACAAACTAACCATCACGCCGTCTCTCCGAAGGGATAGGCAGAATGAAATGACTGCCACACTTTTCTTTTCTGACACACTTCTCTCGATTCATCAACATTATTACATCGTGTCATGCATGTATGTCGATTTCTTCGACACCTCACATGGCCGACGAAACTTAAGTTAGTAACAAAAAAGCCTATTTACAAAGGAATAGTTAGTAGTGTGTAATGTGATTCTGTGGACACTTTTTGCTGTTAGAGTTGTCGTCTCTAGTCCGTATGTCATCATGGGCAGTATACACATGTCGTAGACCTTTCTTTTGCAAAAAGTGTCCACAGGCTCAAGTGTTCACAGAGGTTCATGGAAAGACAGATACTTGGTGTGAGCTTGCGTGATCCCATAAGGAATGAAGAAATCAGATGCCGCACTAGGGTTGCTGACGTCATGGACCGAGTGGCAAAATTGAAATGGCAATGGGCTAGACACTTGGCTAGACAGGGTGGCAACAGATGGGCACCCAGGATACTCAGTGGGAGACCATGGGCAAATAGGCGAATTGTCGGAAGACCACCGATGAGATGGACCGATGATATTGTCAAAAGGGTTGGAAAATCTTGGATACAAAGGGGGCAGGATAGAGACGAGTGGAGGAAATTGGAAGAGGCCTATATCCAGCAGTGGACGGAAAAGAAGGCTAGCAAAGAAGAAGAAGAAGAAGAATAATGTGATTCTCGTAAAAAATATTAATGAATGGATTTGGAAAAAAATAGGAAAAATGCACACCGTAGAAGGATTAGAACCATTCGAAATATCTATGAAAATGCAGAGCTTTAAAACAGTTATTAAATGTCTATTTACAACATAAAAATAACGCATGTAGAGTTTGTGCTGAAAAATTCAAGATCGGTTTTCCTTTCTGAAACTGCAAATTTTATTTGGAATTACAAATTAATGGCACCTGCGATGGAGTCCTTGTAAAATCGTCTTTAGCACGTACCGTCGAGTGCAAGGCTAACTGTTCTTCTCCTCTGCGTGCATTTCCCCGGAGTGCAGAGCCCGGCATAATAAAATCATAAAATCACTCACACGTGAAGGACACACAACTGTTATGTCCGCCTACGTATGTATGCAGTGCAAGAGAATTACTTCACAGGTAGGTCATATCCATGATCTCAACGATAGCGTATTTTTACATTAAATGCCCAAGTTAATTGTTCAATGCTAAGGTCAGGAAACAATAGAGTTTCAGAAATATTTTTATACAACTATTTTTGTACAACTATAATAAATGCCATTCAATTTAATTTGGAATTCTATTTTGATGATTTTAATTGTTAACTGTTTAAATCGTTATATCGATGATGACGACATAATGCTTTAGATACACGCCGAGAAAAATAACCCTAATTATGAAAAATAAAAATAATATGCTATTGTCCGAATGGTTGGAATGACCTGGATGCAAAAGGGACAAGAAAAGGACGAGTGAAAGAAAATGGAAGAAGCATATATCCAGCGGTGGATGGAAGAAGGCTGAAGAAGAAGAAAATGATAATGAAAAAAAAAACATAGTTATTATGAATCTGAATTCGCGATTTCGAATTATTTAAACAATATATTTATATTATTTCTTTTAGATTTACTTTGTGGATGTTGGACGATCGAAGTATGCGCGGGAGATGCCTATTGGTGGCGATGAGGTTAACAACCAATCACACCGCGTCACCCGCGGGGTGAAAAGAGAAGGATGGAGTGCCGCATCGGTTAAAGTGTGGCAGTCCATTCTTTCTGCCTACCCTTTCGGGGAGACGGCGTGATAGTTAGTTAGTTAGTTATATTTAAGTTCTTCTTATCGGTGCTACATCCCGGTATGAGATTTGGCCTCTTGCAAGCAGTCCTTCACTGGCTCTTGCCCTTGACTAATACTATACAATATCAAAATATACTGTATTAATTAAGATGCCTTGCTTCTGTAGAATAATGTAATGTTTTAATTTTGACATAATTATGAATAAATTATTAATGATGTTTTAATTTGTTTTTTTAACTTAGTTTTATATAGTTTTGTAATTTTAACGCTTAGGACAATAGATAACTTTTAATCACGTTTTAAATCAATCGATAATTTTTACAGATATATTTAAAAATTATTTTTCTTTATAAATCTTACTCAATTATTTAAATGCGTTATAAAGTTATAGATGATTGAGGTTTTAATTTTGTTAAACTCCATTATTAATTTATAATAGTGAACACGATTTTTTAGTGGTTTTACTTGGATTTAATTTATATAAATTATATATATTGTGACAAATTTGTTTTGCCTTGCGAGGGAATTCTCAAACTCTTGAGTTTGAAAATGAGATGAAGAATGAGAAATGTATAAGATGATGAGAATGAGAAGAATGAGAAATGTCTAAGAGTTTGAGAATGCTCTCGCAAGGCGAAACAAATTTGTCACAATTTATATAATTTATATAAATTCAATCCAAGTCAAACCACTAAACAATCGCGTTTACTATTATACATTAAAATGCATTATTAAGCCTTAGTATGACTCGCTGTATAAATGTGGAGGAAGCTAGAGAGTTATGTGGTCAAATAAATCTAGCGGTCCATTCTCTCTGCCTACCCGAGGAAATGGCGTGATTCTTTGTTGTTGTTATTATTGATAGTAACAAATATCGTGGTGCAAACAGAGGCTTTCATAGATTCCCAATAAAACCAATCAGTAAAAAAATAGATTTCGTATTCCGCCAATCGAAACAGTACGATTAAAGGGGGCGGGTAGAGGGGAGTTATGTAAGAAGTGTTGATTATTATGTTGCCAATGGCTTTGTTGCGATTCGCCAATAATATTTACTATGCATGACTTCAGTTCAGCCGAAGGAATCCAATTAAAGCTGTTTACAAAGTCACCGAGCGTTTAATTGGTTGAAGGTATTATTTATGCTTCATTGACATCTTAGCATATCTTCGCCGAAAGAGATTCAATGTAAACAGAGGATAATTTACAAATTCACTCTTTAATTTTCGTATAATTACGTGATTTAAAGATTGAAACATATATTGTAATATTCAAAAGTAAAATATTAGTTTGTTTTACGTAATAGTTTCCATCGAGTCCTGTCAAAAATGGGTAGACTACGAGTATAAGAACGTCAAGTAGAACTTATAAAAACAATTTTCGTAATATCCAATTATATTTATATAATGGAAAGAACAAGCATTTTAAATATAAATTAAAATGTGTTTTTTTTATGTTATATTATAGTTTATGGGAATGAAACGCATTGGTTTCCTAAAGCTTTGTCAAGACTTTTGATAATCTTGTATTATTCATATTAAATATGTTATATGAAGTTGTACTTAATTTTTCAAGAAACAAAAATATACATAAACATTTATTCATGATAACAATAAGAAGAATTATCACGCTATTTCCCTGGAAGGATTGGCAGAGATAATGGACCGCCACACTACTCAAACCTGACACACTTATCTCGACTCCTCCACATTCATACAGACGTTAAGTTAAGTATTGTTTTTAAAAGTACATAAAACTGAGCATTGAATTTAACACCACTTCAATTTAATATCATTATTATATAATTGATGGTGGTGGTTTTTATTTTGTATGTTCGTACCACCTAAAATTTGCATTATACTCGTATAATTTCTCCACAATTATTCTTGTAAAATTATAAAAAAAACTTCTATATTCGTCATAATTTTGTGTTGCGGTTTCATTGAACAATGTTTATAACTTTGTAAACAAGACTAACTTTATTTTTAAAAAAATTAACCATTTCGGACACAAAAGCCCTTCAGTGTTTTTTTTTTAATATTGTACAATATAAATATTTAAACTAAATGTTCATGAATGCGGTCAGTTTTGACAAATATTTAAAAAAATAATAAAGTTAGTGTTGTTTACATATTGTTCAAAATTTAATGAATTTGTTGATTATGAAATTATCCATAAATTTGTACAAGTTGATATATCGTATCTAATATCAATACACTTATATTATTGCACATTGTAAATGCATATTCTTTAAAATCGTATGCTGTTTATGGCAATAGGCAGGTACTATGACGTCCTCCTTGACAAACGCCCAAGATGGTGTTGGCAAGTGCCCACTCCCAGTACACATTTCCAGTTGAAAGTGAGTCCGAGTAGGGCCTGCCGATACTGAAAGTTGTAGAGCTACAGGCCGAAGAAGTACTCACGCTTATGGCTCAGATTGAGAGGCCAATTATAGATATGGCTAATAAATTTTGAAACGGACGCGGTTCGATGTACGAAGAAGACGATCGTAAATTTCTGAATTAATTCATGTTCATTTCTCTTCGGATTCCAATACACATTTCTAGGGCTTAGTCGATAGGAGGCTGAATTTGATGATAATGCATAGAAATGACCATGAAAATAAAAATGATAATATTTGGTACCCTGATCAATGATGATGACTGTTAATATAAATTTTAATTGAAAATTACTTATATTCATTACGATAATCTAATGATTTAATTGAAATCTCTTGATTGAAGTTCATTTTAAATAATGAAATAAAACACTAGTATACAGTCGATTGGTCAACAGTCTGTCGGTGCCAGATAGCCTGGCGAAACTGGTCACTGTCAAAATAAAGACAAAAGTGAAATAAGTTATTTAAAAACATCTTATTAATTATATTTAAAAACATCTTATTAATTATATTCCTTACAGTTACGTGTATAAAATTAGTTATTATAAACTGTTTTTGTCTAAATAGAAGAATAACAAAAAAATACTGATTTCGACAGAAACAATGTCGGCATTCGATTTCAACAACTAGTTTGTTAAATATACTTTAAACGTATAAATGAAGGAAACGAATAAAGATTAATCACCATCTTCTTCTCAATCGTATTCCTCATGATTGAGGGTCGTGTCCACACTGTAAGAGACCAGTCAGCGCCCTGATTTGATCGGATCACTATGTAGATTATTTAAATCACTATAAAAAATGTGTATTTGAGCGTAGCTATTTTACGAATACATTTTATTAAATTGGTGTGATAACTTAAAATAAAAGAGTTAAAATATAACTTGATGAAAACGTGATTTTCAAAAAGTTTAAAAATATTTTATGGGAAGTATATATTTTGCAAAGCTAAGGCATTATCAAATGATTGAGGACATTTGATAATGCTTCAGGTAGGTGGAACATGCCACTAACATAAAATATATTTATAAACTTCTAGAAAACAGACGTTTTCATTCGTATTAATAAATAACTTGGTTACCAAACACATGGTCTTAGAAAATGATGATATAAAGAGTTAATTAAAATTAATGAGATTTTTTCATGTGTACATGAAAAGTATCTATGCAACCCAATATTGAATATATTAACGTTGCAAAATTAGCAACTGAATGTTTTAATTTAACAGTTCAGCATCCTAGTGCGACAAATAGCATACATAAAAGTCGTGGGCGGCCTCACTAAGCTATTTAGGGCATGGAATTACACGTAGGTATCGTTCTTTCATCATTAATTGGCTGTAATACATTTGTGGAACATTTTCAAAATGTTAATAGTCAAGATCTCTGGTGATATTTCAACTACAAGGTATGAACTGATATAAAATTTCAAGGCCCGGGGAAATATGAGCATTTTATCGATCATTAATTTATTTAATTTAATTTTACTACATCAAAAATATCTAACGTTGTGGGCTCAATACTAATAATTTTACTTTAGTAATAACAAAAAATATTCTAAACCGAAAATGGCGTTTTTAGTTTTGAGGTTCATGTGTTTAGTAATTGTATTTTTATTATTAGATATCGCGCAATTTTTTATGCAACAAAAATACAAAATTTCAATTGATTTTAAGAGTTGTAAAATTGTTGTTATGTAAATGCAACGCGTATATAATTTCACTATAATAGGATTAGAGCAATTCATCGATGTATAAACGTCAAATATCGAGTAACCTAGCTTTAGTGTTGAACTCACGATGTAATATTTGCCAAATTTAATGTAGGATGTGAATTATATTAGAGGGATTATTAAAATTCTAATAAAGAGTAAAATAGCATTAAAAATATATATACATATACTTGTAAAAATTATAAACTTATAAAATAAACGATTAACAACACATTTTAAAAGCTAACACCAGGAGAAGCCATACAAATTGTTATACATAAATACTATACGACGAGATAAAAAAAATAAAATCAATGTCGGTTGGTAATTTAAAGAAATCCCTTTTTTACATGATTCAAATATTTTTTCTTAATTTCACATGCATTTATTTGGTTATGGACATAAACATTTATTAAACACTGCGTAGTCAATTTACTGTTTACAATATAATTTTCCTACTGTCTTTAATTTCAAAATTTAAAACAATCAAAAATATTTCGAAAATTATAAATAATTTTTTTTTTTTACAAGAAATGTAGTACTGTTTATATTCTGATCAAAAGAGTAGTGATTTCTAATGAAAAGTTAGAGCAAATTTTAATCAACATTTTGCAGATCATTGCAGTTTCCATTTTCAGTTTAGTAATTTAACATTTTCAGTTAAGGCCAAAATCGATTAGTTTTTTAAGATAACAAAAGAAAGTCTTATTTTTTCTTTAGACCTTCGGTCTGTTCCTGTAAATAGCCTGGCTTCTCTTGGGAGGTCGACTCCCAGCTATCATGCCATGGTACAAAATAAGGTAAAAAGACAAAAAAAAACAAGGTAAGTAACTCACATGCTTTTAAAATTAAACAGTTCTATCATTTGCTTTAGGAAATTTTTGTTTATTCATTAATTAATACGATTGTTTGTTCTGAATCTGTTAACAATAAACCATTCAATGACATAATATATTATTGGATAATGTGTAAACTGTTGCGCAACCGAGAAATAGTGACAATGTAACACAATTTAAAGGTGATTAACCGAAAAATGCATTGTACCAGTCTATAGATGCATGTAAGCCAGGCAGCTGGATCTGTTAAATGGAAAATGGCAGAATCCGACGTTTCCGAATACACATTGTGTTAACCTTGCGCAACGACTCCTTAAATCAACGGATAAGCAACAATAGAAAAATAATTCAGTGCAGATATGATTCAAAGAAAATACACATTTCGAAACGTAACCGTTTTCGTTGTGAAATTCAATTCGAACAATGCATACACTCGTATGGGCTGAACTATTATCCGCTGACTTGTAAGGAGGGAGGTATGAAGGCCACATTAGTATACATTATAAAAAAAATATTCACTTGCAGAGCGCCTTTGAGATTATACATTTATCATGAAGTGGAGTTATATAAATCAACCATATTTATGTGATCGTATTGTTATGAGATATTAAATAATTAATACGAATGAAAACGTCTGTTTTAAAAAAGTAATAAAATATAATAAAACATCTTGAAAATATACGTTTTCATTCATATTTATTATTAAGAATGGAATGTTTCATCATCATTAAAGAAACAATAAATATATAGTGGTTCATATATTACGAGTTATATTAAATATTATTTGTACACAAGTTAATTAAGTTTTATATCTATAATAATAATGATTTTCAATGCATATCGGGCTCAGGTTTGACTCGGTGTTAATATTTTATATCGAACGAGAAAGTCTGATCGTGAATTTATAAAGTAACTTAAAAAGATCCTTAACTTATACATACGTAGTTAAGGTAATTCATGTTATTTAGAGATAGAAATTGAAGAAAGTATAATAAAATATCTATAATTGAAAATAGAATTGATTTTTTTATTGATCAATTAATGTAAATACTATTTTTTTTTTAAATTTTTGAAGAAGGGAAAAAACAGCGAACTACAAGAGTATATATTAATATCAATTCACAAGTTTATTAACTTATTGTGTCTTGAAAAATAAAATTAGTAAAAAATATGTAAAACTCTTTATTAAATATTAAATAAGAATGAAAATGACTGTTTTCTAGAACTTTAATTATTTTATTTGGGGATTGACCACGTACATGATTCCGCAGAGTTGGACGTCCCCTTGCCAGCTGGACCGACGATCTGAAGAAGATTGCTGGACCTGGATGGATGGGAGTGCCAATGGATAGGGGGCGGTGGCGTGCTTTGGGAGAGGCCTACATTCAGCAGCGGATGACAGACGGCTGATGATGATGTTTCGCTTTGTTAACTTTTTTGATGAATCGTTATCATCATCATCATCAGCCGTCTGTCATCCACTGCTGAATGTAGGCCTCTCCCAAAGCCCTCCACCGCCCCCTATCCATTGCCGCTCCCATCCATCCATGTCCAGCAATCCTCTTCAGATCGTCGGTCCAGCGGGCAGGGGGACCGAATGAATCGTTAGCAATGCTAAATATGTCATTCCCGAAAAAATATAATAAAACTTCTAATTCTAGTTTAACAACGTTTTCTTTCATATTAACCAAGTTAACATATTAACGTTGATATTTTAATTTCAAATTAAAATTCAACATATTTAATAATCATTAAAACTACAGATACATTAATCAAAATCATGTATATCTAAGAACAAGAATTAAAAAAAACAATAATTATATATAAGACGAAGCATGATGAAACATATAGTTTTGTGCATACCACATGTGCACAAAAAAATCTTTATACATAGGCATAATTGCATTAAAGTTGATTTACTTCTTGCACACATCCCGAAGCTTTATCGGCTTTCAATGTGAAGTGTTTGCAATAAATGATGTAAATGAAATAAAATGTTTCTAATTAAGTTAATTACTTTTTATTGAGGCAGGTGCTAGCATTCTCTTTTATACACACCTAAATAACAAAAAAATGAACCTGTTGTAGCATAAATAAACGTTCAGCGCTATTTTCTCTAGCAACGATGCTGATCGGTTCTCTCTTAAAAACGGTGGCAGGAAGTGATTAAAAAGGAATGTAACGAGAATGACAGCTTACAAAGGATGCGAGTACACGTATCGATTGGCGGCCACTAGTGCTAGATGAAATTTATCATAACTTATTACAAACAGATTTATTGGGAAAGCATGTGTGCGAATAGTAAAAAAAAAATAGAAATTACATTCGTGCGCGTATTAGATTGGTAAGTAGACAACGATGATTGGAAATAAATCATATTTCTTGACATGTGAACTAGATTTAAGATTTCAAATAATTATGCACACATGTAATCCAGTACAAACATGATTCCCGTTTATGTGTCACGATTTTATTGCTTGATTTATGGTCATAATTTCTTTTTTTGATGAAAACACATCCAAAAACTACAGAATCCAAAAATTGTGATAGGTATAAAGGTATGAATTTTTTTGTATGGTCTGTCATAAAACGCACATATCGAATTTCATTGACGATTTTCAATATATTTTATTTATTTTTTCACGATATGTTTTGAAGATCTTATTTCTTTGAAAAAATACACAAAAGTGAAAAAAAAAACAGTGTTTTCAATCATACTTATGAAATTTCATTGAATCAACATTATAAGAAACAATCCTAATATAAAAATTGCTAAAAACATTTAATAATCTATTTATTTAATACGAATGTAAACGTCTTTTTTAAGATTTTTTTTAGAATTTTTGGGAATGGATTGTTTCTCCTTTCTAATGTATTAAATGTATATTATCATATAAATAATACACATCATGATGCCTTTAGGCGAAACATGCGTTTCCCTTTAGATATAAATAAAACTTCTAATACACATAATAGTTCAAGAAACAATAAATAATCAAAAATAATAATACACTTTTAACATTTGTATCTAAACCATTTTATTTATGAACACCGACCGGTTTCGCTCCAGCTGGAGCTTCTTCAGGATAAGAGAATAAACTGATGTTTATGATTTGAGAGTTTATTCTCTTACCCTGACGATCCGGTTGGTGTTAACAAATGAAGTGGTTTAGATACAAATATAACAAGTGTATTATTATTTTATTTAATAATGCCATACCACAAATTAATTGCTTCACACTAAAGTTTAATAAATTATCTATTTAACTTCTTGTCTGTGATTGTAACTAGATATATGTTAATAAAACCATAATTTAATATTTGATTTAATAATAAAATTGTTAGAAAGGGAGCATTGGAATTTTTTTTCATGTAAAAGGGCGGTGGTCCGGAAAAGGTTAGGAACCTTGATGGCAGTATAGCTGTCAAAACCTGCAAAGATAAAATGACTGCCTGCTACTTTTTTCCGCTACATATTTACGAAAGTCGTGTATTAAAAACGAAAGTCATACACTTAAATTATACATCATTATTGGCGTAACGACGAGTTTTGGTGGTAAAATTTAATATTTCGTGTTTAATTACTGAATAAATCAGCTCCAGAGAGAAGAACGCTGATAACCCGTCAACTTTGGAACCTTTGACACGTACGAACAATGCATACGCCGTTTCGTTTTAACACAATGCATGTTAATATCTGCCGACAATGGCCTGTGAATGGAAAGTGAAAGAGACCATTTTTTTTTATATTGTTGCACGTTCATTGAAGCCTTTGTACGCAAAACGGTAAATGAATTCACACTAGATAGCTGTTGCGAAACAGATGAATTGTACTACTCTCATTAGTGGAGTGACCAAACCGCGTAATGTTTGGTGAAATAGAATTTGGCGTGTCAGCGACACATTTTGCTCTAGTCGGTTTCGCGAAAGCCAAAAAAATGTATTTCACTATGAAAGTCTTCCATTATCACTTAGGTATTTAAATTCGTTGAACAAAAATTATTAATCTTACTGTACATTTTTCAACATTTCGTTACAGGTCACTTATACAATAGATAGAAGAAAGTTTTAATATTATTATTATGTTGAACAGCTCTTTCCATCATTACAGCGCGTTCCAAATCGATGTAAAAGGTAAAAGTATTATATTGATTCTCATGACACGTGATAAGTAGCTAATCTTTCGCCATTTAATTGTCGCGTGAATTCTACATCAGACCAAATACAGTATGAGAATCAGCGGGAAAGTCATCGCCGGGTATCGAACCAGATATCTTCGGTGTGGCAGTCGTAGTTGTTGCCAATCTGCCACGAAGGTCGTCAAATATGTAGATTGAACTAGTAAATAATGGTAAATAAGGTAAATGGTTTAAATGGAACAAGAAATAGAGGAAGGCCGAGAAAAAGGTTACACGATCCAATCAATCCAATATTAAATGTCGGGCTCGTGAGGAGTCAATGAGATTGACGTGCGTGCATAACACGATGTTTGAATATTGAGGAATCGAGAGAAATATGTTAGCAAGGAAAAGTGTGGCGTTCTATTATTTCTGCCTACCTATTCGTAAAGATAGTGTCACGGTTAGTTAGTTAGGTTAAATTTTTATTAAACGTGGTGAAAGTTAATATATTGATTGTTTCTTGAACAATGATGTAAAAATACATATTAAATTAAATTATAAATACGAATGAAAACGTCTGTTTCACAGAATTTTTATAATATTTTATATGCCATTCATGTAACGCCTTGCAAAACAATCGTAATTTTACATTCTAGTACTAATTATTCATAAAACTTGATCTGCAAGTGGGTAATCCAAATTAAGCAGATAACACTATTTCTTACAAATTATCAATTTTCATCTTTTAATTGTTAATTACAACACATATCCTTAAAGATCCGTTAATCGAGTACAATATTTATACACAACACATTTCTTAATTGACTCTCTGTGCTATGCGGAATAAGAATTTTTATCACGCCCACTTCTTGTCGGATTGAAATTAAAATACAATGAATACGATACCAACAAACAATACAATACATTCTCAAATATCAGTACCGATTTCACGTAAAAAAAACAGAGGCATTTTTTTACTCTCGACTATCACGAGCCACGGCGATCGACCTTGAGAAAAAATGCTACGCTCCGGTACAAGAACACGTTTTGGATTGCAATCTGTCGAACTGGCTGGGAAAGTGTATTTGTTTGTATCATTTTCCAAATTGGTATCACTTTACAAAGGTCGCAGAGTCACACGCCTCTCAGGGTAACAATGCTCTCTGCTATACATACTGATATGATAAGAAAATTTAAAATATGCCCCGTGTTTATCTTTGACATAGACCTACTTTTACTAGAAAACTTCAAATAATTAATGAATACGAATGAAAACGTCAATTTTCTAAAAGTTTTATTGTAATTCATGGGAATGACATGTTTCGCCCTTTTAAGGCATTATCAAATGTCAAATAATTACTTTCATTATAATTAAATAAAACGTTTAATACGAATAAAATCTGTTTTTTGAAGTTATAATTATATTTTACGCAAGTGACATGTTTCACTTTACTTACTTCTTATTCGTTCTCCAGAGGGTTGCTCTTCCTGTGAGGTGGAAACCCAGCAATCCTTATATCTTTAAGGAGGTCTTATACGAGAACGAGCCCGTGAGGCTGATTATGTAGTGCAATATGGTGGTGTTCATATCAAATGAGGCGAAAAATGTCATTTCCAATAAAATAAACCAAAACTTCTATAAAAAGATGCTTGTTTTCTTAATCTTAATAAATAAAACGATTTTTTTAAGAGCAACTTCCACTTTTGTTATTATTCGACAGTCGAATTTCCCCAGGCAACATGACATCGACAGACTTATGTCTGTCAGACATAGATGCAGATGTTTCACTGGTATTGACCGTCAGTCTGCCTGTCGAAATAAAGACAAAAAGTGGAAATCGTTTATAAAAAACTTCGTTTTATTCAATAAAAATAAAAATAAATGTCCATTAAGATATTTCAGTAATATAATTCGATTTTCTTAATTACTTTAATTGTAAACTCACACTCAAAAACACTTTAATTTTACACAACACTAACATTTTATTAACTATATTGAATAAAATATCACATATAGATACACAAGTACCATACATTAAGAAACACTACAGTTTTTAAATAGTTTAGCGATTAAGTTACCATTGAATGTTGAGTTGCGTTAATATAAAAACAAGTTATATTTAACAAATTAATGGTTAGTTATTTTTAAAAGATTTTTTGGTCTGTTCAAGTTTCACAAAAAATTATTAGCCTTTATAACCTAAATAAATGAAAATATAAACTTTTCTTCAACATTTTTCTTATCTTTTATGGGTTTTTATATCTAAATCGCTTAATCCAATTGATTCGAAAGTGAGATGTTGAAGATTTTCATTCCGCAGTTAAAAAGTACATGAGTAGACGATAAAAAAGTTATATTCTAAAGCATTCAAAACACTTCACGGTAGATTCGAAAATTTCTATCTTCTCAATACCAAAAAACAGGTTTTCTTGTATTAGAAATGTTATAAAATGTTTTTTACTTTTGAAAGTGGAAAGAAATTATAATGGTGATTGGATTAAAGTATCTGAAAATAAATTTAATACTAGATTTATGAATATATTTGGCCATTTATTCTGTTTGTAGGTAAGAACTTGTGAATTTTATAATTTTTCTTAAAATTTAGGTCGCGATCTTACAGTATAACATAATTCTCATTTTGTTCCTTTTTATATTACGTTTAGTTTCGTAGTCATTACTACACTAACCAAATACGCTTTCATGACAAATACTAATATTTATAATTAACTTATTTATAGGTATCTTTCTGGTTCAAATAGTTGAGGTACAAAGGAGAAATACAGGTTAGAAAGCTTGCTCGAAAGTGATTATTGTAAACACAAAAAATGCAGAATTTCCAGGTTTTTATCAAACTATTAAAAACATTTCTTCTATATTCGCCTTCACTTTGTGATGTGGATTCATATTTGAATAAATATAACTACACTTAGTATTACAACACTATGTTGTAATACTTTGTGTAGTTATATTTATTCAAATTAAAAAATATATTATTCCGTATTTGTATTAGGTCAAGTTAGAAGTCGGAAGAATCGACGTGCGTGTATGACTCGCTGTATGAATGTGGAGGAAACTAGAGAGGTGTGCCAGGATAGAGTAGTGTGGTGGTTCATTCTCTCTGCCTACCCCTACGGGGGAACGGCGTGATGGTTTGTTGTTGTTGTTGTATTAGAGAATATGTTGATACTTGAAATATATCTACATCTTTTTTATTTGAATTAACAAAAAAAAAATTCACTGATATGTTTAGACAAGTTTCAATGGATTCTCATCCTTCCTCGATGCATTTTTTAAAATCATTTTTAAATGGTTCAAATTGTTTCACACCAAAGAGCGGGATGAGAACCATTTGAAACATTTTTATACTAAACAGTGAAAAATTGAAAAATTTAAATAATTGATCGAAAACGTATGAAAATTCTTAGTGAATACAAACTCTTTTTCTTCTCTAAGTGCCGTCATCTCTGCAAAGGTTGGCGATCATTGGGGTTATTTCCACCTTGTAGACTGCGGTCCTAACCAGCGATATACGAGTGTAGAAGAAGTATCAAAATTGTCTTAGTTCAATTTACTGAAACATATTATTATAATAGTTTAATAATATGAGTTAGGCAATCACTTGAATATCACGTGGAAAGAGCGTGTTCTGAAAGAGTGATAAATATAGCCGCAAATAAAGTACCAACAGGAAATCGACCTCCAGGAAGACCACCCAAAAGATGGCGAGACAGTTGGACATCTACGTCCCAGGAACAGGCTCCGAGAAATAACAGGACGTAGTTCTAAATACAGCAGCAGAAGAAGAATAAGTTATGCAATAGTTTGTTCCGTGTTTCTTTATTATATCATATTTTGATTGTAAACACAAATGCTTCATTAGGTGTACCCGAGTTGGTTGGTAAAAAAAAAAACATATGTTATACTTTGTAAATGATTAATTAAATACACAAATAAAATTATTTTTTAGCGTTCAATAAAAAACAGAATAATAATGAAAAAAATGTGTTGTATAAATATGATGTTTCCAAAAAATATATGTGAATTCACAACACAAAGTTATAGCGAATATATAATAGAAGAAAGAACAATAAATGTTTCCGTAAAAACAAATAAACATCGCCCTTCTAAGGCATTATCAAATGTGATTGACATTTGATAATGCCTTAGAAGAGCGACACATGTCATTCCCATAAAAAATAATAAAACTTCTAGAAAACTGACATTTTCATTCGTATTAATTATTAAATATGGAGTTTTACATCTTTGTTCAAGAAACAATAAATAAATGAATGTAGTTTTACATAATGGTAATTGTTGACGTAACTAACTAGAAATATTCATCAATCCGAGATCTAGTGAGACCGATCCGTTGACACCGCTCTTTCCGGTCAACTCGATTCCGTGAACCGGAGAGGCGGTGGACATTGTGTAATGGTAATAAGACATCAACACTCGGGCAGGAGAGAAACCCGCTGAACTGTGAAACCATCCGACTGTATCACATTGCCTACGCTGTCTTCTGCCGCCAGTCAAGCCATCGGTACCCGAGCTGAAATGTCTTCATCAAGCGGACGTTTGTGGATCTGACTTTGATTTCTCAATTTACAAAAAAAAAATGGAAAGTTTTAATGTTTATGTTTAATTTAAAACTAAATCTTGGATTATCAAAACAAATAAACCATCACGCCGATTCCCCGAAGGGGTAGGCAGAGAGAATGGACCGCCACACTACTCAATTCTGGCATACCTCTCTAGATTCCTCCACATTCATACAGCGCACGTTGATTCATCCGACTTTTAACATGAACAAACTTTAAAATTTGATTAATTTGGTCATGTTATGTTTTCCTCGGTCTACCTCGACTCCGTTTACATTATTGAGATATATTTTCTTAACCATTCTTTCTCCATCCATGGGCTCCATATGTCCGAACCAACGCAGCGATTCTTTCATAATTTTGTTCATAATACCTTCTTCCGCTCTACATTCTTTTCTTATATCAGCATTTGGGATTTTGTCGTATATCGTTCTACCCCACATACGTCTTAGGGACCTCATCTCTACCGCATGTATTTTGCTCTCTAAGGGTTGGGACCAGAAATCGATTGTGAGCGGCCGTTTTCGCTTTCATTGATAAATTCTTGTTTCCAATAACTATTTTTAAAGCTCCATTCACTTTGTTCCCCGCACGAACCATTTAAATCATCAAATCATCAATAATCCAATTCTGAGAGATATTGATACGAAACACTTACTTTTTGGTTAAACATTTTAAAATTCATAAATATTAAAAATAAAAACATTGCGTTCTAACCATATAATGGTATATGGTAAGTGTTCAAGGGAAACTACTTTGGCTTAAAATATAATTAACATTTTGTGGTTAAAATATAAAGTGTTCATTTTATTTAAATACATATAAATTTTAATTCTTTGTTTCCTACAACTACAAGAGAGCAGAGTTCATATCTTATTTAATACCCTAAGTAATCGCACAGAAGTACTTCAACGTCGGACGTATTGAAGGCGGTTCATCTTTTTATAATTCATGGGCCAATTTAGATGTAGCTTCTGCGAATTAGTGAACACTCTGATGAGTAGTGAACAAAATGATTAATATTCTTTTTACATTCACATTCTTTTCAATTATTAAATCTATTGAGATATAAAAAAAATATCTCTGGAAAATCTTGTTGTTTAAATATAATGTTGTCAATATTTGTACAACAAAATTATTAAAAATAATACCAATACTCGTATTATACTTTCATTAATGTTTAAATACCCCTTGTTACTTGGGAATGTTAGGTTAAATTAATGAAAAAAAAAACTATCTGTTCAAATGCGTTTAATTTGTTTCTAGTTTATACGAGTATATATCATGTTTAAAAAAGTATTGATAATTATTTTAGCAAATGATATATCAATTTACTTTTTTCAAACATTCAGATATTATTATTTTCGTCTATTGATGTATTTCGTTTATTAACGAATTAAATGATTTTTGAATATATTTTTAGATTTACGTTATGGTTTTAAAATATATTATTTGTGCAGTGTGAATATATATTGCAAGAAGCGACCTTTGTGCAATCCTTTGTGCAATGTGATCTTAAATTTATTTATTTTTAAAAACGATAATTTATTATTTATAGCAATTATAAAAGAATATTATTGTTATTATGTATTACAAACAAATAAATAAATCAAGTAATCAATCGTAATTTCTATGATTTACAACCAGAAATTGTTTATATCGAATAAGGAAGTATTTAAAAATGCACAATTATGTACGGATTATTAGACCAAAATAGTATCGTTGGTACTTCCGAAACAATGCGAGATTATGCCGCACAGAGAATTAAGACTTTTTTCTTGCCGAAGGTCGTGTTCTAATAGGTGTAAATAGAAAGGTGGTGTTGCCAGTGTAGCCTGATCACGCACAGTTAAACTTGAATGCAAATTATTTGTATTACAACACAGTGGACGGAGCTGTACTCGGTCCAGTGAACGCTGCCATAGAACAGAGAACAGGTCATTTTGAAGGAAATTGCGTTCAAGATAAATTTGATTTCTATGCAGAACGGATTCACGCTATTAGGCGTAATAAATGACACATTTCTTTGCGAGAATACAGTTATACTGATTGAGGGCTTTTACTTCATTAAAAGGTTAAATACCTAAGTATTTGAACTTTTTATTAATTATGTTTTTTTGTCTGTACACATAAGCTAAAAAAATATGTAAAATATGAATATTTAGAACGAAAATGTTTTTTTAAACTTTTAAGATTCTTTTTCCCGATATGTTTCATTTATCATTTTTAGAAAACATCATTGGGAGAGAGATCATTTATATCGCACTCCTGATAGATAAAACATCATCTAAATTTCCACTTTGGAAGAAAAAAACGTGTGTTAACTTATAAAAAAATCATCTTCTTGGAATTCCACGGTGTTTAAGCCTCAAGCAGTGCTATAAAAAAATGATGACATCAAAATATTTAATTTTAATTATATTATAAATTACAATGAACAGAGCTTATCTCTGCTTTAATTCTATCATTAATAGAAGCAGGTCAATACAAACATATATACTACTCCAATTAATTTTACTTAGAAATTAAAAGATTGAAATATTCTATTTTAGTTATAATTCTTAGATGAGTCTACCCCAGCTTTAAATTAGATATGTACATTAACTTTCCAAGAAAATAGGTTTATAAATATATCTCCGACTTTGAGTGGTAGTACTAAAAACAAGTAACATCGATGCATTTAATAATAAAATATGTAGATAGAAATGTATGAGGGAAAAACTGGTATTGTATTGACGACTTAAAAGAACAATCTATTCTTATAAACAGTGCCTGTTGGATGACTGCTAGAAAGACGCTCTCGGTACGGCACTAATCGTGTGCAATTAATACATTAGCTAGTATTATTATGGTGATGGTGGAGCGGAGAACACGACTTTACTGTTATTATGTTGGCTCAGGTGGAATTAAGTTACTGGTTCAAGAAACCGAAACTGCTCAAATTCTTGAATTTCAATGAGAGTTAATGCTTGAAAAATTATGTGATCCATAATTGTAACGTACTTTCTACTTCGCGGAAGACGCGTTTATATACAAGACAAGACTCTTTGTTTGTTTTATACAACAGTTTTGTATATCTTTAACTGCTTTCTTCCTTACAGTAAAGAAACTAAAAAAAACGACATTCTTTTGATAATTTTACAACGACTGTTAAAATGTTAGTATGCTAATTGAAATTACAATATGAATTGTATAACATATAACAATGAACAAACATGGTGATTATGTAACATACTCGTATATATTTTATACAATATAATATCGATGAAAAAATCTGTTTTCTAGAAGTCTTATTCTATTTTATGTGAATTTTATGATGCCCTAGCAAGGCAAACTCTATCATTTAATCGCGATTGTTTTCTCGGTTTTATAAAGGTTTTTATTATTATTTATATGTAAAATATATATACTTCTTACAAAATTGTTTTGCTTTGCGAAGGTATTCTCAAAAAGTAGTTATATATCAACGTTCAATGAACAAAAAATAGTTTGTGTAACGCTTTAGTTTAGATAATTATCGTGTTATGTAATGGGAATAACCAATTGGTATGATTCAATCTGATTCTATTTGTTAAAATTGGAATAGAATGCATATGCTATATATATTGGTAAAGTTACCCCTTACAAATTTGGATGGGCTGTTTGTATGGATATTTATTATGTGAATTATATCGTTCATTTTCTTCTAATTTTTGATCTTTTAGTACAAAAACGTCGATAATAAATAATAATAATAAATTGGATGATTAATAGAGCGCCATTTTTATGAATGATTCATCTCAAGGGCGTCGATGTTTTATTCTACAATTAAAATCTTTTTAGTAAATGTAGAGCATTCTTTAAGATGTTTAATGTGTAATGCATTAAATATTACTCTTCAATATATATTTATTTGATACAGGATAAATCACAAGCTCTAAGTAACAAAGTATTATATATAAATAATGCTATTTATACGTGTTATTTGTTAATAAAACAAGTTTAACTGCAAATATTTCAAAAGAAAAAAATAATATTATAAAAATATTTGAACAGATAAAACAATCGAAGAAAGGAACATGTTTAAAAAAAATCAAATGAGCTATTAACATACTACTACCATTTAAATAATATATTATAATATAATAATTAAAATAAGCACATATTAAATTTATATAATACATTTGTCAACAGTGTTAATATACGAGGGTGATACCAAATCTAAAGTCTATTTTTTTTACAATTCAAAGAAATGTTTATATTAAAAAATATTTACATCATTTTAAAGCTTGAATATTTATTTATTTTTTCATACAACAATACATTGCTGGGGCACTCAGTCTTTGCTATGAAGTTATTTGTAATGGAGCTCCCATTAGGCACTATTTAGCTCGGAGGCTCTGTTTTGGCTTGGCAGCCGTTTGTAATGGAGCTCATGCTTGACGCTATATTGCTGGAAGATTCAGTTTATTGGTTTGGAAACCGTTTGTAACAAAGCTCCTACTTGGTGCTATCGCCAAATGTGAATTTCGCGCATTTCGACGTTTTTTGTATGCAAGAGGCTTCATTCCAAATCGACGGAAGTGTTTAGCGTATCGTAGGCATATCAAAAACGTCTTAGGTTTGGTGGATTGGGGAAGTTACAGCTGGTCGCACTAAAGTTTACGACGAAAAAGGAAACGGAAAGCCGCAAATTTGCAAAAAAAAGTTAAAATATTCAAACTTTAACATGTTGTTTTTTTTTTTATAAAATATACATTTATTATTATTTCCAAAAAAAATAAAAGACCTTACTTTTGGGACTATCTTAGTATTAAGATTGTTGTTAACTGGTAAACAGTTATAAAAACTAGCTCTTAATTCACGAGAAAAGCAAAGAGATGGATTGAGAATCGTAAATGATGGTGTATACCCTGGGTCAAAGGAATTCACGATCACACATTGATCACCGGTTGGTTTTCAAGTGTTCAAATTATACGTGACTTAATTTACGTCGGATATCTTACGTGATAATACGCTCCCATCGGCAGATGAGGCATGGGAATATATTTGAATATTTCGTGAGAGACTGGGACTTCTTCAAAATATTTTAAGGAAAAAAAACAATCATAAAAATATATGTTTTTAAAACCACTTAACTTGATAACATATAACGGTAAAAAAATCATCACAATAAAATTAATATAATTTTGATGTCTGGCAAATTCATATTTTTATAAGGATAATTTTTTTTTTACTGTTAATGTTTAAAATTGCATATTATATCACTCTTTAGAAATTAAAAAAAAACATAAAATTCTATCTATGAAGATCTCACCAAAGCGACAAATGAAAAAGTTTATTAAGAAGATTTTTTTTTTAATTTCATGTTATTAAATTTCTTTGTATCTCATGACATGTGTTAGGTAGCTAATCTATTGGTATTTTATTGTCACGGGCTTCTGCTCCAGACTAAAGACAGTGTAAGTAAGAATCACACTGTCGTCACCGGTGTATTAATTTATAATTAAATAAATAAATATTTTTGATTATTTTTAACAAATCTGTTACATCTGTTTGAGTTAATAAACATTGATTAAAAATACTTTTAAAAGTACAACTCCTATAAATGGTTTAATATTATATTAAATATTTTCTTTATTTTTATAATGTGTAATAAATCTCATGTCATCGATTCTTGAACAGTTTCAATAAAATAAATTGCGGTCCTATTATGCATACACAAAGAATAAGTTAATTAATCATGTTCGGCAACTTATCATTCGATTGATCATGCCCAAAATGAATAAAGAATTAAATTAGCGTTATGTATGAAAAAACCGTTTTAATTGTCATATAGTAGGCAGTTACAAAATAACGGAGTTTTTTAATAGGTGATAAATTATATTGATTGATCGTGTTACTTCTGTGAGGCATTTTATTTGGTTTGTGATCGCGCACAATATACAATCATCGTGGAATATAACTGATTTTATAATACCGTATCTGATGAATATAAAGAACTAGGAATCAGTTTATGAAGATATTTTTTTCAATATGAATAAAGAATAATGAATTTCTTCCTTATTCGCCTTCACTCTGTGTTGTGGATTCACATTTTAATAATTTGAAACTCACTTTGTATTATCACAACATTTTGTTTTTTAATTGTAGATATGTTTCTGTCCTTATTCGGTCATTGTTTAGCATCTCGCTCATACGCTAGTACAAACAAGATAAAAAGATATGCGCGCGCATCTGGTAAATTCTAAAGTATCTTCTTTGCGTGTGAACGAAGAAGTGGGTAAATAATAAAATAAGAATTAACGAGGGAAGTATATTAGGAAAGAATATTGTGGCGGTCCATTCTTTCTGCCTACCCCTTCGGAACGACGAGGTGGTTTAAGTTAGTTAGTTTGTTGATTAACGATGGATTTATCGTTATGCATTTTGAAAAATATTGGGGTTCAAATTCTAAATGTTAGTTGGATTTCATATTTTTATGTGGTGGGTACCTTTGATATTTCAATGTCATATTGAGATATATCATATATTTCAGTGAGAGAACAAATAGTCATCGAAAACAATAATGTAAACAAAAATGTGGTAAAGACGAGTTCCCTAAGACGTATGCGTGGTAGAACGATGTACAGAATTTCAAATGCTAATATAAGAAAAGTATATAGAAGGGTCCAAGTATTATGAACAAAATTATGAAAAGATCACTGCATTAGTTCGTACATTTGGAGCACGTGTATGAAGAAATAATGGTTAATAGAGTACATATACGTTAACGATATGAATGGAGTACGGAGACGAGGAAGACCGAGAAAAACATGGCAAGACCAAATTTATCAAATTTTATAGGTGAGTGATGTTAGAAGTCGGATGAATCGACGTGCGTGTATGGCTCTCTGTATGGATGCGGGGGAAAAATGGATGTGTCGAGATTTAGTAGTCTTCTTATTCGTATTCTGTCTGTCTATTTTTTTATATTTATTTATTAAAAAAACACGCGCGTATCCAAATGGAACGTTGTGTCAAAATTTCAAAGCAATCGTTTTTTTTCTCTCAAAAGAACAAGAAGAGGATTGCAATTCATTCAAACTACTCTCAAAACCTTCCCAGGACAAATAAGAACAAACTGTGAAATTTTCAGCGAAATCCGTTTAGTTTAGGTAGTAGAAACCAAATACTGTATACAATTTGTATTTTGCTATAATATTGATTCTCTGATGTGATAGGTTGATAATCTATCTCAATTTCATTGTCACGTGAATTCTACACCAGATCTAAGACGGTGTGAGAATCACACTGCAATCGCCAGGAATCGAATCCTGGATCTTTGGTGTGCCAGTCATAGCTCTTGCTACTCTGCCAGTCTTGTGGGTAAATGGCGTGATGGTTTGTTGTTTTATTCTTCTTCTTAAAGTGTCCTGTCAGGTCCCCCCGACGTTGGCGATCACTCTGGTAAACTCTTCCCTATCCTGCGCTGTCCGGAATAGCTCCTCCACAGTTCCGATTCCCGTCCATTCCTTCTCATTGCTCAGCCAAGAGACCCGCTTTCTCCCTGCCCCCCTGCGGCCCTCTATTTTTCCCTTCAATATTAGATGCAGCAGGCGATACTACTCTGTATTATTAATTATAACAAATCCACCGATTTGGTGATTTGTAAAGCGTTTTGTGTCAGGTGCATCAAAGGAATGTGGACGAATAGGGGAGTATGAAAACCTTTCGATAACTTGTCTCTCGGTTAAAATCGAAGCACACCCGTAACACTTGACCCCGTGAGAATAAAGCTAGCGGAGCCGGCGTGTAGCGGGCGGGCGGGCCCCGAACGGCACATTATTGCACCGCATAATCAATTTATATCGGCAGTTCAACAGAACCACGGCAGTGCCACAACAGACAAGTACGCTTAAAACAAAGTACGGGAGGTACTTGCGCAGGTACCTACTCGGGATAGATCTCTCGCGTTGGCGCAACGAACGTGAACAAAGAATCAGCTCGCGAGAAATATTCACGGAGATATAACATTTTAAATTTATCTAGGCTATTATTACAAATCAATAGGATATATCAACAAAAAAAAAACGCTATTCAAAACAAAGATTATATTATAGAAAACCAAAAAAACGAATACGGATAAATAAATAATACGCGTTCACGAATAAATAAATAATGGTTAAAAAAGAATTCGTTAACGATGTGAATAGAGTATGGCTTCTAGAAATACCAAGGAAGACATGGCATGAAAAAATAAAACAAATTTAAAGGTTGGCCATTATAAGTCGGAACAATCGACTGCGTATATAACTCGTTGTATGAATGTGGTAGAATCTAGAGAGAGGTGTGTCAGGATTGAGATGTAGGGCGGTTAATTCTCTCTGCCTAGTAACAGGGAAATAACAGTAGACATATCGATGGGTCAAATTTTGAAAGGATTTTTTAGATGAAATCTTTGAGTTGAGGGTGTTTTATTGCTCTAAGGTTATTGATTTAGTATTAGTAAGTTTAGAGAAAAAATAAACACTTAACATGGAAAAAAACGTGTTTTAATTCATAAAAAATCGTCATTATTAAATTCCACAGTGTTAACGCCTTAAGCTTTTCAGAAATTCATAAAATATATAATTAAAACAGATTTTTTTCAGAACTGATTTTATTTTCCATAATACAAAATCAGTTCATTTTTACACATCATTAAATATTATTTCTTTTATTAAATTGCTTTATCTATTGTACTAAAACAAATGAATTAGCTTGGAAGCAAATTTACTTGTTTTAAGTTTAGAGAAAATTTTCACACATATTAACATATGCATGGTTCATATAATTTCTATTCGTTGTTTCTTTCAACATTCATTTTGCTTCCATATATTCATTTTAAGATACACGCAATTGTAATATTCAAACTGTTATGTAACGCAAACGAATACATATCCACAAAAATTCGTACGTTAATTATTTCTTCGTTTATTGACTATACATAACACATAAAATTCCCATTCGTAAATTGTATTCAGTGGAATGTTCTGGTTATAATTACTAATAAATGATTGTAGAGAAGATGTAGTTATTACAGAACTGCCAAACATCTGTGCAAATATAAAGAATATTTTAGCAAAACATTATTTTTATTAACACATTTTAGTTAGGCCGGGGGAATTTAATGTTCTAATAAGGTCAAAATTGTATTTGATCAAATGGCTGTGAAATGGGAAACGGTGTTCCTTTATCATACAAACGATTAGTGAACAGTTTGCCGCACGGTGCGCTGTTTAGTTAGTTAGGCTGTATACAACGCGGTGACGTAATCGGAGACATTCAAGTAAGTAAAATTAGGATCATTTCTAATAATGTGCTCGCGGTAATACCAATATTGATTTATCTATTCAATCAATACGCTGGAGGCAGTTTCAAGAGCACTCCTACTATTTACGCGTACAAACACACGACATTTAATGAATTTACCGATTCGTTCGAATAAATTAAACAAAATTATGTAAACTTTTGAAGTCACGACCGTATTAACCAAAAAAATAAAACGTGTATTTTGATAGCTGCGTGTGGTATTACTGCATTGGTGTAATAAACTTGAATAACATCGAATTCTACTCAAAACAAACTAAATAAAGTAGTTATAAATGCAAAACGACCTTTGACTACCTTCATGATAGAGTGGCTAGAGGTATGACTGCCACACCAAAGGTCATGGGTTCAATTCTAGGTGATTACCGTGTAATTGTTACACTGTCTTTCTTAAAAATTTCACGCCGGATTCAATTCCTCAGGATTTTAAAATTGTAAATATAGGCGGAGGGGTGTTAATATAAAATTTTATTTCACTACTTAAGTACGGCCTTCAGGCGGCCTTCTGAATGGGAACAGCAATGACTACCACACTGATGGTCCCTGGTATGATTCCAGGCGATAGCAATGTGAAAAACTTTCATTATCTTTTGTCTAGTAGAATTCACGTGATAATAAAAATGGCTACCTATCACATGCCTTGAGAATTAATAGCTAAAAATTTTAATGCAGTAATTTGGTTCAAAAACCTACTATATACAAAATGTGGAAAGCAACGGGAAACTACCACTCTAAGTGGCATAAGTGGCATTCCAAGAACCAGTTAAAATGTAACAATTTGCTGCAAACCATTGGATTGAAACTAGTGAAAAATTAAAAACTATGTAAATACTGCGTGCGTTGGGGTAACGTTTAAGTTCGGAGTATTTTCTTCGAGGTTTAATGTGAATGTTGTTCATAGAGTGTTCCGAACGAGCGGTACTTAAAAGCTCGCTTCAAAGTCATAATAATAATTGCCAAAGGTAGGTGACCGCGAATCGAGTCGTGACATATAATATTCACATTTCACACGCGCTTCATATTTACACACTAACAAACAGAATTTATTAATTCTTAGTCCGTCAATTTTAACACTTGGCTGCCTTGTGTTTCGAGTAAAGTGTACGCTATGGTCTTACGAATTATTATACAAATAAGCAAAATATCGCAGATAAACAAAATGTGTGAATAGAGGTGTAAACTTCAAATCCCGTTTAAGAAACGAAGCACTGCACGGTCAAAGCAAAGTGAATTTTAAAAGTTTAACTAGTTAACTAACCTTCACGCCGTTTGACGAGCTTCGTGGCCGAGTGGTAAGTGCATTGACTGCCACCCCGAAGTTTCCTGGTTCGATTCCTGGCGAGGGCAGTGTGATTGTCACACTGTCTTTGGTCTAGTATAGAATTCACGTGGCAATAAAATGGCGATGGATTAGCTACCTATCATATGTCACGAGAATCACTATGATAGCTATAATATCCTTTACATCGATTTGGCTCATGCAGTCATGATGTAAAGAGCGATTCAACAAAATAATAATAATAATAATAATAATGATGGACCACCACACTATTCTATCCTGACATAACTCTCGCGCCTCTTCTACATTCACACATCGTGACACGCACGCTAGTCGATTGTTCATACTCCGAACTTGGCCGCCTTTCGGTAATTGATTAATTTGGTCATGCAATGTCTTCTTTGCCCTTCTCGACTTTTTTTAAACATTCACGCTATTTTAATTTAACTTTAAAAAAAAAATCTTCTGCCATTTGTTCTATATGGCCATACTATCTTAGTGACACTTTATTAATTTTATTTAGGATACATTCATCCCCCTTACATTCCTTTCTTATTTCATTATTAGGTATTCTATCATGCATTGTTTTTCTGCACATTTCTCCTAGTAACCTCATTTTTACGGCAGTTATCCTATTTTTATCCTTCTTCTGTCAACTCCAAGCTTCTCTTCCATACATAAGGGTTGGCAATAGAACTCCATTGTGTACTGCCATCTTTGCTTTAGTCAATATATATCTATTTGCAATGATGACTTTAAGTGCATTATTTATTTTGTTTCCTGCACCAAATCTTCTTTCGATATCTTTCTAATTTTTTTCGTCTCTTGTAAACATGCTTCCCAGGTAAATAAATTCCGTAACTTGCTCCAATTTTTCGCCGTTCGCACTCATATCACAATCCGTCGTAGATTCTTCATATTAAAAGTTTACTGATTTCATAATTTCAAAAGTGGATAACGAATCGAAATAATTGATCTTTTTAAAGTGTACATAAGGTATTACACACATTTCCTTTTGACGGTCAGATTTTTCTCACAATCATACAGGTTAAGATTAGCTAGAAATTTAATTATACGAATGAATAGATTGGTATCATTACCGTGAAATACTCACAAATATCATTATTCATATAAAGCGATCGAGTGATTTCTAATGACTGCGTGATTCTGATGAGAGAAAATTATTCCAAATGCGAGTAGAGCTTCGATCGACGGCACTGCGCGGAGTAATGTGCGCAACACAATATCATTTTGTGACTGGAAGATTGATGAAGATGGCTTCCAGAGTGGCGGTGCGTAAGTGCTGTGAAATCCTCAGTAATATCTCGAACAATGGTAAAAGGTTTACCTGCAGTTTACAGGAGGGGATCTGTTATTATGCGCTTTTAAATGAGGGTGCTTTAATCATTAAACGATAATAACTTTCGTATGTAGCTTTAACATTGCAGAATGACGATATATTAGTTCTAGAAAATAAACTTCCATTGAAATATATAATTATATAATAATAACTTTCGTATGTAGCTTTAACATTGCAGAATGACGATATATTAGTTCTAGAAAATAAACTTCCATTGAAATATATAATTATATATTTAAAATCCAATCGGTATCTTCTGAGCATATAACAGAATATAACAGGATAAGAAAAATATGATTGATAAGTAAAACGGTTAACAAAATACCAACAGGCACCCGACCTTCAAGAAAGACCACCTAAAAGATGGCGAAATAGCTTAACATCTACATCTCAGTAGCAAGCTCTAATTTATTTAAAAAATTGACTATTTTTTAAAAACTTAATTTGTGGTGTGGCATTATTAAATAAAATATTAATACACTAGTAAATTTGAATTTACACCATTTTATTATTTTCACCAACCAACCGGTTTCGCTCCCGCCGGAGCTTTGTCAGGGCTACAAAAGATACTCGGTATCTTTTGTAATCCTGACGAAGCTCCGGCGGGAGCGAAACCGGTTGGTTGTTGGAAAGAATAAAGTGGTGTAAATACAAATTTACAGGTGTAGTAATATGATATTTTATTTTCTCGAAAATGTTTACAAGGTTTTACACATTCATCATCGAGAGAACCATATAAAGTGTTTATGCATGAAACATGTAGAGAAAAATAAACTCGGAAATGGAGAAACAGTGTTCTAATTCACAAAGAAATCGTCATTATTGAATTCCACATGTTCAGCACCAAGTACGACTACATTAAATATTAAGAATTTTCTATTTATTTACGGAAATTAAAAAAATATATATTTAAAATACACTGAATAACACTTTTACGTCAATAAAACTCACCTTAAATATAATGTCCAGTAATCAAATGGAGAACAAAAAAAGTCATGCGATTAACAATTTTGATAGCAATAAATAGATATTTTATATTATGAAAATTGATAAAACATTAACGGTCTTGATTAATACAAATGGAAACAAGTTTTCTAGAAGGTTTATTATATTTTTTGGGAATAACACGTTTCTCCTGTCTTAGGTATTATCAAATCTCTAAGAAAGGTGACATTTGATAATGCCCTACAAAGTACAATATATATCAATTAATTAATACGAACAAAAACGTCTGTTTCCTTAAAGTTTTATTATAATTTTTGTGAATAACATATATCGCCTGTCTAAGACATTACCAAATATCATAATTGATAATACCTTCGACTTAATTATTATAAAACTTCTAGTAAACAGGCGTTTTCATTCGTATTAATTATTTAATATGGAGTTTTACATCCTTGTTTAAGATACAATAAAAAATGAATGTCTTGATTTAAAAAAATCGCAAACAATATGCAACCAACCTCTGTGTGGGCAAGAACAAGGCATATTGACGAAATATCAATTATGTACGGTTGAAACCATGTTGGACAGAAAGAGTAGGCCGATTAGTCGCAAGTTTTTGTATTCCTCATAAACACCGAAAAGATTTGACTCGTGGCAAAACAAGTGAAATATCATTATTGAATTACTAAAAATAGTATGAAGATTTTATACACATTTGTTCTGCTCTGAATTCTCGCTCCAAAACAGAGTGTGAAATCTCGCCAACAGCAAGTGCAAAATAAATAATTCATCTTTAATTAGCCAAGTACGAGAATTGTAAAGCTAGTTTTGTTTCGAATAGCTTATTCAAAATTTTGATTTTGTGATAATTACATATGTTTTTAAAATTAATTATATACGTTATGTTAATATTTTTTTTAGTACCAACAATTAGAAGGAAACTTATTAGATGTGAATATTTCATTAAGACTACAAATCAACAAGTTAGGAAATATGTCACCATGAAACTATTTTGTCGATTGAGGAAGTTAAAATAAAAATATTTTTCAATATTCTATCTTTATAACATCATGCTATTTATTTGTCTTAGGTAATTTCTAATTAAAAAAAAAACTCTACATATTAAATATGTATTTAACTACAATTGTTTCGCTTATAAAAGTAGGAATAATTAGCAAAAAAAAAATTTTCATTTTATATTTTGCTTAATCCAGATGCTATCGTCATTTGTCATTTAGTGATAAAACATGTGAAGAAAAACTCATAAATTAAAATGTTATATATTTATATACCCTATCAAGGCGGAACATGTCACATCCACAAAATATAATAAACCCCACGTTTTACATTATTGTAGAGAAATTTTTTTGATACATACAGTATATTCGAATTTAAAAATCTTGAAAGTTATAAACATAAAAAAAAATATTAAAAACACTTCGTATTTAACTAAAACTGATTTACTATTTTTTTAAATGACTAGTTTCGCCAATACCCAAGCTTCATCGGGGCAATATAAGAACAGTGTTTTTATTTTCTATATTTATAAATTAAAAAGGTTCAACTGCAAAGTGAGTGCTTCAAAACAAAATGCCCAGTATTTTCAAGTAACTTATTTTTTATAAAAAATAGTCCATTGTCATCAGTTCATTATAATTAGGGGGAGTCAATAATAAAGTAAATCGATTAATCGGTGTGAAGCACATGTCTTCATCCGTGGCTCTATCCCACAGCATTTATTTTGTGAATGCTTGGGACCAACCCTCTGCAGCTTCGAAAAGATGGGCATCTCATAACCCATTTCTTTCGATTACTCAGGGGATATTTCGAGAACTCGGCGGTGCTAGAGGGTGTTCGGCTTTTTGTCCCTGATTCGCATAGATTGTTTTACCTACCGGCCGCTTGAATCAGAATCAGTGGAGAGTATATTGTCTTCCAAATGTCAAACCATCGCTCATACATTTCTGTTAGTATAGTACACAATATGTATATTATTTTACCTGTTCTCAATAGATGCCTTAAAAAAATACTTTCGTAATGTCTATTGATGAAATAAACTGATTTGATTTGATTTGATTCATTTATTAACTCAACGATAAAAATTCTATTTAAAATAAGTACATATATCTGGGATTCGAATTCGATTATTCATTTCTCAAGAATAAAATATGATAAATTATCATATGTTTTAAACTTCTACCAAATTCATATTTACTTCCATTGCACAGATTGATACAAGTACCTAATCGTTATTTGTGAGGTACCTGCCCACGCGGAGAAAATGGAATAGGATACAAAGAAGTTATTTATGACTAGCATGTTGCAAACCAAGCTAGATTTCTGGGAGGCATCCAAGATGGCGGTTCTTTCAGTTTTATGATGCTCAATCTAAGGTGCTGTGGTGTAATTACACGGGTTACATAATGGCGCATGTTGTTCCGGATTGCTGGTGCGGCGGACTGAAGGTCACCGCGGATGACAGCCGCATAGAACTGGCATTCCATGGGCAGGCAGGGCTGGCTTCATAGCGTGGCGCCCATTCAAAGGGTTCAGAAATTATGTAATTAGGATTCAAAATTATCTTTAAAAAAAAATTAATAAAAAAGTTTTGATGTCATCCCAGAATATTAGGATAGATTATACTTTAAAAAATGCTATAAAATTGGACTTGAACTTGGACTTGGATCTTCTGGCTTACAGAGGTTCAGCTCTAATGGCTTTTCCTCCAAGATATATTATTTTAAACATACTAATCACAAACAATTATTAAAACAGATCACTTGCAATAAAATTGAAAGGTAATACCTATTTTTAAAAACATTCAAATGTAAATAAAAGTGTAAGTACTAAAAGAGTGCGAATTTAAAGTTTTTAATCTATAGCAAGTTAAAAAATCTGTTTTAATAACCGTTTGTGATCGTAATTGATCGTAAAAAAATATTTTTGGATGTTGAGGTTGGTTATTGATGGAATATGAGAGGATAGATTTTTGAATGGTGTGTTGGATCGGGTCCGACATGTGTATCAGTAATTTTGATGCTTAAATTACAAATTTACTATTAATACAAACTAACTAACTAACCATCACGCCGTTTCTCCGGAGGGGTAGGCAAAGAGGATGGATCGCCACATTGTTCTATCCTGACAACTCTCGCGCCACTTTTACATTCACACAACGTAACATGCATCTTCGTTCGTTCCTACTTCGAACATGGCCGCCTTTCAGTAATTGATTAATGGTCATGCCATGTCTCCTTAACCTTCCTCGACTCTTTTTTCAATTCATACTACTTGTATATATATTTTTAACCATTCTCCCTTCATCCATTCATCTTAGTGACCCTTTCTTAATTTTATTTATCACCCATTTATCCGCCTTACATTAGTTTCTTACTTCATCAATTGTTATTATTACTGTTTTTACATGCAATCATATCGAATAATATAATTTTTTTCGAGATGTTCATTAAGCTTGGAACTGGGAAAAGAAGGATGAAAGTAGAATAAATGCAGTAGAAATGAGATCTCTTAGACGAATGTGTAGATACTCTGTGTATGATAGAGTGTCGAATGAAAATATAAGAAGTGAATGCGGTGCGAATGATGGTGTCATGAACAAAATAATGAAAGGATCATTAAGATGGTTTGGACATATGGAAAGAATGAATGAAGAAAGAATGGTATAAAAATTATATGTTAATGATGTAAATGGAACCAGAAATAGAGGAAGACCGAGGAAAACGTGGCACGATCAAATAAATCAAATATTGAATGTCGGCCATGTGAGGAGTCAGAGAAATCGACGCGCGTGCATGACACGATGTATGAATGTTGAGGAAGCGAGAGAAATATGTCAGGAAAGAAAAGTGTGGCAGTCCATTCTTTCTGCCTACCCCTTCAGGGAGACGGCGTGATGGTTAGTTAGTTAGTTGGTTGTAATTAATTGTGCATTTTCTAGAATACATCACGTGTTAATAAGAACGGCATGGCTGCTGATGCAAATGCTTGGATTCACAGGAGAATTAAAGCATAATACAAGAGAGGGAATCTAAGACTCGCTCTGATTTGTCAGGCCAGCAACGATGCACATTAATACCGTTGCTGTAACATGTCGTGGATTCGGTGGCGCCCTGGTTTACTGTATATGAAACTATGCTTATGGTGGGACCGGCCCTGATCTCAGGGTGTTGACATGCATAAAACACGGCACAAAACATGATTTATCGTCACTTTATAGGCGGCCATCACACATATTATGAACCGAGTACTATTAAAACGCGTCTATAGAATGGTTGTAATGTGGGAAGACGTGAGGTGTAACAATAATGATATTAGACAATTACTTACAATTGTAGTCATTACGTACTACTGGAATGTTTGTATTACATTTTTTTAAGTTCCTGCATACAAAAACATTTTAAAATAATGTATTCGTATTAGTCAGATCCACATGTCGGACCCAATCCAAAACACCATCTAAAAACTATTTCTCTCATATTCTAACAATATCCACCATCAACATCCCAAATCGAAATTTTATGATAATTTTTTGTAAATTAATAAGTATGCCAAAAAAAAACATAAATATATGCTGAATTTTTAGCCAGTGTTCAGGAGATTTAATTTGAATAAGAAATATGAATATTTTTTTTTACCAAAGACCATATTATACGAATTTGCATCATTTGTGACTGCAATTGATAAAATGTATAAATCTAAAAAAAAAATATTAAGTGAGAAATTACCCATAAAATAAACATATTATATGTATAAACATTCTGAATACATACTAAATTTATAATTACAAGTAAATAAGGCGCAGCTTTCATACTAAATACGTATGTTTATAACTAGATTGATACATGGAGCCCTTAAGATGACTAAAAAACTAGCTAACTAACCTACACGCCGTCTCCCCGAAGTGGTAGGCTAAAAAAATAAACCACCACACTGTACTTTCCTGACATACATCTCTCGATTCTTCAACATTCATACGTAGTATCATGCAATTGTCGATTTAATATTTGATTGATTTGAACGTACCACATTTTACTCGGTCTTCCTCTATTTCTTGTTTTTTTTTACATCGTTAATTTATGCTTCATTCAATTATTCTTTCCATGTGTCCAAACCATCTTAATGAGCATTTCATTATTTTGTTTATAATATTTTCATTCGCACTGCATTCACTTCATAAATTTGCGTCTGATATTCGATCATATATTGACTGAAAATAAATAAAATTAAAACGGTGGTTTATAAATGGTCCAATTTATTATAAGTATTTAATAAAATTGTTCACCGAATTTGAACTAACTGAACTACGTGTGTCCTCGTATGTATGATATACCTACGCTTTCAATATGTATTGTAAGAAACAGCTGTCTATGTAAGTATCACTTGTGGGGTAGTGTGTGTGACTCCCTAATAATGACCTACAGGAGACACCCTCCTTTCCGGTGGTTAGTTTCGGGTTCAACCTACACAACACGCATGACATCATTAATGTTCCTTTTTTTAAATAAGAAACACGAAGCCAACTATTGCGGTTAAATTGGACAAACGTATTATGTAAGGTGCTTCTAGCTGAATACGGCATTGGGGAAGATGCATTTAAAATTCGAATATATAAACCTTCCATTATTATAATTTAATTGGCCAATTCAAAATAATTATATTGTTCTTCTTATTTATATTTCGTTACATAAGATCAGGGATAAAACGCTAGCCCATAATGAGTTTTCTACTCATGGGAATACAATGTAACTATTGTATGTTTATAAATAAAAAAATAAGTTTTAAAAGTATTATATATTTAATTATGTATAATACAATAATTTAATGTCAATTTTTTATGAATTAAAACACTGTTTTCATAATTTGAAACTAAATACAAGAACCTAAGTTCACATGTATCGTTCGCTAGTTAAAATTAGACAGAGTACCAGGGGCATAATATTATATTAACAAAAGCGCAACGGGTATATATCTTAAAAATGAAGGAGTTTAACCTTCGTAACATATGGAGAAAAATAAACTCAAAAGTGGAAAAAAAAACTTCACAGTATTAACGTTTTAAATTTAACAAAAAAATATAATTAATGTGTCTAACTTAACATAACTTTTAACTTGCATAATTTTAATGTTATATTTTTTATAAAATATCAATTTCGTTAACATTCAATATAATATGTTATAAATAAATAGTATATATTATTGTTGCAAGTTTTGTAACGGTGACTTGCTGTTTGAACTTTAAAAAAGGTGACCAAAAATGTCAGCAGCATTTTGATTGACATTTAGATTATTAAGAGCAGAATGTTTTATATAGCCTATTGAAATTCCGTGTATATAATACCAGTCTGTTTTTATAAAAAGATATAAAGCGATTAATATTGGTGAATAAATACTTACTCCCAGATTAATTATAATACTATTAATAAAGATATTCTACTTAATACTTAATCCAATCTTAATAGATGGCGCTAGTGTAGATTGAACTAATAAATGTGAAGTGTTCCTCAACATTGTAGCATATATACATCTTCCAAAAATTTGTCAGACGTGGTGGTCGTAAGAAGTGCGGAATGGGCAATGTTGTATTACATAAAGCGTGAGTTTAACCCAACCAATGAGAGATCATAAATCCTGTAAACGCCTCGACCACCATATTCTGTTTTCAATTTGCATCTTCGTCTCTATTGAGATACAATTAATCCTTACAAATTATAATACCATTTAAATAAAAACACGTGCCAACAATAGGTATGTTACATAAGTTATACGTAGAATTGGGACAACCCAATTGGAATTCAAATTCCAAAGATTTAATAATGTAAGAAATCAATCGGCAAACAAATGCATTATTCTACTTTCGAATTTTTACAAATAATTCGATATTTAAAACTTGTAAACACGGATACTGTCTCAAATATAAAATATAAATATTTAAATCGAGTGGAATATGAATATTTCATGTAGCAGTGCTAATAAGAGGCAAATGATGCTTAATTTTATTTATACATTTAATAACGTCCGAAATGCGAAGATAAGATTTCCAGGTTTCATTAATTTTAGTGTTAATTTTATGTTCAAGATGGCCTTAATAGTACAAATTTGAATCAAAAGATACGCTACAAGATTCAAGAACAAAGTGTGAATAATCCGAAGGTGAAAACATTGGTTAATAAATTTGCTAAAAATAGGTATGTATTTCTTACCGTTGTTTCTATAAATTTAAATTGAAAAGTATGCTGTTGTATTACACAAATTTGTACGCATATATTGTATGTACGAAAAGGTCAACATTCGCGTATGTAATATAAATGATTACATTTATTAATGTTGCTAAAATACAACTGAATTATTAACTGTGTATGTTTTTATAAGCGTCTTATTATCTTTACAATATATGGAACTTTAAGTATTTTTTGTTTTGTTTAGAATAGTAAGATTTGAATAATAATAACATATTATAATAAGTGAAGCTTGGAGCTGGCAATAGAAGGATGAAAGCAGGATAAACGCCGTAGAAATGAGATTACTAAGAAGAATGTGCGGGAAAACGTTGTATGATAGAATACCGAACGATGAAATAAGAAAGAAATGTAAGGCAGATGACTGCATCATGAATAAAATTAAAAAAGGATCCCTGAGATGGTTTGGACATATGGAACGAATGGATGAGAGTAGAATGGTTAAAAGTTGTACACAAGCAGCGTGAGTGGGAAAAGACAATTAATCAATTACGAAAGGGCGGTCACATTCGAAGTCGAAATAATCGACGTGCGTGCATGGTGCGATGTATGAATGTAGAGGAAGCCCGAGAGGTATGCCAGGACAGGCCATTGTGGTGATCCATCCTCTCTGCCTACCCCTCTGCCTACCCCTCTTTTGCCAGTTCCATGATTCGCTTCTATACATAATTTATATAAATTGCAATACTGAAAAAAGCTGCTAATGGAGATTATTACATAAATTTTATATAGAATGTTTTTGGCATTACAGGTTTTTGGAGCCCAATTAAAGATATGCTTGTAATAAGAGTTGACATAATCTGCCGAAGCGTTATATTTTAACTATACCTGTTCGGGAAGGAGTATTGAATAATTTCACAATAAGTACGTAATCGTAAATACCACTGCGTTCGTCTCGATAGTAAATTGAAGTGATTTGTTGACTCACCTTAAAGAGGTCCGAGCAGATGTCACGGTGGGTATATCTCCCAATAAGTCACAGACACAACCACCTGTTTAGTAAATAAAACAATCGCTAGCCGAAGAGGAAGCAAGTTCCCGCGCACAGCGCCAGCGCACGGCCCCGCTGGTAGTCGGGCACGGCGGCACTCTTTCTCCTAGTTCCTGCAATATTCGCGGCAACTTTTCTACGCCGATGAGCAAATCGCTACTAAATATTCATGTTATAATAATCATAGCTCTGCAGCACTGTCGCAAACGGCATAATGAATAAACAGTTAGATCTTTGCACCACAAACTTCAAAAGCGCACCGAGCGAAACAATAAAACAAGAGAACTCGATTTACAATACAGTTTGGAATCTTATCAGATCGCATGAAAACTGTTCGATTTTCAATTGTCGATTGTTTTCATTTTTTGACAGTTCTTAAGCGCTGTGAGGCCGCGTGCTTCTCTCGCTGGCGACACGGAGGGACTGACAAGGTGAACGCGCGGAGCTCTCCGCGAGTGCTGTCTGTTGCCCGCAAAGCCTCTCGGAGGGGGCCAATTTGCCTTCGCGAAGACCGAATGTTGAGGACAGTTCTCAACCGAAAACATTCGTTGGATGTCACGGGACGGCTAGCGATGGGATACGTCTCTTTGCCAATCGAATTATAGAAATCGAGACTGATTGATGTTCATAATAGCTGTGATATTTACGTATCTGAATCTTCGATCTTTTGTATCATAACATACTCGTACATATTATGCTCAATATCACTAAAACAAGTAATTATAAACATTTTCGTTTTTTATTGAATTTATTTTACTGATTAAAGGGAAGGGTTATCAACAATCGAGGTTCTTTTTTTTTATTTTTTAAAGGAACATAGAAGTTCCCGCCACATACTCGAGGCTGTTATAGGGCGTAGCGGCGCCCTTTTATCAGCCTCGCTCGGACACTCCCTGGGCCTGTCCCCGGTCCTTCCGGGACTTACATTTAAAGACGGCAACAACAAGGGGGTGCCAGACCACATTTAATCTACTCAATCCTACTTTTATGCTCCGCTGTATTAAATTGAATAAATAAACATAATATATAATACATGAACATTACTATTACTATTTTACAGTACTATTTTAACTATCAAGGTTCGGAAGATTTCACATCTGGGTCATATTCTGCGTGGGGAAAAGTACCACCTTCTCCAACTGATATTGGAGAGGAAAATTGAGGGACGCCGAGGGCCCGGTAGGAGACAAATGTCCTGGCTGCGAAATGCGGAGTGGACCGGCATCCGAAGTGTGGAGGAGCTGTTCCGAGCGGCGCAGGACAGGGACAGGTTCGCTGAGATAGATTAAGAAATCTATTGTTTTTAATTTTTTAATAAAATTTCAGAATGGAAGACTACCATGAATTATATAAGATAACTTATTATTATTATTATTATAATTATAATTATTATTATTTTGTTGAATCGGTCTTTACATCATGATAGCATGAGCCAAATCGATGTAAAGGGTTAGTTATCATATTGATTTTCGTGACATGTGAAAGGTAGCTAATCTATCGCCATTTTATTGTCACGTGAATTCAACACCAGACCAAATACAGTGTGACAATCACACTGCTCTCGCCGGGAATCGAACCCGGAACCTTAGGGGTGGCAGTCAATGCACTTACAATGAAGCACTCTAATTTATATAATAAATAATTTAGGTGGAGGTAATAATGTTACCTATTATGTTGATCTCTACGATACTGACGAAACTGGACACAATATTAATATACTCGTTAAAGCAATAAACAAATGTCTATAAACATTTTATAATTCATTATCTATTGACAAGTTACATCAAAATGACGAAATTAAAAAATAAACAAGAAAATCATTAATTACACCTGCGCACATCTCTATGGCGGACACAGCTACCTGTCCTGGGAAAGACAACACAACAATAAGGAGTATACGTGCCAAGAGTTTTGATCGATTGTGCGTGAAGTCCGATAGATTATGGTGTGAACGTTTTCAAAGGCAATCCGGTGGAGATAACCACAATTAAATTATCTCATAGCCATTCGTGCCCGGACCGTTACAGTGGCCGGCCGTGCACTTCTCCAGACCAAACACCCGTAAAACAGGGTGAACTAAGCGCGGATGTTTCATTCTCACTCTCATACTACCGGCGACACGGTACGGTGTAGAAGTTAGGCATACGTTCTGTCACGCCTCGTGGTGCATAGGGCCCACCCGACTCTATCGCACGCCTGATGCTTAACACGATTCCAAGTGAGTCCAGCTACCTTAACCTTGTCCTGCAGGGTTCTTCTCTAGGTGGTTCTAGGCTAAGTATACATTACCCACCAAACATATATAACTCAGCATCATCTATGATGATGCTGAGTTATATATGAGAGTAGGCTGATCTATGAGAGTAGGCTGACTTTTCGTGCACATACCGAGAGGATTTGTGACATTGCACTGAGGATGTTGGGCTTCATCATTCGGACCGGAAGAGTTTTCAGAGATCCCAATGCGCTCAGAGTCCTATACAACGCGTTGGTTCGGAGCAGACTCGAAAGTGGTTCTGTGATATGGAGTCCTAACGAGGCGAGATAATCCGTTATGCTGGAGAGGGTACAGGAAAAAATTCTGAGGCATCTCTACATGAGGGAGATGATCTCCGAAACGTTGGTAGAGAAAGGCAAGTTACCCGGATATACCCAAGATCACAAAAAAAACACAGAGTGAATCTGTTCATAGAAAAATGCAAATATAATATTAAGACGAGGGACCCACTGCTTTCAGTTTTGGCCAGCCCTGTACAAGCGGGTATCCCGCAGAATATCGCTTGTACAGGGCGGGCCAAAATTGAAAGCTGTGAGTCCCTTGTATTTATTAAGCTTATGTTCTCTGCGAAAATACGATTTGTGTGAAAGCACCTCCGTTTTAAATATAATATTTGTTCACAGCCTAAGTTTGTACGGTTAAACACGTTTTAACATATTATAATATTAAATTTAAATAAATGCTCATAGTTAAATTGTACTTCATTTTACTTTTACTGTAAAATAAATAACAAATTTTTAAAACCTCTTTATTTGCCGTACTAGTCACAATAATTAGTAATATATTTAATGGTGAACTTTATCATTAATCGTTTTATTTAAAAAATATAATTTGTTTTCACGTGAATACGTATGGACTTAATTAAATATGAATTACATTCGTATTGCAGAAATTAACAATATCTGAATAGAGCAAAAACATTAATCGAATTCTAGAATTAAATTAAATTAAATAACTTTTAGCTCTGTAACTACATATTATATGAAACAAATGTTGAATTTTTTTTTCCAAATCTACATATCAGAAAAAAAAACAAATCTAAAATTTTATATACAGCGGCAGTGTGTAAAAATATAAGGTTGGTTATTTAATTCTCGAATCACCCCATTTTACTGTGCTTAAAATAATATGGACAGTATTGTTTTTTTATTGAGCTATTTTTAGAATAAACCATTTGGTTATTGCAGGAGGTATATTATACTTCTTTTAAATTTTATAATACGAAAACACTATTTTCTTTAGGGTTGAAGAAAAAGTATTTAATTTTGAATTGCAATAAAAAAATTTGGATTCATAAGTATTATTAAGTCATAAACAATAAATTGCAAATTCGTCACATGCTATTTTGGAAAATATTTTCAATTTCTCATCACATGTTATTTGTTTCTTAATGGTTTGATTAAATTATGAAATAAGTTTATTTCAACCTATAGGCTTTACAATTATAAAATATTTATAGAAATACGTCTGGAGCAACAATATGGACCAGAACCATGTTCGCAAATTATACGAGCATGTATTACTAGTTGTACCCAGCCACGCGATGCTGTGGGTCAGTCTGGTTAAATGGAAAATGATTGCAAATAGTGGTTCAATGTTCCCCACGCGATTCCTCTGGCCCACACCCAAGACCACTTTCATCCCTTTGAATTTGTATAACTTTTCAAAAACTAACTATCACGCCGTCCCCCTGAAAGGTAGGCAGAAAGAATGGGCTACCACGCTTTAACCGATGCGGCACTCCATCCTTCTCTTTTCGCTCCCGCGAGAGACGCGGTGCGATGGATTGCGAACCTCATCGCCACCAATAGGCATCACCCGAGCATACTTCGATCGTGCAACAGTGTCCAGTACACATAAGAAAAACTTGCGAAATAGAGGATATCGTTCAGTGGAGTAGATCTAGAAGAAAATATTGGAGGAACCATGTAGCCCGAATGGATGGTGACAGACTTGCATATAAAGCCGCTTATGAAATACCCTCCGGACACCGCCCACTTGGAAGACCGCATAGGAGAAGGAAGGACAGCTGGGCCTCATCATCCAACGAGACATGATTTCTGTATCACAGATCGTCAGATCTATTTAAAGAAGAAGTAGAGAAAAAAAATAATTTAACACATAATGTTCTTTTAGATAGATGGTGTACTTGTTGTCAGCTGGACGATCCGGACATTTGTGTTTATTTTTTAAATATCTTAATAACTCTTAAATGTGAAATACTCGTATATGACGTGTTAATATAATGAAGAAAATGTATTTTATTAAATGCCTGCGTGTTCCTAGATACTGAAGCATGTGAAAAAGTATTAGCTTTCGCGATATTTGCGGCCATTGTTTTGCTGTTTAAGAATACCTAACATACCCATTGTGTCCATAGACACATATAAACGTAAGAACGTGCACATTTAACACCATAACTCTCGACCTAGCTTAAATGAAGAAAAATAAGTTTAACCTCATATACAATAATTGTCTGTCGATAAATTCAGGCAATGACCATTAGACCACAACCCGGTTGGTTCATATTGTATACCTACAGCGGAGTCCATTGTTTAGACAATTATGCACGGATCGTACCTATTGTTTCATAACTGCACCAAGATTTACCTGTAATACCTGTATAGTTTCATTGTTAGTAGCAAAATACTAGTAGAATTCTAAATTCCTAATTTAAATTATATTCAATATCACTTAACCTCATTTGAATAAAGATGGGTATATATTTCATCGCTGAATTTTCTTATTCTCTTTTCTTTCTTCGTAGATCCTTGGATCTGTTTGTTACATAAAGGTCTCCTGGAACTTCGAATTCTAATTGTCTCTTCAAGTCTTTACTGGTCTTTCGAGTTGGCGGCTACCCCTGGCATGTTATTTGCTTCCACGTGTGGAAGTATGGTGTTTATTCTCTCAACATGGTTGTCTCCGTTTCCTGTCCCATCTTACAATATCTTCCTTGTTACAGGCTTAATGTATGATAGTGTTTTGATTCTATCTCTCAGCGTCTTTCCTAGAATAGCGCGTAATATCTTAATTTCCGCAGTAAACTTAGACACTAAAACAACAGCACACGTTTTTCTTTTAATCGTGTTGTTTTTTTATTCAATACCTTATGTCCTTATGACATTATTGGCCGGACTAAGGTTTTATTATAATATATTTGCACTTTGCTTTCTACATGCATATATTTGTTTTTCCAGAGAAAGTAATTAAGACATCCTGATATACCTAGATGTTGATTAGTTGGTTTTGAATAATTTTGATTTCAGATTTCTACTCCATGATACTTCGATTTTGACACCTGTTCGGTGGTTTCATTTATTAAGATTGTAAAAAATCGTCAAAACACAAATAAAGGTATTCGATACGAGAGTGTGGCTTAGCATATAAGTGTCATAGTTAATGAAACAGTTTAAAAATGATATAGCACAGATTAGCCTAATTAGAAAAATATCACTTTTATTAATTTCGTATATGTAATATTTGATTTAATATGTGTTGTTCATTTGACTAATATCAATCTTTCCATAAAATTTGATCATGTATTCGGATTTTATCTATAAGTATTCCGGTTTTATCAATCTTGAGGCTTGATAATCCCTTAGCAAGGCGAAACATTGAAATAAGATGCGACCCGGATAAGTATTAAAATATGAGGTAGAATCGAAGTTGCATGTGCAGTATTAAATAAAATGAGAACTTTATTTTGCAATGATAATCGTAATCCGAAACTCCGACAAAGGATGGTAAAATATTATATATGGTCTGTTATTCTATATGACCTTGAAACTGAAAGTTAATGAAGTGAAATGCTCCGTATACCGTGGACTTATAAGGCCAATAATGCAGACGTACTATAGAGAACCGGAGCCAATAGAGAGCTATTGTCGAATGTGAATGTTAGAAAGGTGTCATCTTTGAGTTATATGCTAAGGAAAGAAAAATACCACCTCCCTTGGCTGATAATCTTGGGCAAGATAGAGAGACGGCGGGGAGTTGATAAAGGGTAGTTGTCCTGGCTGCGGAATCTAAGGGATTGGGCAGGAATGAGTAGAATTGAGAAGTTGTTTCAAGTAGCGCAGGATAGAAATACTTTCGTTGCAGTGATCGCGAACGTTGGGGGATCTGACACGGCACCAGAAGAAGAAAAATAAGGAGAAACATATAATTTACGTAAATTATCTATAAGATAACTTCTAGAAAACAGACTTTTTCATTCATAATAATGACTTCTTGGTAAGTTAATTATTTTAATTGTTGTTTCACGTTTTCCACGCAATCAATTCATTTTCCTTAAATGTCGTGAAACTCTCTATTAACGCACTCGAGTCTACGCGTATTGTATTGTATAATTCGTGTTAACAATATTTTAGCGGATGAATTATTGTTATCCCAAGTCAGGCGGCCTCGCAGTGCGAAACTTTTACTTTTATTTGTTAAATTTAACATTCTTACCTTTCCCTATTGTAAGTGAACTTTCCAGTTCATAAAGAGACCGTACAATCATTTTCATTGCTGCATGTAATTAATCAAGCCAGCATTGCGGGCTAACATTCGGAAGTACCTACCTATCTACTCAATTTTTAATAATATCTTAGTACCTACCTACACGGAAAGATTTTCACGACATTATGAATACTTTATTTTTATGGTTCCAGCAATTTTTTATCAATTAAAAAAATAAGACATAAAAACATCGAAGAACACGAATAAACCTTTTAATATACCTAATAGATAATACTTGTAATATTTTAAGTGGTAAAGAGATAAAGATTTGGAGGTGGTGGGTAATTTTTAGTTTTGATATTTTTGTACGAAATCGTGCAAAAGTCTCTGTTTTGAGTGTTGAATATGACATTTATATTAAAGAATTGACGTATAATAAAATTCTTCTTCTTCTTCTGACTGTAAATCTTGCGATTGTTTATGCAGGATATCAACTTTCATTCTGTGATGAAGACGATCAGCCTTCTCTCCATCTCTTTGGTGGTCGTCCTGGTGGTCGACGGCTCTCTGGAGTTTCGTGCGTCGTGATCTTAGGAATTCTTGCTGGATACATTCTCTCGATGTGGTTCCTCCAGAATCGTCTTCTCTGCCTACTCTATCTCACTATGTCTTCAATTTTCCAGGATTTGCGAATTTCTTCATTGGGTATCCAATCTCTAAGGGTTCTCCCTACAAAATAAGTCGCAATGTTCTCATTTCTGCTGCTCTTAAGAGATGTTTCGTTTTGACAGTGTCTGCTCTTGCTTCGATTCCGTAGGTTGTTATGGCCTGATGCATGTTTTATAAATTCTAGCTTTGCTTTCCACTAGCAAATGCATATGTCCCTTAGGCATTCGGAGATAACTGCAGCTTTATCGGTCTGTTTTTCGTATTATATATACCTACGTTAAGTTTTTCTTCTTCTACTAGTTCAGTATTTTGTACCAAAAGCTAGTAGTTAACCTTTGAGATAATAAAGTAAGGTCGCCATTAGTGTACACGATTGTAAAAATATGTATATGGTGACTAAAATTGTATACATATGTCATATCAGATATTTGTTAAGCAATATTTTTTCACCATGTTCCGTATTTTGTTTCATATTTCTGCATTTTATTTATAATAGTTATAACTATCTAAAAAACTAACTAACCATCATGCCGTCTCCCCGAAGGGGTATGCAGAAAGAATGGACTGCCCACTTTTCTTTCCTGACATATTTCTATCTCTTCCTCAACATTCATACATCGTGTCATGCACGTGCGTCGATTTCTCTGACTCCTCACGTGGCCAACATTAAATATTTGATTTATTTAATCGTGCCGTGTTTTCCTCTGTCTTTCTCTTTTTCTAGTATAAGTTATCTTTATTTATAATAACATAGTGTTCAAAACTGCTTCTCTAAAACGGGTAACTCCAATTGGGATGTATGAAAACCTCCCAATTGGAGTACTGAATGGACTTGATAGATGATTTATAAATAAAATTGCAGCTAGACGTTTGCACTCACTCGAACCATTAGCCAGAGTGAGTGTAGACATGTAGTTGCTTTTGAAATTAGGTTCTACGGACGCAAGATGGAGATCCATTGGTCAGAACACATCGAAAACAGCTAGGTATTGAGTAGGACCGGAGTAATGAGGCAAGTACCTACGTAAAAAGATTGTCTAGCAACGAGCAAACTGGATATGCCTAACATCAGGCGTCCGGGCCTACATATTATCATCACGGAGTGAATGGTTGGGGGCGAAAACTCCTGAAGTCGCCCAGGAGACGCCTGTATGGACCAAATGATAAAAGATATGCGCTTGGCAGTTATGCGGAAAAAAAAAACTGGCTGGAGACAGGACTGAATGGAGGGAACGAGTGAGGCTTGTTGCAGATCTATAACTAGGATTGTTACCACGAAGAAAGAAAAAAATACAAGTACGTAATAACACGATTCCAAATTTTGTATTATATTAGGTCCTTACCTACATACGAAATTGGCGTTTTGCCGTACTGGCAACTTTGATCTCAAATATCTTCTCTTTGGTTAGGAATTCCAAATTCAAATTTATACAGCTATTTACTCAAGTATTTGTGTTTCGAAAATTATAATTCATTTGTATTTTCCTCAATTGTTTTTTTTCTTTGCGTCACTCAGTTTACAAAATGGAAAACTTGAATTATCGCGTTATTTACGAGTACGAGTTCCACCGTGGCACCAGTGCTGCAGAAACGGCTCGAAGGATTAATGATGTGTATGGCGACGGTGCCGCAAAAGAAAACACAGTGCGTTTTTGGTTCCAACGTTTTCGTTCTGGAACTTTCGACCTGCAGAACAAGCCCCGTGGACGGCCAGAGACCAACGTTGATAATGAAGAATTAAAGGCTATTGTGGAAGCGGATCCATCGCAAACCACGTCCGAGTTAGCTGCAGGCTGCGGTGTTAGTGATAAAACTGTTTTAATGTGGAATAATTTACAAAACGCCAATTTCATATGTAAGGACCTAATACATGAATCCAACTAACTATCAATAATTATATTTTTCAAAATGCAAACTTGAAGCAAACTTGAAGCAAATTGGGAAGGTGAAAAAGCTTGAAAGGTGGGTACCTCACGAATTGAGTGAATCAAATCAACAAACGCGCGTTGACTGCTGCGTTGCATTACTCAACCGGCACAATAATGAAGGGATTTTGAATCGAATCATTACCTGTGATGAAAAGTGGATCTTGTATGATAATCGGAAGCGCTCATCGCAATGGCTGAACCCTGCCGAACCAGCCAAACCATGCCCCAAGCGAAAATTGACTCCAAAAAAGTTACTTGTGAGCGTTTGGTGGACTAGTGCTGGTGTCGTTCACTACAGCTTTCTTAAATCTGGCCAGACGATTACGGCAGATGTCTATTGTCAGCAACTGCAAACCATGATGGAAAAGCTAGCTGTAAACAACCGAGGCTGGTTAATCGCTCGTACATACTTTGATTAAATAAATATATTATATTTAAAAAAAAATCAACTTTATGTTCCTACCATACAAAACGCCAATTTCATATGTAAGGACCTAATACATGAATCCAACTAACTATCAATAATTATATTTTTCAAAATGGTTTGTATAATGATATTGAGTTTCTTATTCCAAACACACACACAAACACCTAGAGCGATTTACAAACAAACGGAGGCACGAAGCGGCATAATAATTTATGAATTTCTTTCATTAATTAAATTACAATGATGTGCCTACAAATCGTGACCGCCTCGATTACAAGTATATCGCCTGGAAGTAATTATTTTAATGCGTTACATGATTTCAATAACTTTGAGAGTCTGGCGTTTGAATGCATTGAATAGACACTTCACCTAGCACAAACTAATTGATTTATAATAATAAAAAACATTTATCCATGTTTATGTTGATTAACAAAATCCAAAAGATTTAAAGATGCACGTTTATTACAGCATGAAAATTCAATGGATTATCGATTTGACCATGTTATTATGGAATTTTATTAATATTGTATTTATTACAGTTTAAATCCCCTATCACAATTATTTTATGGTATGTGTATGAATTAATTTACTTTATTTTATTCAAAACCTGTTATCTACCTGAAAATTTATCATTGAAATCAAATCTTGCTTTTAAATTGTTTGGTAATTTTTATTTGACGTGTACACCCATACAATGTATTGTACAATACATAAGAGAATCTTAATAAATGAAATGATTATCAAGTCTTTCATTTGAATTAGCGCCACGAGAACGTCATGGCTATTGCAAGTCATAGAAATCGTTAAAATGTAGATGGCGCTAGCATCTCAAAGGTACATTTTAAAACAACATGATCGATTCCGTGTTAAGAAGTTCATATGTCTTTTTTACATTTAACCGCGCGCCCTTTACCTTTGGGTTATTTTCCGAGAAACGTGCAAAAAAATAAATTTTTAGTAATGAAATTTAATTATATATTAATTTAATTTTTTTAAATTACTGAACGTCAAATACTCGGCCGCACACTTCACCCGCCCCTTGTGAAACTATCATATTTATGAAGACTTGTACTCTTGTGGTGTTGGCACACGCGCGTATCCCTAACAGTTTGTACATTTTAGGTACATTACTTTTTCTCAAGCGCGTACGTAATACGGGATAACGCAGAATAGTAGTCACAGCAAACGTATCATGTACTCGTACGTTCAAATACGTAGGGTGGTTAAATGAACACGTCGTTCATATAACGATGCAAAAAAAAATTGGATGATTGGTCATCTGGATGGAATACCACATAATATATTGTAACAGTGGGCTAATATATATTTTTAAATATCTATTAGCAGCAAATCGCGAAAAAACACATTATTATACGATTAACACCTATTTATCTTCACAAAATTAAAATCTTTATATCTAGTTTTAAAAGCGTTTATAAAAAAATTACATCTATGAACATTTTGAATCCATTGTTATGGAATGCACCCTAGAAGCCATTTCGTAACCGTTCGTCTGCGCCGCTCCGTTGTTCTAAAATCTTTTTGTCTATGGAATGTCGGCTTAAATTTGGGTTTGTGTTGTCAAAAAATATGATTTTTCTTTTATTGATAATTTGTATGAATGTATTGAAATAACATTTTTGTATTAAGAAAAATATGGATGATTCATTGTGCTCGAAACAATTAGATGAAAAATCTGACGGTAACGTGTTTATTTATTTCAATTTTATGATTGCATCTTCTAATGTTATTCACTATAGTTTTGTGTTTTATTAGTATTAATATTCAAATATTTTTTCTATTTTAGACTTACGAGATACTAGCGATGTAGAAATATTCTCGGCAGCCGACAATGACGATGAAAAACCAAAGAAATTGAGGAAAAAAAGGAAAAGAGAAGTAGATAAGGTATAAACTAACGCTTCATTGCTGTAACGCAAGATTCTTTATTAAACAGTGTTATTGGCAACGAAAATTAACAGAATTACTTTATATCCATGGTGTTACATATAAGCACAGTATCGTATCAATTCAATCATTGAAACCTTTTATTGCCCAAATAATTAAATACCTAATAATTTATGTATTATATGTGTAACCTATCTAAAAAAAAAGTATTTCTTTACAGAATGATTCTAAATTCAAATAATACGTTTTTTTATTTTTATTCTGACAGTATAAGTTTTCTTTTTGAGTGGTATCTCATGTATATATTTTTTCAAAGATAAAATTGGATGATGACGATGGTTCAAACGACGAGGACTCTGGGAATGATGAGCCTTGTCCAAAGCGTGCGTTCCAAAAAGATCTGGGCTACTGGGGGCGTCCTGGATCCCTGTCTCCAGGACATGTGGGGCCAAGGGAGCTCCGGTCGTGTGTCTTGAGTCAGCGGCAAAAGAAGAAGCCCCTTTCGCGGCTCTTGGAGCAGCTGCTGAGAAACCTCGAGAAGCGGGACCACAATCAGTTCTTCGCATGGCCTGTCACAGATAATTACGCACCAAATTATTCCACTATTATTAAACGCCCCATGGACTTTTATACAATGAGACAGAAGATTGATGATAATGAATACAATTCGTTAAATTGTTTTATTGTAAGTGAAAATTTTCTTTTATTACTGTTAATTCATTTCCTATTATTAATTCACCAAATAATCTGCTGTATATGAATATGCAAAACAACGGGAAACTATCACATCAAAAGGCCCAAGTGGCATCCAAAGAATCAGCAAAAATGCTACACTTTGCTGCAAACCAATTTCTTAAATTGAATCTAGCGAAGAACCAAAATAATAAAATGTATTAAATTGTATCTCAATAGAGACGAAGATGCAAATTGGAAACTGAATATGGTTGATCAAGGTGTTTACAGGACTTGTGACCTGTCATTTGTTGGGTTAAGCGCATGCTTTATGTAATTACAACATTCCCCATTCCACCTTTCTTTATGACCATGTATGACAAATTTTTGGAAGTTGTATATATGTTAAAGTCCAACGCCAGAATTCACATGTCAGTTTCAATGCGCCATCTATGAAGATTTTGATTATATATGTTTATCTCTAAGATTAATCTATAAAATCTACATACTAACGCCATCTATGAAGATTTATGTTTATTAAGCATTAAGCAGAATATCTTTTTAACACAATGTGAAAAGGCTACCCCACCATTAGCGCATTGTTAGAAGCCGCCTGGAGATGTCACTCCTATCTATATGCTAAACTTAAACCAGATATGTATTACAATATATATTTTTTAATGTATACATATACTTGTATACGAATATTGATAACCCGCAATGGGTGAAATCCGGTATTCGTATACAAGTATATGTATACATTAAAAAAAAAATATATAAAAAAATGTATCTTTATGTTAGATCAATGTATTTTTATATTATTTCTAGAATGATTTCAAGCTCATCTGTAACAATGCTATGAAATACAATAAGACCGGGTCGGTGTACTACAAGGCGGCCAGGAAACTCCTGCACATCGGGTTGCGGCAGCTCCTGCCCACCAAGCTCCGTCCGCTTGGAAATATTCTCACCTTTATGTACGAGATTCCACTGCGAGAACTGGGATTTGATATGGGCAAAATGGATGTTGTAAGTTCTTTGAACTTGATAATTTATTATTGAATATCATTGATCTATTCGTTCCCCTCATACTCCCCAGCTCATCAGCTTGTTAAATGTGATTTGTTTCCAATCGTTGTGAAAAAAAAAGTTTCATAAATCACTGTTTTGCTTTGCCTAGCTGCATGTCTATCAGATCGAAAGCAGAGTTGTTAATATTCATTAATGTGAGATTGGAATGTGCATTATTGTGGAAATATCTCTATATTTTTCTGTGTAATGGGAGCTGTAGGTCAAAAGTCATATCTTTATCTTTTGGAGGCCTGAGCAGCGAATAAAATAAATATTTTATTAACGAGACCAGCTCTACGCAGACGTATTGCGTGTATCAGTGATTTAAAAAAACATTTTTATACATGTGACATTTTTATTTCTCTGTTGCGTTTATTGTTTGGAATCGATAAATTAATCCCCATTGTAATCTTACGAAAGCCGCCAAAACCAGCCGGACGACCTAAGGTAGGACAACATTACGTGAATGTTTAAGCATCTGTAGACCACTCATAATATTATAACATGTTTCGTGTTTGTTAAGGGCTTCTCTATTATTAGGTTAATCATGTTTTATTTATTTGTTAACTTGTGAATGTAAGTTTCACATGACATATATTATTTATATTGCAGCATTTTTATGATTTTAACTTATTTATAAAAAAGTTTAGTTTGAACATTATTATTTATATTTCACTGCATGTTTAGAACAGAAGAGTGAAGTATTTGGTGAGTTATTAATATAATATGCGTTATGTGGCATTGATATATTTTGAATTATTTTATACTTAGTCCTTCTTTTCTGATTTAATGTAAACTGCTAATTCATACGGTTTCATTTATTTCAAGTTCTGTACCGTATTAGACTTCAATAATTGATTCAAAATTGTTTTAAGATAGCATAAATCAGGGTTCTTCAACCTAGGTTCCAGTAAATTTTGGAACGGTTCTGTGAAAAATTATCATTGATCTGCAAAGTGGCAGAGTGGTAAAAGCTCTGACTTCCATACCAAAGGTCTCGGGTTCGATTCCCGGCGATGGCAGTGTGATTGTCACACTGTCTTTGGTCTGGTGTAGAATTCACATGACAATAAAATGGCGATAGATTGGCTTACTATCACATGTCACGAGAATCAATATAATAGCTAAAAAATAAATTGGATACAGTAATAGGGTTCAAACGACCTGTTGTATACATAAAAAAAAAAAAAATGAGCTCTAAGAAATAATGTGTAGTACAGCAGGATGCATGGGACAAAAGTGATATTAAGACCACCACGTTACACATGTGTCCACCTGTAGCAAAATTTCACCCAAAAATACTCCAATAAAATAATCTAATAAAAATTCTGTGATTCAATCACCACATAATTTTAAATTTACTATAATTTTAGCGAATCTTTATTAGTTTGTTTTGTTTTTATTTTCTTTCATACTTTCTTTCAATTATTTTGTTTTCTAATAAACATTGTAGCAAGATTTCATTTTACAATTATTATTATTTATTTCCACTTTCTGAAGAAAAAACCAATCGTGTATTAATTTAACATGTATGTAAAATATATATATTTTAATTTGTATGTATTTTAACGTGTATTAGTGTAACATGTTTGTAAAATGTATACAGTAATTGGGTTCTAAAAACCTGTTGTATACTAAAAAAATTAATCCTAAATATCCTGGTATGTGATAAATGTACTACTTATTTCTTATAATGAATTCCTTCAGAAATGCTACAAGACGGAACAATTTCAATGACAATTATAGGTTGAAGAACCCTGGCATAGATGATAGTCTTGATGTTTATTAAAAATTGAGAGTTGTTTGGTTAAACTTATTTGTTTACTATTTACAGAAAGCCTTAAAGCAAGACTCTGGGACGGGAGGAGACAGCGTAAAAGACAATGCTTCCAGCGCCGATGATGAAGTTAAATTAAAGATGGAAGCTGTGAGAGAACAGCACCGGCGGCGTCTAGCCAAGAAAGGTAAATTGAATGTAATGGAACGATACTTGTTATATTTCAAATAGTTTTTATAAGTTGTCACAAAATAAACAATTGCAATAATTGGGTGAAGCTTGATTGCGGTACATAACTCCATGATGTCAGAAATAAGTAATATGTTTTATGTATCTGTTACTAAAACTGAAATGTAAATCTCTTTTGGAAGAGCGATGAGATTTTTTTTATTAGGTTTTTAGTCATTTCTAAAACTTTTTTTATTTCCTTGAACTTTTTCATTTTGTTTTATTGACTTTATTTATTTTTCTTTTATAGTTTCGTTCTTAACCCAAGATTTATCAAAGCAATATAATAACTTATTTTGCCCTGATGAAGCTAAAGTACAAGCGAAAACTAGTTGACTTTAATTATAATTACCGTTCTGTGGTTAAAATGACGACCTTCGTGGCAGAGTGGTTAGAGCTCTGACTTCCATACCGAAGGTCCCGGGTTCGATTCCCGGTGATGGCAGTGTGATTGTCACATTGTCTTTGGTCTGGTGTAGAATTCATGTGACAGTAAAATGGCGATAGATTGGCTACCTATCACATGTCATGTGAATCATCAATATAATAGCTAAAATAATGTGTATACAGTAATTGGGTTTAAGCAACCTGTTGTATACAAGAAAAAAAAAAAAAAAAAAGCAATGTGATTTTTTTTTAAAACTTTTGTGTGTGTAAATTACATTGTAGTCTAAATTATAAAGATAATACAGCTCGGTTGGTCTGCATTTGGAAGGCTGGGCAACATCTTCAAGTCAAGTCAAATGCCCCAAAATTAAAAAAAAAAGTGCTGGACCAGTGTACATTACCTGTGTTGACCTATGGATGCGAGACATGGACGTTAACTAAAGAAGCAATGCACTAAATCAAATTTGCACAACGGGCCATGGAAAGATCCATGCTGGGTAGAGTTGCTAACTTAGAGACCATATACCCTTCGTTGAGACTAGAAGACGCACCAGGGTCACCGACATAGGGATACGCATTGCAAGGATAAAGTGGCAATGGGCTGGGAACGTGTGCCGACGGGATGATGGAAGATGGAGCCAGAAGGTTACTGAATGGAGGCCATGGTTGGGCCGAAGAAGGGTCGGGAGACAGCGTACCAGGTGGAGCGGAGATATTGTGCGGACAGCGGGAAGGGCCTGGAGAACACTGGCGAGAGACCAAAAGAATGGCATGAGGGTGGAGAGGCTTACGTCCAGCAGTGGATGGAGACAAACTGACGAAGATGTATAAATTAAAAATGTTGTTTAAAAACTGTTGTTTTTTTTCCTTAGATATTTCTTGAAACGTCATCGATATTATAGGGTGTATTGCATTGGATTTGTAAAGTGATAATAATTCAATTATTTTCTTTCAGCTTTTCCTCGTATGAATAGTATGGGCTACACATCCCTAGAGGTGCTGGTAGACAATGATGGCATGTCCCCTTCTACCAACCAGAGGCCCGTTTCCCTGGGAGTGTACACCGGCAGGATAGCCCATGGTACAGGGACACTTCAAGGTTTGTACACAAGTTTTTAATAATTTATTTCCTGTTATAGGTATTTTAATACTATTTGATTTAGGGAGAGAATTAGAGTACCTATTTATTAAAAAAAAAAGTTTATTTGATAATATATATTTTTTAAAACATTGTGTCTTCACAACTCTTTTTTGCACTTTTTACAAACATGTTTCGGGCCACAGATACCCTTCCTCAGTACAGAAATTTTAAAAGTAATATGTGACAAAATAGTTACTTTTATACTAATAGAATTGTGGGACAATGGGAACAAATTAATTATTGGACTCAAAGTAAAGTTTATTTGGTTGTTTATAATATTTCCATAGTGGATATAGTAATTCAATTCATTGATATAATAGTCCGATAATTGATTTGTTCCCTATGTCCCATAACAACTTAGTCTACATCTAGATTTGATTCCTCCTCCCCACACCCCATTTATTTACTTAGTAAAAAAGATTTTGCCATTTTATTATTATTTATCTATTGAAAGTTGGTGAAAATTCAATGAATGAACTAATAAATGTTATGTTTTGATTTTAGGGTTTAAAGAAGATCGTAGAAATCTTGTCAAAGGTATTAAGCCTCTCAACTACGGTGCTTTTGGGTCATATGCTCCGAGTTATGATTCTACATTTGCAACATTGTCCAAGGAGGATTGCCACCTCTTGTATCACACATTTGGTGAGTATTCTCAGTGCCCGTGGTTCTTGTACTTTCATTTCCTACTTAAATTTTTAGGAATTTTATGAATGCTGATTTTATCATTAAATAATGTATCCTGCTCTTTCCTAAAATACTTCATAACAATATATAAGTTTTTTGGAGTTAACATGCTGTATTATTTATTGAGTTATCAATACAAAACAATATTTATGTATGTCTTTTATTTTATTTAGTTTTACTACAATTAAATCTATATGAATTGAATAAATTTTTAGAGTAATTTTGGTTTTATGTACAGAAACATTTAAAATAACCTTAACCGTTTGTGTGCTGGGGCGTGCTGGGCCTTTTTTCATAATATGTACTAAAATTGCGTGTTAAAAAAAATTAAAAATTGGGATGCTAAATAAAAAATCATAACTAATGGATGCAGCACACCATCCAAATATCGGAGTCATATCATCGATATATCGATGACACACAATTTATGATAGATATTCGTTCGTCAAAATATTGACAACACATGTTCAAACGGTTAATATCAATATTTAATTAAATTCAGTAAATATTTTCATGATTATTTTTGTATAGAATCTTGTTGACCACCTCTGATCTGTGTATATAAAGGAGTAAGTTAATAATATTGTCACCAGTCTGTCGATATCAGCGAGCGTGGTGAAACTGGTCATTGTCAAAATGAAGACGCAAGTGGAAGTAGTTCTTAAAAAATATATTCTTTCCATCAAGAGATTTCAGTTAAATCATTTGATACTTACTCTTACATATATGGAAAATTTGGTATTAAGTATTTAAGGTAATGATATTCTCATGTCATTCTTATTTTATGTAATTTATGTTCTAAATTTGATTGCTTATAGGTGAAGAAACTGGACTCGCAACAAATGAAGGACTCTTGAGATTTGCTTCAGATTCTCCTTGGGCTTGTATATTTAATATGGAAGAAATGTTTCCATCAAGACATGCCAGCAAATCCAAAGTTGATACTGCTCTTGAGGTAAATACTATAACTTTTTTATTATAATTGACAAACACCATGTTATTTTCAATGTTTTTTTATAAACCATAAAATGTATGCTTACTATTAGTAGTACAAATAAGTTCTCGCTGGTTTTTTCTGTAAATTTGAAATTTTATTTAAAAAAAAACTTCTTAGTTTAGGTTGAACTTCTTCTAAAAAACACTTCTTGCTGTTTGATTTTCATCTTTCACAATTTATGTGATTCTTGTATTCTCCATGCGGTCCACGTGGTCTCTCCAAAAGCGTCTTCTGCTTCTTCCCCATCTTACTATATCCTCAACACCAGACAGACCTTATCATTTCATTCCTGATCCGATCTCTGAGGATTTTGTCTGCAATGGAGCGTAGGGCTCGCATTTCTGCTTAAAAAAACTGATAAAGAATTTTTAATCAAAGTATTGTCCATTGCTAGCTATCACTTTCTCCCATCTCTCAGACAATTTTCGAAATCTGTATTGTAAGAAAGATGCGTCTTTTAATTTCATCCAGTCATCGTCCCATTTTTTGGTATCGTCATATAAAAAAAATTTTGATCAGCCAAGTTGCGTGTCATCGATCGAAACAAGTGGTAGTCGGAAGGAGCGATGTCTGGTGAATAAGGCAGTGGGGTAGAATTTCCCATTTGAGCGTTTCCAAATCGTTTTTGTCAACTCTTGCAACACGGGGTCAGGCACTGTCTGCAAAATAAATAGGTCGTGTCTGTTGGCGTATTGCGGTCTTTTAGCTTTCAATGCTCTGCTCAAACGCATCAATTGCAGCCTACAGCGATCTCCTGTAATGGTTTCGAGTAGCTCATAGTACACCACACCGAGCTGATCCTACCAGATACAGAGCATGACCTTGAAGCCATGGATATTCGGCTTTGCTGTTGAAACATTATCAGGCTTTCCCCATGATTTTTTTCGCTTTGGATTGTCGTAGCGTATTCACTTTTCATCATCAGTCACGATACGATGCAGAAAACCCTTTCTTTTTTGTCGTCGAAGCAATTGTTCGCATGTGAAAAAGCGCCATTCAACATCTCTCAGCTTCAATTCATACGGAACCCAATTTCCTTCTTTTTGAATCATTCCTTAGTCTTTTAAATGTTTTGAAATTGTTTGTTGTTCAACTCCTAATGATTCTGCAAGTTCTTCTTGTGTCTGACATGGATCTGCATCGAGTGATGCTTCCAATTCTCCATTTTCGACCTTTTTTCAGGGCGCCAGAATGCTCATTATCCTCGAGGTCAAACTCTTTTTCTTTAAAACGTCGAAACCAATCTCTGCACGTTGTTTCTGATAGAGCATGGTCGCCGTAAGAATCCACAATAATTCGTTGTGCTTCTGCTGCAGATTTGTTTTAGATATAATAATGTAATAAAACTCCCCGCAAAAAAGGTTTATTTTTGGTACAAAATCCGACATGTTTGAGGCGATGTAAAATTTTTTCTTTACCTTTTAACAGTTTGAGGTTAGACATACTAACGTTTTGAGGTTAAAGGTTTTTAGCTTTAAAATAAAATTGGTTTCAGTATTGCCATATGTGTACATAAAAACATACAATTTCAATAAGGAAAACAGCGAGAACTTTTTTGTACCCCCAATACTTTGTTGTAGCATTAAAAAATATTTTTATTCCAACGTGTTTATTATTTTGCAGACTGATGTTGCTGATGTAAAGGTAGATGTGGAACAGCTGCGCTCTCTGTCGGAACTAGGGATTGATGTTGATTTCTTGACAGACCTGGAAGAAGACATAGCCGCTTCACAGCAGGACTTTGGGTTGAAGCAGGCACTCTATAATAACCTACAGATACTTAGAAAATTGGAAACAGAACAAAGAGAAAGGTTAATTATTATATGTTATTGTGTACTGTATGTTATTTTAAAATTATTTAACTATGAACACATTTCTATGTGCATGAAATCATATTGTGTGATTTCATAATTATATTTTGTTTGTCAGGTTGTTTTTACTTGTTTGACTGAACATGGATTGTTTTTAGGTTATCACAACCAATCCCCTCTCACCTTTCTATGGTGCCCAAGCCTTCCTTGTCAGAGCAGGAGGTGGCGAGGACTGTGGTAGCCAATCTGAAGGATATGGCGGCTAAAGTTCAGCCCAAGCATGTAGCTCTTCTGTCCAGCATCAGGAAGGCTATGGGTGTTACTCTCGCCCATCTTGGTAATTATAATTGTCCTTTTTATATAAATAGAAGTAATAAAATTAAAATGTAGTAATTGAAGTAAAAATGTTAGTACATAATGGAGTTTTAGTGCCAACCGATAAGGGTATAACCCATAAGGCCAACCCATAAGGGGTATATACATAAGTATATAAGTGAAGTTTGAAGCTGGCAAAAGAAGGATGAATGCCATAGAAATTAGATCACTGAGAAAAGTGTGCGGCAAAATGATGTATGATAGAATACCAAACAATGAAATAAGGAAGAAAAATAAGGCAGATGATTGCATCCTAAGTAAGTAAAATTAAAAAAGGATCACTTAGATGATTTGGATATATGGAAAAAATGGATGAGAGAAGAATGGTCAGAAAATTGTATGCAAGGAGTGGAAAAAGAAGCCGAGGACGGCCGAGGAATACATGGCATGACCAAATTGATCAATTACTTATACAGGCGGCCACATTTGAAGTTAGAAAAACTGATGAGTGTGCATGTTATGGTGTACGAATGTAGAGGAAGCACAAGAGGTACGTCAGGATAGAGCAGTGTGGCGGTATGTCCTCTCTGCCTCCCCCCCCAGAAGAACGGCATAACGTTCGATTCTTCTTCTTCTTCCTCAGCCATCTCTCCACTGTTGGATATAGGCCTCCTTCATTTTCTTCCATTCCACTCTATCTTGGGCTTTTCTTTGCCACATTCTACCCGCGACAGGGATAATGTCATCGGCCCATCTTTTTGGGGTCAGCCCACTCTTCTTTTTCTATCCCATGGTCTCCATTTCAGGACTCTGGGTGCCCATCGCTCTGTTCCCTGTCTGGCGACATGACTTGCCCACTGCCAATTCTGCTTAGCGACAAGGTCCATTATGTCTATGACTTTTGTTCGGCATCTTATTTCTTTTCTTTTTTTTTGACATACGCCTAACATTTGTCTTTCCATGGACCTTTGCGCACATTTTAGTTTATGTACCGTATTGACAGTTAGCGTAATGGTTTCATATACTTTTCTTTTCAGATTTATGTGTTTCTTCTTTCCAAGGGCCACCCATCCTAATCCTATTCTCCTGGGGATCTCTGCTATCTGATTTTCCTCCCCTAGTTTGATTTTATGTCCGAGATATATGTATTCCTCAACAGCTTCTATTGTTTTATTTTCCATGGTGATGTTGCTGTTGGATGGGCTCATGATTTTGGTCTTATTAATGTTCATCTCTAGAACGATCTTTAGGGAAGCGTCATTGAGTTCTATTATCATAGAGAGAAGTTTAATTAGTTATAATATCGTGACACATGCAAGGCCTATTTGATTATACATAGACATGTCGTAGTATATTCTTCTTCTTCTTCCTCAGCCTATTCCCGTCCACTCCTGGACAAAGGCCTCCTCCATTTGCTTCCATGTCATTCTGTCCTGTGCAAACTGCATCCATGTTATTCGGACGTGTCTGTTTAGATCATCCTTCCACCGTAGTTGCGGTCGCCCTGCACCTCTCTTCGTAGTATATTATTTCATGTAAAATTCTAGTATAGAACCTTTAGAAGAATATAACATTAATTGATAATATTTTTTACATGATTTCTACATTTTCAGTTATGCGAATTACACTTTAATTTGAATATCTAATGTTTGATATAAGTATAACTATTAAAAAAGTTTTCACTGTATAAATTTTTTCAAAGTATGAAATTTATAACATAATTTTAGTTTGGTGTTTTTTTTTTTTTTTTTTAAGGAACATAGAAGTTCCCGCCACATACCCGAGGCTGTTATAGGGCGTAGCGCGCCCTTTTATCAGCCTCGCTCGTACACTCCCTGGGCCTGTCCCCGGTCCATCCGGGACTTACATTTAAATACGGCAACAACAAGGGGGTGCCAGACCACATTTAATCTACTCAATTTCACTTCTATGCTCCGCTGTATTTTATTGAATAAATAAATAAGCATAATATATAATACATGAACATTTCATAAAAGATAAAATATACACCGCAGGAATATACAGCGGGAAGAACAGGAGAGGCAGAAGAGACAAATGCGGGATGGGGAAAAAAAATAAATAAATAATAACGTAGAGTACAGTTTTTGGCATGTAGGACAAAGGACGAGGTTTAGGAAGCATTTCATAATATTAAATAAATAAATAAAACCACTGCACAAATTATTATTATGGCCAACAGGGAGAGGAACGAGACCCGTCACAGAGGGGCAACCTCCCTCTCCCAGCTGGAAAACCCAGTTTGGTGTTAGTCTCAAAGGGTTTACATGTTGATTGCTGAGTAGGCGCTATGCGTGTACTACCGAATTCTCATTTAGTGCTCAATACACGCCCAGCTCGTTTGCGGTTTTTGTAAATATTCACCGACTTGTATAATATACAAAAAGAAATAGTAGTTATTTATTAACATTTTTAATATCTGTAGGTTATATTTTTATAATTAAATGAGATATTATTTGAACATCTTACCAGATATCTGAAAATGTTGCGCAATGAAAGTGATGATGTTAAATTTCTCCACGAGTGAGTTTTTATGAATTAAATTGTTTATTCACCAAGAGGTTTATGTTTACTGTAAGTGTGTTATTAATTTTAGATACTCCCATGGTGATTGATGAACTGAATGACACCTCATCAGAGCACGAAAACAACAACAGACCGGATTCTTCGATCATCAAGACCGAAAAGGATTTGAAAATGGAAGAAATTCAAATCTGTGCAAATTCTGAACTGAAACAGTTTATATCGGAGTTTAAACCAAACGGTGATACGATTAAAATTGAATAGAGATCTCACTTGTGAAATCGTTTAATATAGCATTTTTGAAACCTAAAAGTATTTTACGTTCTACGAATGGAAGACTAAGTGTGTATTTTATTATAATTATTTTATAATGTGAAATAAAGTAATTTCGAAATAAAGCATCAAGTACTTGTTTTTTCCGCTGTAAAATATGTTTTAGCCATAAGTATTACACTAACATTAAGTGGACATGCAGAATTCATGGGATTTTGTTTTTAAATATTTTAGTGCAGACCATAGGTTCCCAACCTTTTCTGGACCACTACCCTCTTTGCAAGAAAAAAGTTTCTAGAACCCCCTCTTTATTTCGTCACCCCAGAGCAATAGTGAGATAAACCAGTGCCAACTTGACATTATAACAAGCTGTAATGTTCCTTTGATATGGCCCTAGGATTGAGTCTCCTAGGCCCTAGGAGACTCAAATAAGTGCAAGGCCTCCACCAAGTCAAACCATAAACAATATCCAACGAACATTACGGCTTGTTATAATGTCAAGTTGGCACTGGTTTATCTCACTATTGCTCTGGGGTGACGATTTCTTTTTACTATATATGTTTTAACCATCTATATAATGAAACAATGGAAATGACATGTTTCGCCTTGCTAAGCCATTATGTTTTAATCATCTATATGATGAAACTTGCTTAACTGCGTTAATCACATTTTTGTTTACCAACTTGCAAAGACTTGTTGCAAATAATACTAAACCACTTTATAGGAATGACTTGTTTCGCTTTTCTAAGCCATTATCAAATGTAGCATCAAAATACTAAATGAAATTTCATATACGTATATTTATGGGAATTTTTAATGCACCCTAATGACAATAAGATAATTTTTTTAGATTTAGATAGAAAGAAAAAACTTTTATTTATGAAAACAATATTTTTAAAGTATTTTGTTATAAAAAAAACTAACTAACCATCACGCCGTCTCCCCGAAAGGGTAGGCTGAAAGAATGGACTGCCACACTTTAACCGATGCAGGACTTCATCCTTCTCTTTTCGCCCCCGCGAGAGACACTGTGTGATGGGTTGCGAACCTCATAATTATTTCTTGATGTGATTATTAATTTCATAAATGAGTTTTTATAACTCATGGGAAATACATGATTTATTATGTATTTTTATATAAAAAAAAAAAAAGGTTTAGACTGAATAAGAAATACTGAAATACATAGAAGATCGGGAGTAACGGATGTCGTCGAAAGGGTGGTTAAGCTCAAATGGTCATTTGCGGGACATGTTGCCAGGTTGGTAGACGATAGATGGACCAGAAGTGTGGTGGAGTGGAGACCCCGCGAAGACAAAGGAAACAGAGGGAGTCTCCCCACATGATGGTCCGATGATATTTGAAAATTTGCTGGTGATTGGATGCGAAAGGCGCAAGATATATCCAGCAGTGTACAACAATGGCTGTTTAAGTAAGTAAGTAAGATATACACGAGTAAATATAAATCGAGGAATGCCGAGGAAGACATGGTATTACTAAATCAATTATTTAATAAAAAGGGGCTTTGTTCGAATTCGTTAAAATCAAAGAGCTTATGTGTCACGGTATATGAATGTAAAGGAATCTAGAGGGGAGTCAGGATATAACAATGTGGCGGTGCATCCTCTCTGTTTATTGTTAGTTAGATGTGATGTTTTTCAGATTCATTAAAGAAGTCAAATAAATTGATTTATTTAGGGAAGAGGCTCCCAACCTTTTAATGATAATTGATTTATGGGTTATGATGTATATTTTCTAAGACATAAATAATTGAAACTGATAGAAGGATGGCATAAATGACAATGGTTGAAGATTCCTAGATATTTTTGTGGATATACCTGAGTTGGCATAGTTGGTTTACCTCTGAAAGTGGAAAAATAATGACCATTCACAATGGATTTCTAGTTTCAAGCCTTATGTATGGAAGCGAAGCATGGAACTGGTAGAATGATGAGAGCCGAATAAATGCGGTAGACAGTGGCGGTTCTCCCATAGAAGCCCAGAAGCCCGGCTGGCGTAAGAAATTTTGAATCAAAACCCCCAAATCTAAGTAATCATACCCCAACATAAACCAACAACCCACCAAATCACCTTTCAACAATGTTCTCATCAGACATAAGAGGAGTAGCCACAAGAGCTGAACCTCTGTAAGCCAGAAGAGGTTTTGATTCAAAATTTCTTACCCATGCCGGGCTTCTGAGCTTCTATGGGAGTACTGCCCCTGGCGGTAGAGTTAAGGTCCCTTAGAGATAAGAGTTTCAAATGCTGATATTAGGAAGGAATTTAGAGCGGAAGAAAGAATCATGAACAAAATTATGAAAGGATCACTGCGTTGGTTTAGTCACATGGAACGCATGGATGAAGAAATAATGGTTAAGAAATTATACGTCAACGATTTGAATGGAATACTTAGTCGAGGAAAACATAGCATTACTAAATCAATAAAATTTTAAAGACCGGCCATGTTAGAGGTTGGAAGAATCGATGAGCGTGTTTGACTCCATGTATAAATGTGGAGAAAGCTAGAGAGGTGTGTCAGGATAGAGTAGTGTGGCGGTCCATTCTCTCTGCCTACCCTTTCTGTGAAATGGCGTGATGGTTTGTTGTTGTACCTACCTAAGATTTTTTTTATTAAAGTGGTCAAAGTATGTCTACAAACAAAAACAAAACAAACCATCACGCCGTTTCCCCGTAGGGGTAGATAGAGAGAAAGGACCGCCACACTACTCTATCCTGACACACCTTTCTATCCTTCTCCACATTCATACAAGTCATACACGCACGTCGATTCTTCCGACTTCTAACATGACCAACCTTTAACATTTTGTATAAATATAACGCAGCCTTTGTGCCATTCGATAACATGAAGAGGCTGCCATCGAGGAACTATTTGCAATAAACCAAGCCCTTTTGTTTGTTTTAAAGAGCCGCCCAGTCGATGGCATCGTGTCACGGTTCTCTCTGACTGCAAGTCTGGTATTCAGGCGATTCTGGATGTGGGTTCTGTAAATCCAATGGTTATAGAAATTAGAGCCAACATCCAGAATCTCCATAACAGAGACCAGACTGTGCACGTGGGATGGATTCGGGGGCATGTCGACATCGATGGAAACGTGCAGGCGGATGAGGCGGCGAGAGAAGCCACTCTCAAGAAAACTGCGCCAGACTATTCCAGGTTACCATTATCGTTTGCAAAGCGTGTAATTCGGACCAGATATTTGGAAGCCTGGAATAGTAGATACGAAACGGCTACCACGGGATCGGTGACGAAATTTTTCTTTCCCAAATTATATTCCGCATTAAAATTTCGAAAGAGGCAGAAGGTGAATTTTGACCAAATACTGACGGGTCATGGCGGATTCAAAAGCTACCTTTTCCGATTCAAATTAATTAAGGATGATAAATAATGCCCCTGCGATAGTGTATCTTCGCAGGATGTCCCTCATCTGATGATGCATTGTCCCATTTTTAGCCGTAAGAGATTTCAAGTGGAGGCGAAATGCAGAAGACGAGACGTAAGTTTCGGGGACATCGAATTTGCGATGAACAACGAGTACCTGTCTCAGGAGGTGGTCTTCTTCTTCGATGGCCCTACAGCCCATATCGAGCCTTAGCCTCCAGTATTCTTCGCCTCCAACTCCTCCTGTCCTCCGCTTCGACCCTCCAATCTGACACTCTTAACAATCTTGTTCCATCTCTCCGAACTTCATCCTCCCATCGCAGCCTTGGTCGTCCAATTGGTCTTCTACCACCTGGGTGCCACTCCAGCAATCTTTTTGGGGTTCGCGATGACGGCATCCTCTGCACGTGACCGGCCCATCTCAGTCTATTCAGTCTGACCTGTGTGGAGAGACTGGGAGCTTTGTAAATATTGTACAGCTCGTCATTATGCCGCACTCTCCAGCCTTCACCGTCATTCACAGGCCCCAGAATTCTGCGCAGCACCCTTCTCTCAAAAGTATCCAGTCGCTCTGCAGATTTCGCTGTCATTGTCCACGCCTCACACCCATAGGTCACTACTGTTCGGATGATTGTTTTATACAGGGTGATTTTGGTTTTCCAGTGTACGTTTCTTGATTTGAGCGCTGGTAGTAGAGAGAAGAATGTTTTGTTACCAATTGTGATTCTTCTTTCGATTTCCTTGTGATCTTCGTTTTCTTTTGTTATAGACGAACCCAGGTAAGTGAAGTCCTCCACCATCTTAAAGTTGTATCTGTCCTTGAATCTGATGGTTCGCCTTGAGTTATGGGTTGCATTCCTGGTTTGTTTCATTATTTGTGTCTTTTCTTCGTTTATCTCTAAACCCACCTCCTTGGCTGCTGTCTCTAAAGGCTCATTTTGCAGGCAGGCGCAGGCGCAGGCAGGAGGTGGTATCATTTTAAATTGACATTGTTCAGATTGTAAGAAAGATGAATGACTGCCGTGTCGTAACAAAAGCCGACCACTCTTCTAGTGCAACGGAAGAACTATCCGATTACTCGAATAGTTCGACTTCTCTTGGTGAGGTTTCTGTGGTTCCTTCCAAACAGGAGAAGTTCCAAACAGGTCACAGCTGACTTTCCCTTCCAATCCTGTAGAAATTCCACAAGAAACAATGACGCCTGAAAGAAAATAACAAAATAAATAAAACTCCACTTGAATATATACGAGTATAAGCCTTGTACATAATGAGCAAGGCGAATAATAGTGAAACTCCCATCTAAAAAAAAAACTTTTAAAATTTTATTAATCTGGTCATGCAATGTTTTCCTCGGTCTACCTCGACTCTGTACTCCATTTATATCGTTAAAGTATAATAGGTCTATCGAAAGTAAAATAAAAAAAGTCTCCAAAAGTACGATCGCCCCCCACGTGACTTCAATCGCCCACTGGAGGGCAATATTGGGGAGGGTAAGAACCACTGTGTTAGGGTATAAAATCACCATTCAGGTCCCATCCCTATTGTACAAAATACTAGGAAAATGACATGCGAATTCCAAGCGTGAATATTGGAGCATACGTGAAAAATGCCTACGATTGAAAAATTTACGATTCTATTGAAATACTTATTTAGAGCAGTTATCTCACATGTATGGAGAACGAAAAATTCCGCCCGAGCGCGGATAGTATGAAGCAGCGAGTGTAAGCAAAAAATGGAAAAATCGCCATGCAAATGGAATCCTTTGTGCTATTTCCGCAACATTCCCATATTCCAAATCCGATTACGGAAAGTTGAGCTTGGCGCCTTTTTACAAGCGCCTTTTCTAAAAGGGAATTAAATGTAAAATCTACAAGCAATTTCCTCTCGTTCAACTGCGGGGAAATGATTAAATGCGGGGGATCGTCGGGGAAAATTGAATCATCACTTAGGCACTTATTTTCTTGTTTGTTTTCTTATCCCAATTCTCAACTTGATTATCTGTTTATGTAGGTAAGTGAATACAATTATTTTTGTGTGATGATTCTTTTTACAAAATCCGTGACGCACAGAATATATTTATTTGCAGCTCATCATTTGATTACTAGGATTATACTCATGACAAGGTTCCTTCATTAGTCACATTCATAATATGAAATATGTTGATGACATTGTAATAAGGTGATTTATGTTGTTCATCAACTCAAATAAACTTTTATATATTACAGATTAGTTGCAGCCCATGAAATATTCACGGAAGTATAGATTTTCTACCCTTTAAAAACTTGGTTTACTGTAAAATCGTAGTTAAGAGTTGTAACTTTTAATGTAATATTTTTTTTCCACACACGTAAAATTTTACAATTAACAATACAAAATTGTTTTCTACACTTCTGTTATACAACAATAAACAGGACAAAATTCAAAGTAGTATTCTTCTTTTGCTTGTTTTTGTCTATTAATATTATGATTAGTTCAACCTTAAAAAAAATATATTATCGGCTCGATTAAAGTCGCGTACAATTTCTAAGGGAAATACCATATTTGGAAAATTTTTATTTTCCCTTGTAGTATTCATTTCAAAATATATAAAAGATGAAAGTGCAGAAGAAGGATGAGAGCAGAATAATTGCGGTAGAGATGAGATGCTTTAGACGCATGTTTAGTAAAACGATGTAAAATTGAATTTCAAATGCAGATATCAGGAAAAAACGTAGAGCGGAAGTATTATGAAAAAAATTATGAAAGAATCACTGTGCTGTATTGGTCACATGGAACGCTCTGATGAAGAAAAATGATTTAGAAAGTATTCGTTAACGATATTAATGGAGTAAGGAGACGTGAAAGACCGAAGGAAACATGGCATGAAAAAAATAATCAAAATGTAAAGGTCGGCTACGTTAGAAGTCTGAAGAATCGATTTCCATGTATGAATCGCTGTAAGAATGTGGTGGAATCTAGTGAGGTGTGTCAGGATAGAGTGATGTAGCGGTTCAATCTCTCTGCCTTCAACCCCTCCGATGAAACGGCGTGATGGTTTGTTGTTGTTGTAAATAATTGACTAACTAACCATCACGCCGTCTTTGGGCTGGGACAGGAGAAATAATGGCTTGCCGCACTGTTCTTTCCTGACATACATCTCTGGTTTAATCAACATTCATACATTGTGTAATGCACGCACGTCGATTTCTTCGACTTCTCACGTGGCCGACATTAAATATTTGATTGATTTGATCGTACCAAATTTTCTTCGGTCTACCTTAATATCTTATTCCGTATATGTTTTGTCTAGAAGGTTTACATTTGTATATCTAGGAAGGTTAGGTTACCACCAACATATATACACACAGGTGGCTTGTGTTTACGCACTGTGGCGCGAAGCGTATAGTGTGGCCGGTCCCATAGTATGCCATACGTTGGTTAGCTGGGTGTTCGTCTTGACTCCTACTCTGGCACTCCGGTGTGGCCGTACCCTAAAAGAAAAATAAATTGTTGTGAAAATACGAAATGAAATTTTATTAAACTAATAGATATGAAATAATAAAACACTTTGTATTTATTTAACCAAGGTATTGATTGTTATTATAATTGATTCCAACTGGTTTCGCTTGGACCCAAGCTTCATTTAGGCAACATAATAACATTTATATATTGCCCTGATGAAGTTTGGGTCCAAGCGAAACTTGTTGGCATAAACTATAATAACCATACCAAGATTAAATACAAAGTGTTTTTATCATTCTTTTTTATCTATAAGTTTAAAATGTCTAACCACAAAGTCAGTGCTTCACATGAAAAATAAATTCTATTTATTCGAATGTTTTGTCTAATTTTCGTTGGCTACATTTGAAGCCTGTAGAATCAAATTACTCATGAATATTGGACTAAAGGAGTTATGTGTATTTAATACACACGCTATCGAGGTCAGCAACTTTAGGATACACCGGAATAACCTTTCTGAGCTAAAAATAATCTCACCCTTCCGGATCTTCCGAAAACGTTCAACCCAAAAAATTAATAAATTTCCCCGAAATAGCGCCTGTGCCAAAAACGTCTAATAATATTATGACTGTGGGTGCTCTTATAATTATAATTTTGAACTCTGTCGAGGCCAGGATTTCTTTGAAAATTAATTTTCGTCACGATATTGTATACTATAATATTTACAATCGTTTACCCAACATAAATCTTTCTGTAGGAATATTTATAACGCGAGCGTGACCCTTTCGTGATTGTAATTTTGAAATTCATGTTTGGTGTATAAAAACGATTGTTAGTATGGTTTTATATTCATTGTAAGTACCCTTTTGTTAATTTAATTATGTTTTATTGTAATGTATGTTCTTACAATACATTCTTTCATTCACACATCGTATCATGTACACACGTCGACTTCTCCTAACGTGGCCGACACATTTGATTGATTTGATCTTGCCACGTAAAATCGTAAATTTTATCGTTTAACAATATAAACAGAACAAGAAATAGCAGTTTAATAGTCTTTCAAACAGTTTTTTTTATAAATGTAGGGTTCGTAGAATTCCAAAAATCGTATAGTTTTAAATATCGTGATGCACGAGACTCCAGAGGGCCGTCGACCACCAGGACGACCACCGAAGAGATGGAGAGAGGGCTGGTCGTCTTCATCACATTTTATTTTTACATCATTAAAAAATAGCGGTTAATTTTTGTTTTAATTTGTCTAAATTCGGAAACTTATTTATTATATACCTTTTTTCAATGATAAAATCTAAATAATATAAGTGACGTACTTTGTGGTAGAGTGGCAATAGCTATGACTGCCACAACGAAGGTCCCGCGTTCGATTATTGGCTGTCTTTGGTGTGGTAGAATTCACGTGACAATAAACATGTCGATAGACTAGCTACCTATCACATATCATGAAAATGAATAGCTTAAAAATGGATACAGTAATTGGGTTCAAATAACGTGTTGTATACAAACATGTGAAAAGTAACGGGGAACTACCACATTAAAGGCCCGATTGGCATCCCAAGAATCAACAATAATGTTTCACTTTGCTACATTGAAATAATTAGGTTTGAAATAAAATAAAAAAACTAAATGTGATTTATATGCATTTAAGTATTGTAACATAACTAACTAACTAACTAACCATCACGCCATCTCCCCGAAGGGGTTGGCAGAAATGATGGACTGCCACACTTTTCTTTCCTGACACATTTCTCTCGCTTCCTCAACATTCATACATCGTGTCATGCACGCGCGTCGATTTCTCTGACTCCTCACATGGCCGACATTCAATATTTGATTTATTTGATCGTGCCACGTTTTCCTCGGTCTTCCTCTATTTCTGGTCCCATTTACTTCATTAACATATAATTTTTATTATTAGTATTGTAACATTTTCTTCCTAAATCAAAATTTTCTAAATCGACAAAAGATGTTTCGAGTCTCGATACGGCATGATCAGATAAAAATCAATATTACATGGACGATGTTTAATCAAATGGAGTACATAAATATATGTAATATGAATTGGGTACATTACATAATTAATGCCCTAACCCGAATACGTAAATCCTTTAGTCAGGCCTTGGACTACATATGTACGGTCATGTATGGTTTATTCGTTATTCCCTTACAAGTTCTGGCTTAATGCTGACTATGAAATGTCATAAACCACATTTTACCGAAATTTAGAAATCAAGTTAAGTTATGCGAATGATGGTGTCATGAACAAAATAATGAAAGGATCATTAAGATGGTTTGGACATATTGAAAGAATGAATGAAGAAAGAATGGTAAAAAATTATATGTTAATGATGTAAATGGAACAAAAAATAGAGGAAGACCGAGGAAAACGTGGCATGATCAAATAAATCAAATATTGAATGTCGGCCATGTGAGGAGTCAGAGAAATCGACGCGCGTGCATGGCACAATGTATGAATGTTGAGGAAGCGAGAGAAATATGTCGGGAAAGAAAAGTGTGGCAGTCCATTCTTTCTGCCTACCCCTTCGGGGAGACGGCGTGATGGTTAGTTAGTTTTTTAGTTAAGTTAAGTTATTCAACAACCGATGATACATTTGAACGATTGAAATATAATAATGGCATTACAGAATTTTGAATGTTTTGTGGAATATAAAAAAGTCAGATGATATTGATCTATGAATCTTTTATTATTACTTAATAAGTTCCAAGAGAATATGTTGGGGGTTTATTACCACCACCATCACCATTTCGCCCCTGCAGAAGACGCGGTGTGATGGGTTGCGAACCTCATCGCCACCAATAGGCATAATCGGTTAATTATCTCTGTTATTAATGTTTAAGGCTTTTATTGAGTACAGGTAAAATTCGTGATTGGTGTTTTACCTATTAATTATTGTTAACAATGTACTAAGGCAATCAATTATCACAATTACTAAAATCTGCTCCTTTAGCTTGGGTATATAAACAGCAAAGTGTTTGATTCTCACAACATTTGATAATGTATTAGCAAGGCAAAACATGTGATTTCTACAAAATATAATAAAAACTGACGTTTTCATTCGTATTAAAAATAAAATAATAACTTTAGAATATTTAAATACAGTACTGGTCGGAATGAAACAAAGTTTTAATCTATTGAAAGCTAAGGCATTAACACTGTGGAATCCTTCGTAAATAAAAAAAATAACGTGGTTTATTATCCACTTAAATATAAATTATCACAACATGTTTTGGATGAGACCTGCATCTTCAGGTGTAAATATATAATAAAAAACTTTAGTCTTTCTTTGTTTAGTTTTTTTTTATTATATAATATATTTTCATCTGAAGATGGAGATCTCCTCCGAAAGATGTCGTGCTCTTTTTATTTATTATTTAAAAAAAAAGACTAACATCAAAGATTTAAATCAATGATATTAGAATTTATTTTACAATTTTCAATATGAGCAGAAAATAGTTCATTATTATGAAGAATGAATCTGGTCGTGTCCAGGCTCGAACTCAAGTCCCCTAGATTAGGCGTCAAGCATTCTATCCCCTAGACCACCACCCGATTTTTAGTGGACACTAATATTTAATATTTTAGACATTTAATATTTTAGTGGACAGTATACAACGAAGTTTTAATTTTAGAAATAAATTTTATAACAAATATTATTTGCACTTATTTACCGATTCCTGCCATCATTTATATGACCTCCTGTTTCCCGTTTCTAGGTTTTTCAAAGTGAGAATGAATGTAAAATCGTAAATTTATCGGTAAACTATACTCCAGTGAATGTCCCACGCCTTTTACCATATTGCTTTTGGGAAATAGTTTTAGTTGAATGTAGAATGCGTGAGTTATACTCGCTTTTTGATGTGAGCAATTCAGGAAAAAGCGTACGTGGGAATATATTTTTTATGAACTTGAAAAGGTCTCATTTGGAAATAAAAAATTCTATATATTACTTAGAAAAAATTCTTAAGTGATTATAATTCTGAATTTAACTGAATTTTGTCACTATTTCATTCATAATATTTCAGAACTCAATTCTCTCGTACTTACAAATGCTTGAATAATTAAATAAATATAAAAACTGATTTAAATTGTTATACATAATAATAAATGGTTTGGACACATGGAAAGAATTAATGAAGAAAGAAAGTACATGTAAACGTGGTAAATGAAAATAGAAATAGAGAAAGAACGAGGAAAATGTGGTACGATCAAATCCGTCATATCTTAAATGTCGGCCAAGTGTGGAGTCGGAGAAATCGACGTGCGTGCATAACACGATGTCAGGAGAGAATAGTGTGGCGGTTCATTATTTTATCTACCCTTTCGGGGAGACAGCGTGATGGTTAGTTAGTCAGTTAGTTACAAAAACATATTTTTTCATTTCTTTCACAAGTTTATTATTTCATTTCCTATTTAATATTTATGTATCTGATTTCACTAGTGGCGTTAACAGCGAGATACTGGTGTCAGTTTCATCAAAAACGAATATAATTACTTTAGAAAAAATGTATTGTATATACAATATAATATTACGACGACCTTTGTGGCCGAGTGGTGAGTGCTTTGACTGCCACCTCGAAGGTTCCGAGTTCGATTCCCAGCGATGGAAGTGTGATTGTTACACTATCTTTGGTCTGGTATAGAATTCACGTGCCAATAAAATGGCGATAGATTAGCTACCTATCACATGTCATGGGAATCAATATGATAGCTATACCCTCTTTACATTGATTTGGTTCGCGCTGTAATGACGTACAGAGTGATTCAACAAAATAATAATAACGATAATAATATAAAATTTAAATATATGAGATGAATTTCTATCGTGTGAGTTAATTTATTTATTTTTAAAATTATTTTAATCAATGGTATAAGAATTTACTACATAATCACTTGTGTGAGAAGAAATAAAATAAAATAATTTTTAGTAAGAAACTGGGAAGCGTCCAGGATAAACCCTAAGTCCCTTATACCAAGAACGAGGCTTTCTGTTCCCTTGAACACCACTTGGATGAAGATGATTTCTGATCTTAATACGAATGAAAACGCCTGTTTACTAGAAGTTTTATTATAATTTATGTGAATGACATCTTTCGACTTTCAAATGGAAAAGTATAATAAAACTTCTCGATAACAGACGTTTTCATTCGTATCAACTATTTAATATGGAGATTTACATCATTTTTCAAGAAACAATAAATATGATTTCTGAGGTTTATCACAAAATTTCCGCATACTTGCTATAAGGTGAACATTATTATTGGACCAAGTAAGACGACGTGTGTTGAGGAAGGGAACTCAATTGTAGTTCTGTTTTTGTACTATGAATATTATAATGTTTTTTTCTGTATTATTCTGTATTTTAAACATTGCGCCTCGTATCGGTTACTATTCACAAACTAATAACCGGTTTCGATTCTATATGTATTTCAATCAATAATAAAATTAGTCCCAAAATAATTTTGTGTTAATGATATGATAATTATTGCGATTTTGATTTAAGAAATTTACGTATAATATATTAACATCTATCAATGAATTAATATGAGGTGCTTATTAAATAATATAGATTTATCATTAAACTAATTAGTTTATTCATTTACAATAATATATAATAGCGAATAATTTTCTAGAATTCACTTGTATGTAGTATCTAATTTAGTATAATCTTCGACAATAAGTCAATTAGGATGGATCCGAACGTCACAGAGTTTGCCACAGAGACACGAATTTGTCAAACACTGGCAGGTATATATAATAAGCCTGTTGTGTTAGTAATTGGATCATATTCCACACAAACATGTCGCGAGGAGTCAGTCAATGAAGGAGCGGAGAAATGAAGCCGTTTTGTTCGTATCTTCAAGGTAGTTTTCTGTTTGCTTACTCATATTAATTGTTTAGTAGCGCTTATAGTAAGTGACATGAAATAATCGATTTATCTTTTATTTTGAGCGTCGATAAGTTAAAGTGTTAATTGTAACCGAAGGTTTTACACAACCGTTTGTACATTTACAGTACTTATCTACATATTTAACACACTAATAAGAATTTCCATTATTTTGATTTTTCACGAATTCACTGCAAAGCAGTGAATTCACTTGTGTTATTCACTTGTATGATTTTATTAGTGTCGACATATTTTTATGGTGGTATGCCTTCATCTTTGGGAGAATTAAATACGAGTAAAAATGATTGGACTTTTCATCTATGTTAATTCGTTTTTTCGAGGAAGACATAGAACCTTTACGAATGGAATGAAAAGTGTTTGGATTCAAATTTACTACATTTAATTGATTGTACAAATCACATTTTCTTCATAAAAAGGTAGACTATAATTTCGGGTAGGTTCTTACAAGGTTGAATAGATTTTTGTAAAAAAATGTAAAGAATAGGTACATGTGTAATTTCGTAACATATCGCACTTGTATTTTTAAAGTGACACAAGTGAAAATAACGTTTTCGTCTAGTGTCACTTTAGAACTACTAAAATGATAAGTTAATTTTAACGTTTAATGTCGCTTGAGAGGTGACATATACAGAGCAGCTGCAATATTCAAGGGTCGCTCTATTGGTCAATTCGTCTTTATAGTGATGACCTGGGAAATGTTCAGATTGGTTTCCCTTGTTTTCTCTGGATGAAATTATTTACATTTCAAAATTAGAATTTCTAAAGTGACACTAAACAAAAACGTGATTTTGACTTGTGTCGATATGAACAATATGAATTTGGAAAGAAATATTTAACAGATACATAAACTACGTTATAAATATGAATCTTCGTTTTTACAAAATTTCTTAAAATTCATTTTCGTGGTATTTTTGGATACTTCAAAGCGAGTGAAAATCTTTTTATCTGAAGAGTAAAAACGTTAATAACATTTAAGAAGGAAACAAAGAATGAGCTCAGTGCTATAGGGACATATTGTTTGTTGTTTATTCGTACAATCTCTACGGGCTATGAATTAAACGTCCCTTTAATCCAAGTGCTATTTACGGCAAACTCTTTGAGAATTGAAACGCTGGATGAAAGGAAATTGAATTAGTTTAATAGTTACTTCGGTTTCGAGAAAGATAGTACTCTGATATAGGTACTATTTCATACAATTATAGTTTTACAAAATATCATATTTTTGTGACTTCAGATACAGATTTTTGTTTACGGACTCTATAAGAAACGAAAATAATCAACTTTCCGCGAGTCATCTTAAACATTTGTGTTTGTTCAATTTCATCGTGAAATTCATAATATACTGTATATACCAAGTGTCTATACTGACGAAAGGTTAATTATATAAAAAATTCAAAAGCGCGTGCGCAAGACGGAATGGAAAGACGGAATGTATGAAAATTTACGTTTAACAAAGTTATGATTATATTTTATGGGTGTGACATGCTTTACCTTTCAAAGACATTATCAAATGTATATTTGATAATGCCCTGGTTAGGCGATTCATGTCATTCCACAATATAAAATAAACTACTAGAAAGCAGACTTGTCATCAAGTGGAGAATTAAATAAAATTCAATATTCACATATCGTTCACATTCATCTCTGAAATCATTAAAACTGCAAACTTTTCAAGCCTTTCAAACGAATAAAAAAATTTGATGATATCTCACACACACTTTTTTTTATTTAAATTTAAAGATAGGAAGCGCTTAACCCTTTATTTATACAAAACAAATCATTTTGTCTTTTAATAGATAATGTAACTTTGTAAAATAAAGCTCTTGATCAATAATTTAGTAGATTTTCACGGTTGGCAGCAATATGTTTTGTACGATTTTGGGTAACAACGTATGATTTCTCCTTCTCGACCGACGTTTCGGAGATAATAATAATAATAATAACTAGGCTAATTTGTATAGCGCCGTTTTCGTGAATAGCTCACCTCAAGGGCGCTTACTCAACGTATACTTTTTTAACCATTCTTTCTTCACCCATGCGCTCTACGAGTATATGTCCGAACCAACGCAGCGATCACCCAAAATCACACAAAACATAAAGGCTCTTGATATCATTACGTGTGATAACAAAAGTCAAATAGAAGTTGGTTTCAAATTATTAAAACCGTATCTTTAACTTTTCTAATTATTTGACAACAAACTCTGTTTTTTTGTATGTTTAAACGGTGTCAACATATTTTAGATAAATTAAAAAGTTTAATTTATGAATTCATGGTTTCAATATACTATGCTTGAGAGTACCTACAAAACTTTGAGTACCTGTCCTATAGGTATGTTAGATCCTTTAGCTACATATATAAGAGATACTACGCATACTATGTAGATACTGCGTATCCGCATACCTCGCTGTTACTACGTGACCGCTATATACTTACCCTATCTACCTCCAAGAATTCCAAATCCAAGATACCTCTCAAGGGAGAATAATTAAGTAGGCATGTGTTTGAGAGGAGATCTTAGGTATTTGGGGACCACAAAGGTCCGCAGGGATGAAAAATTGCTTACACGGAACGCAGTACAATGGTTGTTAGTAAAATCAGTAGGAATGTTACCGCAACGACCTTCTCGATATCGATCATTTAATTATTTGTATTGTTTTCGCTTTTTCGATATTCTAATATACTCGTAAATATGTCAATGTCTTAGTTGCTATTTTGGGTCGACACGCCAGACAAGAAAATATTAAAAAGCTATCGATTTTCGAGAGGAACGTGTTATGTATTTTGATTGTTCGCTTTACTAGTATCACCAGTGGCAGTTTGGATTCTAAAGAGAGAACATTTGATTAATATCGACCTTCGTGGCAGGACTTCCATACCGAAGGTCTAGGGTTCTATTCCCGGCGATGGCAGTGTGATTGTAACACTGTCTTTGGTCTGGTGTAGAATTCTCGTGACAATAAAATGGTGATAGATTGGCTACCTATCAGATGTCATAATAATCAACATAATAGCTAAAATAAATTGTATTTAGTAATTGGGTTCAAACGACCTGTTTTATTCAAGAAAAAAAAATGTACGAGTATATAAATTATTCAATTTTTAAAATGAATGAAAAATTATGTTTCCTCGAAGTTTTATTGACTTTTCAATTTCTTCTATGATTTGTTTTAACATCACTTCACTTTATAAATATTTACCGGTTTCGCTACCACGAGGATGTTTTTTTTAAATATTCAGACATCTTTCGATTCAAATCAGCTTGTCTCCATCTACTGCTGGACGGAAGTCTCTCCACCCCCACGCCACCCTTCTCGGTTTCTCGCCAGTGTTCTCCAGGCCCTTCCCGCTGTCCGCACAATATCTTCGCTCCACCTGGTAAGCTGTCTCCCGACCCTTCTTCGGCCCAACCATGGCCTCCATTCAGTAACCCTCTGGCTCCATCTTTCATCATCCCGTCGGCACACATGCCCAGCCCATTGTCACTTCATCCTTGCAATGCGTATCCCTACATTAATCACCCTGGTGCGTCTTCTAATCTCCACGTTGGGTATATGGTCTTTAGGCGAGATATCCAACATGGATCTTTCCATGGTCCATTGTGCAACATTGATTTTGAGCATTGCTTCTTTAGTTAACGTCCATGTCTCGCATCCATTGGTCATCACAGGTAACACACACTGCTCCAGCACTTTTGTTTTTAATTTCTGTGGCATTACCAAGTTACACATATTCATCCACCACTTCTACATTTTGGTTGTGGATTTTAATGTCTTCAATTTGTATGTAAGTCATTATTTTTGACTTTGACATATTCATTTTAAGGCCAATCTTTTGAGATGATTCATTTAAAACTTCCAGCATTTCTCGGAGTTGTTCGGGAGACTCCGGCAACAGAATTATGTCATCAGCGAATCTCAAGTGAGACAGATATTCTGCATTAATCTTTCAATTATTGTTTTTCAATCAATCAACAATAACAATTACTCTAATGAGAATTTATATTTTCACGAAACATGTCATTAGATTATCATGATTAATTAGATATTTTTTAAAATCTTGGGATCATGGATAAGAAATTCTAAAGAAATTATCTTGAACGCCTGTTTTTAATATTATACTTTTGTGAGTGAGTTCTAATGCCAACCCACATGTATGGAAGTGAAGCTTGGAGCTGGCAAAAGAAGGATGAAAGCAGGATAAACGCCGTAGAAACGAGATCACTAAGAAGAATGTGCAGGAAAACGTTGTATGATAGAATACCGAACGATGAAATAAGAGAGAAATATAAGGCAGATGACTGCATCGTGGATAAAATTAAAAAAGGATCCCTGAGATGGATTGGACATATGGAACGAATGGATGAGAGTAGAATGGTTAAAAAGTTGTACATAAGCAGCGTGAGTGGAAAAAGAAGCCGAGGACGACCGAGGAAAACATGGCATGACCAAATTAATCAATTACTAAAAGGCGGCCACATTCGAAGTCGGAATAATCGACGTGCTAGCATGGTACGATGTATGAATGTAGAGGAAGCCCGAGAGGTATGCCAGGACAGAGCATTATGGCGATCCATCCTCTCTGCCCACCCCTCCGGAGAGATGGCGTGATGGTTAGTAAGTTTTACTTTTGTGATAAAATAACTAAATAATATGTCATAAGAGATTTTGCAAATTGACAGGAACTATTTTCCTTTGTGCGATATTTAGCATAGTACCTACCGGTGAATTCGTGTACCGTTTGCATTAATTATTTTAAAATTCAAATGCCTTTGTAAACGCTGCACCGTTTCCAGGAATAATAATTGAGAGCTATGCATTGCAGATTTCTGCTCTCGGGTTAAACTGTATTTCCCGTAACGAGTGGGTTGTGTGAGAGGCAGCACGACCGCACACCGCCAGTCGCTAGAGAGTCTGGGTCAACAATATTACTGTATTCACGTGAAATTTTAGGATTTCACTCACTGTATACAAAATTAAAAGCTCCAATCTGAAGCATGCAAGCATCTTTATTCGTTCGTAAATTAAATATGTTTATTTTATCTCAAATGACATTAAATACACAATAAAAGTTTAAGACATACATTTAACGTATTTTCACTTATGATATTTGAAAGATGTCAATATCCGAGTTTATTATGATAAGTTATATTCATAATTTATATGGTTTATACGAGTATATTATATACCTTAACATATTAACATATAATAATAATAATAATAATATGCTAACTTTTAAAGCGCCGTTTTTGTGATGTAATCACCTCAAGGGCGCATTAAGACGTGTTTTAAATCTTAAAAATCTAAATGTGACCGCTTAAAAAACGATCGGTTTAAAAGTATAGTAGAACAAAGTATAAATGTTTAAATTGGGTATGAAATATGAAAAAGATGGGTTTTCAATTTAGATCTGAAATCTGTCGGATCATTTATGCATCTAAGGTGTGAAGGGAGATTGTTCCAAGCTGATGGACCGGCTACCGCGAACGCTCGATCCCCGAAATTTGTACTGGGGCAACGCTTCGGCTCAACTAATCTTCCTATTGCTGAGGAGTTCGCCGAGCGAAGTGTGGATTTCCGTGAATTTAGGCTGTCCGTTATACAGAGTTCAGATATATAACTTGGTGCCATTCCATGTAGCGCTTTGAAGACTGTCCAGCAGAGTTTATACTGGATTCTTTCTGGACTTTTAAGCCAGTGAAGTTCTTTGAGATGTTGTGTTATATGGGACTTTTTTGGAATGCCTTTAATGAGCCTTGCTGCTGCATTGAACGCAGATTGAAGTTTGTTTATTTGTTGTTTTGGAATGTTTGCATAAATTCCATTACAATAATCTAGTCGTGACACAACGAAGGAATTTACAAGAGTTTTGAAAGTGTCATGGGGAATACTCCTTTTGACGGATTTTAATCGTCTTAGGTGGAAGAAACTAGCGCTGACCGTGTTATTAATTTGGGATTTTAGAGACAGATTTGCGTCAAGATAAACACCAAGAAGCTTTGTGGAGTTTTTGGGAACGATATCATTGTCAGCTGTTGAAATTGAGGAATAATCGATATGATGTTGACGCTTTGCGGAAGACGTCCAGAGAAATTCCGTTTTGGATGGATTTAGTTTAAGTTTGTTTGATGCCATCCATCTGGATATGGCATCAACGCAGTTGACAGTTATTGACGTAAGATGTTTGGTGTCATCAGGGTTGCAGAAAAAATAAAGTTGCTGATCATCAGTATAGCAATGTGAGAGGAGGCCAAAGGATTCTATTATTTTGGCAACGTCATTTGTAAACATGATAAATAAAAGGGGTCCTAAAACAGAGCCTTGTGGCACACCAGATTGGATATTAGTAAATGAGGATTTTTTACCTGCTAGCTGCACAGCTTGTGAACGATCCGACAGATATGAATTTAGCCAGTCTATGGCATTACCTCTAAAACCATACGTGATCGCTAATCGTTGGATAAGATATGAGTGATCAATTGTGTCAAACGCAGCGCTCATGTCCAGAAGGGAGAGCAGTGCCAATTTGCCCGATTCGTTTGCCAGTACCAAATCCGACATGACTCTAAGCAATGCCGTCTCCGTTGAATGGAAACGTCTGTAGGCGGATTGTAATTTAGACAAAATATTATTTGTCGAAAGGTGATTAGAAATTTGGGAGGCTACAATTTTTTCAAGAACTTTAGAGATGAAAGGTAGATTTGAGACGGGCCGGAAGTTACTAAGATTTTCGGAATCTAGTTGAGGTTTTTTTAATATGGGAGAAACAATAGCTTTCTTGAGCAAAAAGGGGACTTGTCCTGTTAGAAGAGATTTGTTAAAAATTTTGACTAAAAATGGAGCAACATGGTGACAGCATCTCTTGAGAAGCCATGTCGGAATCGGATCAAGCGAACACTGTTTATTAGGTGCGTTTAAGATAAGTTTAATCACTTCTTGAGGTGTTGTGATATTAAATTTAGTTAGAAGTTTTCCCTCATATGTCGTGAAAGTTGGTGGTGTTGTAGATGAAGTCGTTGCACGAATCACAGCGATTTTATCTTCAAAGAATTGGGCGAAGTCCTGAGGAGATAACTTGGTAGAGGCCTTTTCTTGTTGATTATTTCCGAGTACTGATTTAACGGAATTCCATAGATGTCGGGGATTTTCCTTTTCCGATTCAATTTTACATTTCCAGTACTCCGATCTTTTCTTCTTGATCAGGTCTCTAAAAGAATTCTGCGATCTCACCCAGGCTTCTCTTGAAGAGCTTAGGCCTGTGTTTCGGTACATACGTTCAAACCTACGCATTAGTCTCTTGTTTCTACGACATTCTTCATCAAACCATGCATTAGACACTCGCACCCGGAGTGTTTTTGTCGAATGTGGAGCATGCTTGTCGAGAAGAGAATTAAAAACATTGTAGTAGGTTTGAACTAATTCATCTAATGACATTTCGAGGGTATTGTTATTATATTTTTCACAAACATGTGAGTTCATCAAGTCTCTTTCAAATTTTTCGAAATTGATATATATTATTGATATATATATTACAGTGAAATAGGTGGCATGCACGTCATATAATATTTTATACCATATATCAAATATTGATTTCTGTCCTGGTTTGATGAATATTGCTGTCCTTGCTGATTTAATATTAAGCCAAATCATTATAATTTAACTCAACAAAATTATGAAAATCTTCAAATATTTAATAGAAAAAAATGTTTTCGAAAATGCCTTGTACATTACGAACATAAAAAAATACTTATTATTATTTTTTTCTTGTATACAACAGGTCATTTAAACCCATTTACTTTATACAATAATTTTTTTAGCTATTAAATTGATTCTCATGACATGTGATAGGTTACTAATCTATCGCCATATTATTGTCACGTGAATTTTACACCAGACCAATGACAGTGTGACAATCACACTTCCATCGCCGGGAATCGAGCCCGAGACCTTCGGTATGGACGTCAGATCTCTTACCACTCTGCCACAAAGGTCGACAATTTAATTCATACTTAATCTTGAAATGATAAAATATATATTTTACTACGGAAATAAATAAAAATTTGTGCGTAATGAAGATTACACGAAAATCATAGAAACATAATAATAATTATAACAAACCAACTAATTTATCGTGTCGTTTTCCTGGATAAACCAATTTACTAAAAATCTGTAAATTTTCTGTTTCGGGTAGTATTCTTTTTATTATCTGGTTGTGTTCCTATAATATTATTTTCTGACTGTATTACAGAGGTTTTAATGGAAAATAATGAGATTCACTTTATAATGAGTATGAGAACCAACCAATAAAGCGACAACTGTGGCTGGCTGCTTGCGGAACACTATATGGAGAGACGAATACATGCTAAACGAAAGTTAGGTCATATGTAAACGAATATGTAAAGATTTAAATTAATTGATTTAAATACAATAGTATGCATACAACAACATTTTGAATGTATACAAATTCTTGTAGACAAATACTGGATTTCACCCATTGCGGATAAATTATTTTTATTTTACAAGGATTAACTGTATCTCAATAGAGACGAAGATGCACATTGTTTTCTGGGAACAGAAGGTGGTGGCCGAGGCGCTTACAGGACTTATGACCTGTCATTGGTTGGGTTGAGCGATCGCTTCACGTTTAACAACATTCCCCATTCTGTTCCCAGAAAACAATTTGCATCTTCGTCTCTATTGAGATACAATTAATCCTTGTAAAATAAAAATAATTTATCCGCAATGGGTGAAATCCAGTATTTGTCTACAAGAATTTGTATACATTCAAAATGTTGTTGTATAAATATAACTGGTACATGCAGGCAAAAAATAGAGAGACATCTCCAGGCGAAATCTAGTACTGTATGATTTGCATTGACTTTCACAGTACATTAATAAAGGTTTTCTGCTTAATGCTTTCTAATCTTAATATAGATGACGCTAGTGTAGAGTGAACATAAAAATGTGAAAATAGGTGTAGAAACCTACCATATATACAAGTTCCAAAAAAGTTTGTCAGACGTGGTGGTCATAACGGCGGAATGGGGAATGTTGTTAAACGTGAAGCGATCGCTCAACCCAACCAATGACAGGTCATAAGTCCTGTAAGCGCCTCGGCCACCACCTTCTGTTCCCAGAAAATAATTTGCATCTTCGTCTCTATTGAGATACAATTAATCCTTGTAAAATAAAAATAGTATGCATGTTGCGATAATCTTCTTCTTTTAGTGTCGCATCAGATTCCCCCGACGATGGCAATCACTGTGGGGAGAAAGCATTCGCATTTCCAGGGAAATGTTACTATAGTGGTTTCCCGTTGTCTTCTCCGGGGATTTTCTTTAGGGATTACCTTCCTTTAACTAGAAGGTTGACCATGACTCTAAGATTAATCACTTTGCTTGGACTCACAGCACCACAAGGACCATTCTAGGACGCCAGGGAATCGGACTTAATGGAAGACTTAATTGTCAACTGCGTTGTCATGAACGGTTGCGTTTTACGGCATTCTTGCAGGGTATATCCCACTGTGACACTTTAGGTCATTTGAGTCCCGCGATAAAATTATGATATATTATATATCAGAATACAATTAATAATTTAAATTTAAGATGAGAATCTATAAAGCATGCGCAAGACGAATAATAACATATGGCGTCGAAGCAAGGGCAGATACAGTAAGGACCAACAAGTTTTGAGGACTTCCAAAATGAAGACACCGAGGATGATAGCAGGCAAGACACTGAGAGATCGCGTAAGGAACACCAGAATAAGATAGATATGTGAGGTTGAGGATGGTATAAGATGGAGCAGACAGCGAAAAAGGGACTGGTACGGTCATGTTCAAAGAATGGACACCACCAGACTCCCCTATATTGCATTGCATAATCAGCCTCATGGGACTCATCCTCATGGAAGACCGCCTAAAAGATGAAAGTACAGTTGGGAATCTACCTCACAAGAGGAGCAACACTCTGGAGAATAGACCACATAGGTCTACAACAAGGAAGAAGAAGAATAATATAATATAATTTTATATATTATAATAATATAATATTATTTAGGAACATTGTTTAACGGTTCATTCATCTCTAATAAGGAACTTTACCTTTGAAATCTTCTCCGGAAATTTTACCTCTGTTTTGTCACAGAGCTGAAGTGTAAACCTTCGTTAGAATTTCTACGCTCTTATCAAATAATTAATTTAGAGAACTGACCCTCTCTCCGAGAGCTCTATCTCTCCGCTCAATTCTTGAGTCGTTATTAAGATGATCGTGTATAGAGAGGGGTGCAGTGGACTGATTTAAAGATCGAATAAAATGTGAGGCGTGACATTTAAACATTCTAATAATAATTAGTTAACACAGTACGAATGAATTTCTCGATAAAATGACGTAATGCGCCATATTGCAATGACACCAGCAATACAACTACCTAGTCCAATTCTCTAGCATTCATGAGCAGTCTCTCAGAATAAGGCAATTTGACCACTGATATTAGTGTTACAGCAAATAGAGTGTGGACAAACCGCGAATCGCAAGAGCCATAAAACTGGATTCACATGGCCAGAGAAGGCAACATACAGGTAGACAACAACAGAATTCATTATTTTGGTCATCGCTATAAAAATAAATCAAACCATGGTCCCTAGTCTTGAGCGACCACGGCCATCGACGCAGTCAAATCCATGCTGCAATCCCAAGAGTTGTGGAGTAAGGTGGGAGGCTTCATGGAGGAGATAACGCCTAAAAATAAAAATACGAGATGTGGTTACAGCAACTGGGGTAAATGGAAGGCAATTTTGCTTCCCTGGCTAAACCATAAGGTAGGAAACGGGGTGCAAAAGAAAAGGGAGGTTTTAGTCGATAGGAGTCCGACACTACCCAGTCTGAAGGACTGGGTGTCCATGACGGATTTCCCCTTCACAAAAAAGGGTCAGGGATGCCTATTCTGTAGTGATAGATAACCGATTGTCGACTTTCGTGGCAGAGTGGTAAGAGCTCTGACCATACCGAAGGTTCCGAGTTCGATTCCCGGCGATGGCAGTGTGATTGTCACACTGTCTTAGGTCTGGGGTAGTATTCACGTGACAATATAATGGCGATAGATTGGTTACCTATCACATGTCATGAGAATCAATATGCAATAGCTAAAATAAATTGTATACAGTAATTGGGTTTAATTGGCCTGTTGTATGCAAGAAAAAAAAATCGGGGAACCTAACATGACACCGAGAGAAGCAAAAAAATACAGTACATTCAATCATTCACACAATACAGCACATTCAATCCTTCACACGTTTCAGTACATTTAATCCTTCACATGATACAGTACATTCAATCCTTCACACGATATAGTAAATTCAATCCTTCACACGATACAGTACATTCAATCCTTCACACGATACAGTACATTCAATCCTTCACAGAACATTCAATCTTTACATGATACAGTACATTCAATCCTTCACATGATACAGTACATTCAATCCTTCACACGATATAGTAAATTCAATCCTTCACACGATACAGTACATTCAATCCTTCACACGATACAGTACATTCAATCCTTCACAGAACATTCAATCTTTACATGATACAGTACATTCAATCCTTCACATGATACAGTACATTCAATCCTTCACACATTCAATCCTTCACACGTACATTCAATCCTTCACACGATACAGTACATTCAATCCTTCACCAAATTCACATGATACAGTACATTCAATCCTTCGATACAGTACATTCAATCCTTCACACGATACAGTACATTATTCAATCCTTCACACATGATACAGTACATTCAATCCTTTACATGACACAGTACATTCAATCCTTCACATGATACAGTTCATTCAATCCTTCACACGATACTGTAAATTCAATTCTTCACACGATACAGTATATTCAATCCTTCACACGATACAGTAAATTCAATCCTTCACACGATACAGTACATTCAACCCTTCACACGATACAGTAAATTCAATCCTTCACACGATACAGTACATTAAATCCTTCCCACGATACAGTACATTAGCAGTTTTTTCCTTTAGGACAAGAGTGGCGGTATCATTGATCGTATTTCGTTAGATCGTTTTTTAAAGTCCAATCTACAAGTCATGCGTACGTCCTATAATGACATATGGAATAGAAACGAGAGCTGACACAATCAGAAAAAAAGCCTCCTAAGAATCACAGAAGTGAAGACTCTCCGATCTGTTGCGGGAACGACACTCCGAGACAGAATACGAAATTCTGAAATAAAAAAGATCTGCAATGTAGAAAATGTCGTGCGATGGGGAAGACTGAGAAGACGCTACTGGAGAGATCATGTGGAAAGAGCATATTCTGAAAGAGTGATAAACATAGCCGCAAATAAAGTACCAACAGGAAATCGACCTGCAGGAAGACCACCTAAAAGATGGCTAGACAATTAGACATCTGCTTCCCAGGAACAGGCTCCGAGAAATAACAGGACACAGTCCTAAATAAAACAAAATAAGTTTTTTAAAGTTTTATTATATTTTATAGGTGTGATATATTTTACCTTAATAAAGCATTATTATTATATTTATTACATTTTTATTTATTATACTTTTTATGGTGACAAAATCAGTTTTAAACATATAATACTCGTATGTAAATGCAAAACAATAATGTGTATCATTGTGAATACATCATTCTAAAAATCGATTTTTATAATATGATTCCCTTCACTAATCTTAGGCCCCTCCTTCACCCGACTACATTCCGAGATTACGGCGACTTCCTTAGTATTACGGCTCTGATTATTTCCCGTGCCCCTAAAAGAGCGGGCATAAACTTACCTACTAATACTCGAATAAACAAGAGCTGTATCACTCGCTTTATGGGAATGATAACCCTACAAAATTTCAACTACCTCCCTCAACAGCTAAATTCAGTTAATGGTGCATATGATGTAATTTTTACACCTACATACTAAAATATATTACAGAACATCCAATAGAGGTTATGAAATAAACAAAGAGAAGTGAAATATCAGTTTAACTAAAACCCATAATTGAATACCTAGGGAATATGAATGAAAACGTCTGTTTTCTAGAAGTTATATTTGAATTAATGGGAATGACATATTTCGCCTGTCTAAGGCATTATCAAATGCTTAAAACAATACGTTTTCATTCGTTTTTTTTATTATTATTTAATAACTAACTAACTCATAAACAAACCATCACGGAGGGGTAGGTAGAAAGAATGAACTACCACTCCTGACATACTTCTCTCGCTTCCTCTACATTCATACATCGTGTCATGCACGAACGTCAATTTCTCTCACTCCTCACGTGACCGATATTTATTATTTGATTGATTTGATCGTGCCTATTTTCTTCGGCCTTCCTCTATTTCCAGCTCCGTTCACATCGTTTACATATACATTCTTTACCATTCTGTCTTCATTCATTCTTTCCATCTTTTTTATTGTTTCTTTAACAATGATGTAAAACTCCATATTAAATAATTGATACGACTAAAAACGTCGGTTTTCTAGAAGTTTTATAATACATTTGATAATGCCTTAGAAGGGCGAAACATGTCATTCCAATAAAACATAATAAAACTGACATATTAGCGCCCGTTTTACACTCTATAATACACAGATTTTTCACACATTCGTTTGAGAGATCTCATTTTCTACTGCATCTCAGTTCTAATAATTTAATATGGAGTTTTAAATCATTATTTAAGAAACTACAAATAGTACATGGAATAACCTAACAAATTTCCAGTTGGTAATTGCGTTTCTTTGGAGAATTTATATACAGATGCACTGTGAGTAATTGAATGTCTTTAATAGCGTTAGAATTGTCAGAGTGCTCACGTGACAGGGAACGGGATGAATAGGAACGTTATTTTGTTAGGTTGTTGAATGAATTACAGTATCCACGTTATATTCCCTTTCACTGTTCTCTGTACTCGGCAATCTATTTTGAATCGTTCTAAGCAACTTGATGATACTCGTAGATACAGTCCAATTATAGTTTGAAATTGACAATTGAATGCATTTTTCTCATGTTATATGAAACTTCTTCAACTTTTATGAATAAGATGTTTGAGTCGACGAGAACGCAATTTATAACGTCATATTCAATCCTCATTAATTGGTTGGGTTAAGCGCACGCTTTATGTAATTACAACATTCCCCATTCCACCTTTGTTATTGTGATCATGCATGACAAATTTTTGGAAGATGTATATATACTTCAAAATCCATATCTATCTTCACGTGTCAGTTTCAGTCAGCCATCTATGTAGATTTGGTTGCACTTGTGAATTTTTCAAGATTAACCTATACAACCGACCCACTAACGCCATCTATGGAGAATGATTTTCGGCATATATATTTAGACATAATAATCATTTTAAACTGTTAAAATTGATAATAGGTACTGTTATAATATCCCAATTTATTTTTATTCATTCAACTTCAACATTCAGTTATAATAAACTGTTCGGCCATCAGGTGTTACAATAAACGTCAGTTTATTAGCCCTGATTTATTTATATTATTATTATTATTTATTATTTTTCCCTGATGAATCTTAGGTCCAAGAAAAACTAGTTGAAATTAATTTAAATAACCATACCGTAGTTAAATGCAAACTATTTTATTATTTTATATCTATAAGTTTAAAATATCTAACTATAAAGTTAGTATGAAAGTAGAATAAATGCAGTAGAAATGAGATCTCTTAGACGAATGTGTGGATATTCTATGTATGATAGAGTGTCGAATGAAAATATAAGAAGTGAATGCGGTGCGAATGATGGTGTCATGAACAAAATAATTAAAGGATCATTAAGATGGTTTGGACATATGGAAAGAATGAATGAAGAAAGAATGGTAAAAAAATTATATGTTAATGATGTAAATGGAACCAGAAATAGAGGAAGACCGAGGAAAACGTGGCACGATCAAATAAATCAAATATTGAATGTTGGCCATGTGAGGAGTCAGAGAAATCGACGCGCGTGCATGACACGATGTATGAATGTTGAGGAAGCGAGAGAAATATGTCAGGAAAGAAAGGTGTGGCAGTCCATTCTTTCTGCCTACCTCTTCGGGGAGACGGCGTGATGGTTAGTTAGTTAGTTTTTAAAGTTAGTATTTCATATGAAAATTAAAAATATAAGAATCATTATTTAACATTGAACTAATTAACTAATCATCACGCCGTTTTCCTGGAGGGGTAGGTATATTGCTCTATCCTGATATACCTTTCGAGATTGTTCTATATTCATACATCGTATCATGCACGCTCGTCGATTTTTCCGACCTCGAATGTGGCCGTCTTTTAGTAATTGGTTAATTTGGTCATGCTGTTTTTCTCGGCCGTTCTCGGCTTCTTTTTCCATTCGGACTGCTTGTATACAACTATTTAATGATTATTTTCTCAACCATTCATCCAAACCATCTGAATTTTTTTTTAAGATAAATTTAAGGCATTAACACTGTGGAATTCCATAATGTCGAATTTTTTATGAATAAAACCTTGTTTTATCCACTTTTGAGTTTATTTTTCCGACATGTATCGAAGGCTCGAACCCTCATCATCGGGAGAACGATATAAACTGATTTTTATATCGTTCTCCTGACGATGAGGGTGTGAGCCTTCGAAACATGTCGAGAAAAATAAACTCAAAGGTGGAAAAAAACGATATTTTTTTCCACTTAAGTGATGATGCAAATCATCAGTTTTATATAAAATAAAAAAGATATATTGTACAAATGTCTAAATTTAACTAAGTGAAATTTACATTTTGCTATTAAAACAGACAACCAAGAGATAATTGTTGTGAAAACAGTCAATTATTCTCTGTTAGTTAACGCAACAACCCTATTAACAAGTACCTACGAACTTGATTAAGCGTGCCAACTAATGCACTTGGTATTTTGCGAACAATTTACTTGCAATGTATGTAATTCCGGGAATGCGTTGACCTGTTTAACAATGAAAATAAATTATGTAGAGACTCTGCCATAAAATCATTATAGATAATTGTTGTACATTTCTCTGGATTTAATAAAATAAGTGATCTGGAAAAAATTACATTAAACCACTTATATTGCACTGTGTGGTTTTGGCACTTCTCTGCTAATGAATGACATGCAGAGAAAAGTGCCGATAAATTAAGAATAGTCGAAAGAGTATGGAAAAAGCAATGCGAGGGATCAGTATAAAGGACAGGGTGGGAAACACTACATTTAGACCCAGAAAGGGAGTGTTGGACATTATCGGACGAGTAGTATCCCTAAAATGGCGCTGGGCAGGCCATGTCGCTTGATTAAAATGTAATCTTGGATGTGAACATAACTTTTAACGAAAAGAAGAAAAAACAAGTTAAGAGAATTTTTATTATTTAATCATTATAAAATACTTTGTGACAATTATATACAGGTATGTGACGTTATTTACACATTCATAATTTAAGAAATGATTTGTGTTTCATTATTTTCTAGTTTATACTCCATTATATACGTCTGTGAAAAAGCGTTTAATTTAGTGTAGTTTAGATAATCCATTGTTTTGGCAGAAACAATTTAATATTTCAACATTTTTAACTGTTTAATTAAAACACTGTTATATAATATCACAATTGATTATACTTATTTTGAAATTGTCGCAACAGCTGTTTCGCTAACCGATGGTAGCCTCATCAGGTGTTACAACCAACTCCAGTTGTTTGTTGAGCAAGTTTTCTATCTGTTACAAAAAATAATGTAATGAAACCCTTATCACTCGTTATTTGAGTCAGCTTCGCTACGGCCTTGGGTTGATATCTCTCAGAAAGTGCACCAAGCACTTAGAAGTATGAAATAAAACACAGACTTTATGAGGTTTACTTTCTAATAGTTTGCATGTTTTGGGTCAGTGTTGTAACAAAGACAGTAAAATACACATTTTGTGTTCACGTTGAGGACTTCTTTACTTAACTAAAGAGCTCTTAGTAGAAAAAGTTTGGTTAGTGTGAATATGTTTTTTTTTTTTAATTCATAAGAGTAAATAAGGTTGTTTATAGGTTTTAATTGGATTTAATTTATGTAAATTATATAAATAGGGTGAAATTTATTTCGCCTTGCGAGACCATTCTCAGACTGAATGTCAGTAAGTCAGTTTGCGAATGCCCTCGCAAGGCGAAACAAATTTGTCACTATTTATATAATTTATATAAATTAAATCCAAGTATAACCACGAAACGATCGTGTTTACTATTATAAATTAAAAATGGACCTCAACCCTCAATGTTTTTTTTATTTTTCTCTCGTCATAAATCCATAACTGGATGTTTGCGACCACTTGCTCCATTTGTCTCTCGAGGCTGTCCACAGTCGGAAATTTACTCCATTTCCCAGCCGTGGCATTTTTCTGTGTCTCACGCCGATTCTTCTCCTTCCCCTTAATAATTATTAGCTAATAAGCTTAGCTAATAAGCTTAGCTAATAAGCTTAGCTAATAAGCTTAGCTAATAAGCTGCAATGACTCCCCTTAGCTATTAGCTAAGCTGCAATGAATGATAGTTCGGGTTGCGCTTAATATGCCCTAAGCACGTAATATTTATAATTGTTATTAAGGTGAGCAGCTGACGATCTGTTCTCATAAGTCTCAAAACTTCTTTATACGTATCTTCATTGGTATAATTAAATTGTTTTAAAACTAATAAATTCAGTAAAATGGCAGAGCACAATGGTGTTCTTGTACTGACTCTTACTTATAGAAACGAGGCTTGGACCTGGCAAAAGAAGGATGAAACTAGAATAAATGCAGTGGATATGAGATCTCTTAGACGAATGTGTTAAAACTGTGTATGATAGAAGGTCGAATGAAAATATAAGAAGTGAATGTAAAGTAAATTAGTTAGTTACAAGGATTTTAATAACGCAACTAGGAAATTAAACGATTATATTTTATTTTAGGGAATGCATTCAGATTTGAGGGTATTAGTTGCAAACCCGCCAAACTCCACCAACAATTAAAAGTGAGATATGAATTGGGTCTTATTCATAATACGTTTGCACACAATTTTTATTGATTTCCTGTTTCAAATTCGGCTTCATTCTGAAGAATTTTGCTATTAAAATATAGGGTTTGTTGCAAACATGGCAACCTCCACTTGAGTGTTGCAAAGCTGGCAAACTCCAACAAGAAATTCATTATTTTACTTTAATTATCAACATAATGATGATTATTTCATGGTTGATTACTTTTAAAATACTAACTGGTTGAGATGAAAAAAATGAATATCGTAAAAAAGCCCATTTTATTAGCTTATCAGTTTTTTGTGATTTACTCAAAACATCTAATGATGGAGTTTGCCAGGTTTGCAACTAATACCCTCATTAATGTAGAAGAGATTACACATTTTAACGCATTATGTATGCATATTATTGATGTTGGCATTTTTGTTCCTTTAGTTTTGTTTATTCGCCGCTTACTACGCTAACGAAAGCTTCGTGATACTAGCACTGCCAGGCGACGAAAATGGATAATAACTCTATATACACATAGTTTTTCATATCCAACTTTAATCTGCCTCCAGCTTTTTTTGCAAAGCTTCGTTGCCTCTGTGAAATATTTTAGCTGGCGTGTATTTTTTACACGAAGCAATTAGTTTTTATAGCTTTATAAATAAGATTATTAAAATTTTGCTGAAATCAAAACAGTGTAAAGTTTTTAATTAAATGTATTATTAAAATTTTGAGGATTCACCCAAATAAATAAGAAAAGGTAGAATCTTTCCACAACATTGGTATTTTAATTTGACAGAGAATGCTGAAAAATGTCAAAGGGACACAATCTGAATTTAGAAATATTAGAAACGTGAAAGGTTTAAAAATTTCTTTGATCAACAACTTAGTTGGTAAAGCATGATCAGTTTTTAAATGTGATTAAGAAACTATTATTTGAAATTGTACGTTGCGTAATTAATTATTTATTATGATGATTACGTCAAAACAATATTTTTCTGAAAAATTAGTAATTAACTAACTACAATGTTTTTTTTTTACCAAATACGTAGAGGGATAGGATGAATCGAATACTCTTTAATTTCAAAATTTTTAGCTTCCTCACCGTTAACATAAGTGAATAAAAAAGGCGTGTCGGTAAATAAATTTAACTAAATATTAGTAAACTTTGTATCTTCACATAAAATGAAGAGTGAAGAAAAAAATTATAAAAAATTATAACACTAGAATTTCACAAGTAATATAAATATTGAATATGAACGAAAAAATTTTTTTTTTTTAAATATTATATTTCACATGTCATGAAATGAAACGTTTTCATTCATATTAAATATTTATTATAGAGCTTAATATCATTGTTCAAGAAACAATACAACATGGCAATCATCGTGGCAGAGTGGAAAGAGCTCTGACTTCTATACAGAAGGTCCCGGGTTCGATTCCCGGCGATGGCAGTGTGATTGTCACATTGTCTTTGGTCTGATGACAATAAAATGTCACGTGACAATAAAATGGCGATCGATTGGTTTCCTATCACATGTCACGAGAATCAATATAATAGCTAAAATATATTGCATACAGTAATTGGGTACAAACGACCTGTTGTATACAAGGACAAAAAAAACATATAAAATATTTCCACTATCGAAAATTTGATGTATCATTTCTATAAAATAAAAAGGTTTTCAAGATATTTGTGCGCGTAAATTAGGTTATTCATGTATAATCTGATCACTTCAACACATAAATTTTAAACAGTTTGCCCGCATAGCCTTTGAGTGTAAAGTGTAAACTATCGTATCTGTTGAACTTGGTTTCTGTCGTAAGTTTTAAGAACTTTCATAGTTCACTTTATTAAATTATGTTTGTCAACTCTTCAGCCTTAACTATATTTGAGAGTCTGGTAAACCGGAGCATATTAAACATACTAGCTAGAGTGTGATCATGAGCTGAAATATATTAAAAATAACAATAATGAAACGAAAGCTTTTCATTTAAACTTTATAAATTATCTACAAGTTTTCTTCTTCTTCTTAAAGTGCCCTGTCAGGTCCCCCCGACGTTGGCGATCACTCTGGTAAACTCCTCCCTATCCTGCGCTGTCCGGAACAAGTAGCTACAAGTTTTAATATATTTTATGTGTATTTTATGTGTATGTCGTCGATTGTTCCTACTTCGAAAATGGCCGCCTTTCTGTACTTGATTTGGTCATTCACACTACTTGTATATATCTTTTTAACCATTCTTCCCTCATCCATTCGTTACATATGTCTAAACCATCTTAATGATCCTTTCTTAATTTTCCTTATCACGCATTCATCGGCCTTACATTCATTTCTTACTTCATCATTTGATATTCTATCATACATTGTTTTTCCGCACGAGCGGATCATCATTTTTTTTTAGTGAGCTCATTTCTACGAAATGTATCCTACTTTCATCCTTCTTCTGCCAACTCCAAGCTTCAATTCCATACATAAGGGTCGAGACTAGAACTCCATTGTGCACTGCCATCTTAGCTTCACGTGTCTCACTTTGCTAAGGCATTCGCCGCCTCCAAAAACTTTATCCAGGCAACCCTATTCGGAAACTTGAACTTTCACTCTTCAGGTCTGACTCCCAACAAATGCATGTTATATACAAATTTTTCTGAAGAAGCGAAGCCGCGGTCTTCCAACGCTGTCATGCGTGTAGGTATCTGTGTAGGCGTCTTCCCTCCGGTCTTTTAAATGTCAATGGTGCGGGTGTTCACTCCCACAGGCATTGACTCATATAATAATGAGACTTGTAGAAAATTATAATTATTAAAATAATTACTTTTATTGTTTCCATTATTCCATTACCCACGGTGCATGACTCTTAAGAATTAGTTAAAACAGATAAAAATAAGTGTTTTAAATTTATATAAGGAAAAAAAAAATACAAAGTTAATAATAACTGAAATTAGCCATTAAAATAATGTTATCATGAATTAAACGTCAAATAAATGCAAATTTAGTGCAAGCAATACTCACACGACGCGTATGTACACGTCTTGCCCGTGAACAGTCGCGACAAGAATGAACTCGTGCGTCACTTGTTATTTGCTACCACTACCGTGCCGCGAGGGTTATTGTTAGTGACCTTTGCTGTTTAAAAAAATATATATATTAAATATGCTTAAGTTAATATTCTCAGTAATACAGTCACAATTGAATGTTGCCGAATTATTTTACCGACTAAAATTTTCTTCTTTATGTTAGAAATTTATATTTAAATAATTGATTTCTTTTCAACGTGCATAAAATATTAAGGTAATCTTTTTTAGAAGGGTAGGGTACTTTATTGAGTAGGGTATTTCGAACGGTTAGGCTAGGTTATTTTTCGGTGGTTAGGTCAACTGACACTAATAAATTTGATATTTTCTGAATAATAGTTTGATATCATCAACCAAACCCCAGAGCTCAAGATAAGCATTGGACTAAGCTGGGCAGCTTTTGAAAAAGGGTTATAACTTTGAAAACCGGAAAATACCGATCAACCTCAAAATAAATGTTTATGAAGCGTGTGTTTTGCCAGTTGCTACTTATGGACTTGAAACTACAAAATTATCCAAACAAAGTGCCGAGAAACTACGAGTGAACCAAAGATTCATGTAAGGAATAAGCCTAAGAGACAGAGTCAGAAACGATACGGTGAAAAAAAAAACAAAGGTCACTGACATCATACATCGGGTAGTGACTCTAAAGTGGCAATGGTCAGGTCACGTAGCCAGAAGCTCGGACGAAAAATGGACCACATGAACTGACTTGGAGACCGTGGACGTTAAAGAGAAGTACAAGGCAATCGCAACTACGGTGGAAAGATGACCTGAAAAGATGATGAGATATGTCGGAATACCCTGGATGCAGTCTGCATAAGACGTGGAAGCAAATGGAGGAGTCCTTTGTCCATGAGTGGACGAGAATAGGCTGAAGAAGACAAAGAAGAAGAGGTCATCAACCAATTTAAGAAAGGATGTCTGTGGGCCGAAACATGTTGTGAAAATAAAAGTTCTATAATATAAAATTATATGTATTTAAACAATTGAACAGTAAGAAACGTTTGTACGGGATACGAGCACTGAGAAGATTAGATTAAACTTGTCTTTGGTCTGCCCTTCGCAGACTGCGAAATGATTACGTTATTGAAAGAGAGTTGTCAAATGTGTAAGAATAGTTACATTAAAGTCACGCTCCTGAATTTATGCAATGACATTTATAATTTATTGCAGCTCGCTGTCTGCATTTCAAACACTTTCATGCGGATCGATTCAAATACTCGTATGATAGATGCGAGTGAAAATACGTTCAAAGGGATGCGATTATAGATACATGTAATTGGAGAGACGTGCACTAGACGTGCACCAGCTGCACGTCTAAACCTCCAACTACATGTTTTTATATTTTAATAAACGAATGTATCAAGAGTACAGCTAAGAGAGTAAGAGTAAAAATATATCTGTTTACATCATAAATTATTAACCTTTTCTGAACCGACGCCTCCTTAAGAAGATAAAATATTTCCTAAGCCCCTTCGCCAATACTAAATATCAAAATGCTGTTGCACAAGATTTATGTATATATTTAGGGTAATAAATAGCTATTGTAATACATATATCAAAACAGTAAAATAAGTTCAATTCCACGCTACCACAAATATAAATGTTAAGAAGAATTAACAGAAAAGACTAATGAATCGAAACCGAAGTTAAACTAATTCAAACAAACTGTTTTAAAAGGTTTAATAATAATAACAATAATAAAATTAAAAAAAATTTCTCCAACCGTTTTTTTAAATGACGCTCGTTCAGATGGAAAACATCGATATTACTGCAGTATTTATTGTTGCGATAGAATGGTTTGAGCGTAGTTAGTGCGATAAGCAGAAGGTGGAAAACTTAGCTTGAGGTGTATCTTGTGCGAAACATAGGAGTATAAAGAATCAATTTATTAAAAACCTCGGAGTCGTGTATTTTGAAGTGTTACCTATTTTGTGAAGCAACATCATATCATTAAATGTATATACTCGTATGTTTATCAATCAATTTATTTAGAATCGCAAAATAGAAATCAAAAAATGTCTTCCATGCACCAACTTGTTTGTGATGCCCGTACATTTGCTCTGAAAACAAGCTACCATTTTTTATAGAAATATGCTTGATTATGTGAAATACATGTATATTTACCAACTTCTAAAGACTTGTCTCCGAAAATACTAAACCGAATTAGACAGACCTAATTCTAATTACTTACTTAATTATCAGCCATCTGTCGTCAACTGCTGCACATAGAGGCCTCTCCTAAAGCAGCTTCATTCACATACATCCAGGTCCAGCAATCATTATAACATCGTAGTTCCAGCGATCTCGGGGACGCCCAACTCTACGAAATTAAATGGTAATTGAATTTTTTTAAATACTTATTTATGCCATAACAAGGATCAAGCCTATGCACTATTCCTTCACCACAATAACGGGACATTTCTGCTCAGTTTGGAGATTGTATAATACATTATTATACCATTAATTTAAATCCTTTGGTGTTGTATAAAAAAACCCTCTAAATATTCATTAATAAAAACTTATAATTCCACACCAATTGCCACATTCGAAGTCGGAATCATCGACGTGCGTGCATGGTACGATGTATGAATTTAGAGGAAGCCCGAGAGGTATGCCAGGACAAAGGATTGTGGCGATCCATCCTCTCTGCCTACCCCTCCGGGGAAATGGCGTGATGGTTAGTTAGTTAGTTAGTTAAAACTTATAATCAATATCAAGCAATAATTTTTTTGTTAGTTTACTTGTATTTTGCAGAAGTATCTAAAAGCTTCTGCTTTTAATCAAGATTAAAAGTATTCACCTTATTAAGTATAATGAGAGTATAAGCTGATATAATATTTTTTTTCTACATATGATTGGGTTTTCTAGAAAATAATGTTTTAAACTAACTAACTAACCATCACGCCGTCTCCCCGAAAGGGTGGACAGAAAGAATGGACTGTCACACTTTTACTGATGCGGCACTCCATCCTTCTCTTTTCGCTCCGCGGGAGATAATGTTTTATAGTAAATAAAATAATAATGTGTGACTAATAATAGAATGCAATAATAATAGAATGTGACAGTCCATTCTTTCTGCCTACCCTTTCGGGGAGACAGCGTGATGTTTAGTTAGTTAGTTAGTTTTAAAATATGAGTCATCATTTTCTGTCACCATGGTGATTCGCCGGCTTTATGAAGCGCCTGTTCGCAGTAATTTGGAGTACTGCTCCATTATTTGGGACCACAGCGAAAAAACAGTCACCTTGGCACAAGAGTGGATCATGAAATGATTTTTGACATATTTATACCTCAGGGTATAAATATATATCTATACTATCCTTATTTGTACCTCTCACTATTTCTCACAGGAATGTTGGATTTCAACACTATTGAAACATGTCGAATGATGTATTTCTATGTAAGCATTTTTTCAAATTATTATCCGGAGATATTTACAATCCGGGAATACTGAGAGAAATAAATCTATACGTTCCCCACAGCTATAGCAGAGAAAGGGGCATATCTTATTTTATGCCCTAATTGCCGCACAGAGACCCTTCGAAGTTCTCCTGTATTGAAAGCGATTCATCTTTTAAATGAGGTGGCAAAAGAGATAGACCTCTTTGAATGGAATTATAGCGAATTCATGAATACTCTTACGGTAAGAGCAACAAGGAGATAATTGGCATATTTCTATTCATACGAGTATATATCCTTTGATGTTCTTTTTTTTCGCCCTTTACATAGATTTGGCTTGCGTTGTGATGATGTAAAGAGTTTTAAACATAATAATAATAACAACAGCAACAACAACAACAACAGCAACAGCATCAACAACAACAACAACAACAACAACAACAAAACACCAAAAACAACAACAACAAAAACAACAACAACAACAACAACAACAACAACAACAACAACAACAACAACAACACCAACAACAACAACAATAATAATAATAATAATCATAATAATAATATTGCTAGGGATTCTTGTGGGATTCATTCATGGTGCAGGTCATAGTACCGTCAACATCTCGAACCTTATAGGCCTCTCGGATTATATTCCTTACGCGATTACGCAGTCTTCCCAGTAATAGAACGTAGCATTCTCATTTCTTTTGTCATTACCATATTTTTGATCTTTTTATTGTCCGCCCTCGTTTCAATGTCATAGGAGAGGATAGGTTTCACACGTTTTTTTTAAATATACCTGTATTATCGAAGAAAATTAATGCATTCTTAACTTATTCTTCTTCTTCAGCCTGTATTGATCGTCCACTCCTGGACGTAGGCATTTTTTCGCATTTTCCATTCTCTTCTATCCTGAGGGATCCGCATTCAGGCACTTCCCGCACTTCTCCGGACATCGTCGCGCTAACTCAACTGTGGGAGCCCAACTCCACGCTTTGCCGTCCTTGGCCACCAGCACAGCAGTCGCCTTGTCCACTTTTCATCTAGATCGCGAGCGACATTACCCGCCCATCGCCACTCGAGGGTTGCGGCCATCTTGATAACATCGGAAACCTTTGTCCTGACTCATTTCTGAGTCTGTCCCGTAAACTGACACCCAACATGGCTCTATCCATTGCTCTCTGAGTGACTCTTAGCTTGTTGGCACTTTTTTGTGACATTGTGATTAACTTGTCATTTGTAATTAAAAAAATTAGCTGGTTAACTTTTATCCATGATTCAATTACAAATATCTTATTATTCATTCTCAAAGGATAATTATTTCTGATACTGTAAAGTGAGAATTTTTTTACGAGAAACGTTCTTGAAATATTGATGAATTTCGAAAAGGTCAAGAGTCTCGAGAAAAAATATTTGATACAAACGAATCTCCCTCACAATTGACAAGTGGAAATAAATGTTTGGGTGTGAATATAAATGTGCATAAATTTTTCATTGGAATCAATTTGTTCCCGGCGAACTCTAAAGGTCAGAGCTGAAAGGAAAATATTTCGTAAGATATTGCTATCTGACACAAAGAGAAATGATCATAATTTTAAATAATTCAACATTTACTTCCATTCAAAGATCATTTATCAACCGTCTGAAATTCAATGAAAGCATTAGTATTTCTTTGATAAGATTTCCAATGCCGGAATATTGATGTGTGTCTTAAAAAGTCAATTTTTAGTTTTATAGACTTCCGAATTGTTCGATGTCAATTGGTAGAATATCAAAGTCTTCATCTCAGTCAGTATTATACCGAGCAGTCAGATTGACAGGCTGCGATGGGTAGGGCAGGAAACATATATATCTTGGAAGAAATGAAATCATTTCTGAAACCATTTAAATATGTGGAAGTTGTATAGAAGTTTGAAAACGGTTAAATTGGCCAGTAGTGGTAGGTTGAGTGTTTTTACCGTTAGTAGGCTAGTTCTTCTTCTTCTTTAGCCTCTTCCATTTTCTTCCACTCGTCCCCGTCTTGTCCCTTCCGCATCTAGGTCGTTCCAGCTATTCAGGCATTATCATCATCTTTTAGGTGGCCTCCCGACACTCATTTTCTTTGTTTAAGGCCTCCACTGTAGTATTGCGAATGTCCATCAGGTATGGCCTGTCTTGTTATATATGTCCAGCCCATTGCTGATTTAATTTAGCATACGATCCATGAGTCGGCAACTTTGGTGAGGCGTCTCTTCTCGTTCTCTTCATTTTTTATTTTGTCTCGGAGACTCACGTCAATCATTTGCATCTCCATTGATCGTTGTGTAATTTTTAGTTGGTGGACACTTTTTGCTGTTAGGGTGGTTGTCTCTAGTCTATATGTCAGGATAGTCAGTAAACATGCGTTGAACATTTTTCTTTTCAGACAAATTGGAACCTGCTTGTTTTCAAAAACTTCTTTCATTTTCTCAAAGGCAGACCAGTTCAGTCCTTCTCTTCTATGTATTACAACGCTGTCAACGTAGCATTCTAAATGTAAAATGGCAGGACAAACGGACAAATGACAGCATACTTGCTGAGGTCAATATGACAAATATTGAGGCTGCCATTATACAGAAACAACTGCGCAGGGCTGGTCACGTCGTCAGAATGCCTGAGACAAAACTCCCAAGGAAGATTATGTACTCTCAGCTTACCCAAGGGAAACGCTCACACGTTGGCCAGAGAAAACGCTTTAAGGACTCCCTTAAAGAAAACCTACAAAATACTGGCATCAACTGTGATTGCTGGGAAAAGACTGCAGAGGACAGACCTAGGTGGAGAGCAGCAGTACATAAAGGCACACAAGACTTTGAAGCACAGCGCAGAGACGACGTCGCAGAGAAGAGGAGGAGGAGAAAGGAGAAACCACTAGAAAACGGTGACGGCTCCATTACAAGCGCCTTCCTCTGCCCCAGATTCCCACAAAATATGTGGGTTCAGGATCGGGCTCTTTAGCACATGCAGACCCACAACCGTGAAGGATAGTCTTCCTCGGACACGAGGGACAGCCGATGATGATGATGATGATATGTATTTCAGATGTTTGGTTTTCTTTTCCGAGTTTTATTTTGTGGCCTATAATATAACTCCTTGTCAATCAAGAAAAAAATTAAAGCTGTTTTACATAAACTGATCTATAGTTATTATATATCATGCGCTTATAGTAGACACGCGTATAGTATGCAACAAATCTTTCATACTGTATTGGTGTTGACATTTATGTTATCCGCCATAAGCTCTCGGCAGTGGGACCTATTGTTCGGGCTTCTCCTTCTCTGGAACAAAGCCTCGGATGTGAGGTATTACCAACCCGTCCCCCTTCTCTCCCCTGTGTAGTGCACGTCGGAGGGATGAAAGGTTTTATCAAAAGAAGTCCCTGGAAAAGGGTAATCAAAGTAAAATATCAAACGATTATTTGAAAAGCATTTAAATAGGGAATTTGAACATAATCATCGTATAAAATTCGTCGGATTGAACTCTGTATTAATGTACAATTTATAATAATGCTTATGAATATTTTTTTATGAAAAATATAAGATATTAGATATATTTACAGGACGGTATATCGCGGGGTTAATTACCCTGATTGGTAAAATAACACATGATTGAGAACACCAACACATTCGTCTCGGAATTCGGACACCCAATGAACAACAACATAGGAAAACATAAAATAAAGGACTGAGAGAAACTGAAAAGGAACCAAAGACTGCTGTGGAGGAGGCCAAATCCCATACAAAGATAGAGCGCCAAGAAAAAGACGAGGAAAAAGAAGATAAGATAATAGATAATTGGAAAATATTAGTAATCATTTTCTTAAATGTATAATGTTAGTTTTCTCATTAAAAAATGTTTTCAAGAGCTTGGGGAGCATCAAACAAATATGTGTAAAAAAATGTATTTTGACTTAGGTTTATACATTATTTTGTTTCAATCAATGATAATATTTTTCTTCATTGTTGTACGTACAATTCCGGGGATTGGACTGAGCGAACCTTACTCGCACACTTTACTCAATCCTGTCTCCAAAAAGACTTTGAATCTTTGTGTAGCTGCCCCAGCGCATCACTCTGACCACTTTTATTATTATTATTATTATTTTGTTGAATCGCTCTTTACATCATGACAGCATGAGTCAAATCGATGTAAAGGGTATTATAGCTATCATAGTGTTAACGATGAAAGTTAGTTAGTGTTAACGATAGAAAATAACGATGTTAACTCGTTAGTTAATGCTTACAATAACACCTTGTCAGCGTTAATTGATAAATATGCTCCTATTACAAGTAAAAAGTGCCGAACCCGAAGCATAGCAAATAAATGGTTCGATGAGGATTGCCGGTCTCAAAAGAAAATAATGAGGAAAGCTGAAAGGCAATTTAGATTGGATAGCTCTACTGTGAATCGCGACAAATGGATGATCTTCCAAAAAGCTTACAGGAGTATGACGTTCAATAAAAAAACAGCTTATTGGAAAAACAAAATAGAAACAGATAAGAACAACCCTAAAAGTCTATGGAACAACCTAAAAAATATTACGCAAAAAAACAAATCCCTCCCGGAAACCTCCATCGCAGCACAGGATTTCGCCAACTACTTCAGTGAGAAAATTAAAACGTTGCACTCGTCCCTTCCTGATGTGAAACTGAAAATGGACTCAGCGCAGTGCGTGACAACCCTAAATGACTTCACACAAATTAGTGACGAAGAATTGAACCGAACCATATCAAAGTGCCCAAACAAACAATGTAGCCTAGATCCTTTACCAACATGGCTCCTCAAGAAATGTCTACCTATACGATTATCAAGAAAATTGTTAACTTATCTTTATATAATACTTATTTACCAATAAGTTTGAAGTCATCAATAATAACACCAATAATTAAGACCATAGGACTCCCTGAAGACCGACTAGAGGGATATAGGCCAATTTCAAACCTGCCATTCATGTCAAAACTTCTGGAAAGGGTCGTAGCTTCACAGATTGTTAAATATCTCCAGAATAATAATCTTCTATCAACTAACCAATCTGCATATCGAAAATATCATTCCACTGAGACAGTTCTAATGAGAATCATGTCAGATATCATAACAGGAGTTGAAAATGGGAAAATTGTTTTGGTGTCTGTTTTAGATATGAGCGCAGCTTTTGATACTGTAGATCATGATATACTACTTAGGAAGTTGAAACATGAGTTCGGTATCGGAGGAACAGCTCTTGGATGGATGAGATCCTGCCTCTCGGAAAGACGTCAATTTGTAGGTCTAAGTGATTCTAAATCTTCTGAAAACGAAATGAAGTGTGGGGTCCCCCAAGGATCAGTTCTTGGGCCATTGCTCTTCCTTTTGTACATAAATAATATTGATAAAGTCATCCAGGCAGAGGGATTTGAATCAATTGGTTATGCAGATGACCGTTTAATCTATAAATTGTGCGATTTCGACGAAAAAGACAAAACAAGGGCTGATACTGTGCGATGTATTGACCGAGTTTCAGAATGGATGGCCGAGAATAAACTTAAAATAAATCCCACAAAAACAGAACTCATGTGGGTGGCCTCTCCTCGGCGACAACATCTTCTAGATTCTGACCCTTTGAAAATAGGAGGGGTAGAAATATCTCCTTCAAAGAGTTTAAAGTTTCTAGGTGTTCATTTATATGGCAATCTGTCTTACAATACGCACATATCAGGGCTTGTTAAGTCTGGTTTCTTCCAACTGAGACAGCTAAAGCACATACGGAGATGTTTACCTGTTGGTGAAGCTAGGACCCTCGTAAATTCTTTTGTAGTGTCACGGTTAGATTATTGCAACGGAATGTACGCTGGATTGCCAAATAATCAATTAAACAGAATTCAAAGCGTATTTAATGCTGCTGCCCGATTGATTATGGGGCAACAAAAATACTGTCATATCACGCCGCTCCTGAAGGACCTTCATTGGCTTAAAATCCGAGAGCGAGTAAAATATAAATTGTGTTTGACAGTGTTTAAGGCTCGACACCAGAGAGCGCCAGCGTATATATCGGACCTCTGCGTGACACCCATGCTAACGGAAAGGCAATGTTCACTCCGATCAGTAGAAACAAGTGCAAATAACGTAGCGATTCCAGTCAGAGCCAATAAAGCATGTTTCTATGATCGTGCTTTCAGCGTTGCGGGTCCGTTGGCGTGGAATAGCCTCCATGTTAGTATTAAGTATGAGGATAGTGACGTTAAATTTAAGAAACATCTGAAGACTGCACTGTTCGGTCAGTTATTTCCTAGTGCGCCCTTGGAGTAATTGATTTTACAAAACGGCGCACTTAAAATACAAATCATAATAATAATAATAATAAATAGTGATTGTCGTAACATGTGATAGGTAGCTAATCTATCTCCATTTTATTGTCACGTGAATCCTACACCAGACCAAAGACAGTGTGACAAACACACTGCCCTCCCGGAACTCTCAATGCACTTGCCACTCGGCCACGAGGGTCATCAACCACTTGGTCTCTATAGAAGTCTCTTGGGCAACTTCTGCAGTTTTTGTCCTCAAACAAGCCTAATAAGCATGTTCGGGTGCCTGATATTATGGTCTATCCAGTTTGTTCCGTGCTGGTTATTTCTTATAAGGATTTGCCTCGTTTCTTAGGCCATCTTTCCACTGTTTTGGATCTATTCCGATCAATGGATCCCCATTACGTAGCACTTTATCTAAAAAACTAAACGTCTGTACTGAATCATCGTATTTCAAAAGGACCAGTCTGTCGATACCAGCGAGCCTGGCCGTTCGTTGTCGAAATAAAGACAAAAATGGGATTAAAGGGTGTTTTTTTAGCTGCATGAGAAGTTTCGATGGTTGTTGTCTATGGTTTGACAGTTGAAAATGTCAAATTGCGTTAACATTTCTCGTTTATTAAGGTTTGGCAATTTATCATGAATCATTATACGCCAGAACAACGCTTCAAAATTGTGGAAATTTACTTTGAAAAAAATAAATCTGTTCGCCAAGTTCATAGAGCACTTCCTCCAATTTACGGTCAACATAATCGGCCTAGCGAGCAAGCAATTCGTGCAGTTATTGTTTGTTTTCGCACTAATTTTACTCTTCACGATTCAAAACCATCTAGTTCTTAAAAAAACGTCGTTTTATTCCATTGTTATTTAAAATGAACAACCATCAAGAGATTTCATTAAAATTACAAGATTATCTTATTTATTAATTAACAATTTTATGTTGACAATAGCTAAGTTTAAACTATTAAGTACTTCTGAAGAAATTTAAAATTCAGTTTCTATTGGAAAAGAAATTTAAAAATTCAGCTTCAATTGGAATTCTGCTAACCCGCTCCTATTCTTTGAGACAGTTCTCATAAAGGATTACTTTGTGTCCTCCCTACTCCTAACAACCTCGTTTCCGTTGCATGAAAAGTCTAGGGATTGCTTAGTGAATGCATACATATATACTACGATAAAACGCTTATATTGTTACTTGAACAACGATGATAACTCCATATTAAATATTTAATATGCCATGAAAAATTCGCATTCAATTGGCCCTGATTTTCTTCCTATCTTCTTTTTAAAAGGATGCTCTGAATTTTTGGTACCTCCTCTCCACTTCATTTTCAACCTCTCAGTAAATACTGATACCTTTCCCGATTTGTGGAAAATCTCCAAGATCAGTCCCATCTTCAAGAGCGGCCCGAGAGAATCAGTTGAAAACTACAGACCTGTAGCAATACTGTCTGCTCCGGCCAAACTCTTCGAATCTATTATTTATAAAATGATTCTCCCTTCATAATTCCAGAACAACACGGATTCAGGAAGGGGCGCTCTACTGAAACCAATCTTATGATTTTCACAGAATATGTGACAAGGGCTTTGGACAATGGTCACCAGGTTGACTGCTCTTATAATGACTTTTCTAAAGCCTTTGATACCGTCAACCATGATGTACTTCTGCGAAAGCTGTCGGAAATTGGTTTCTCTTCTAAGTTGGTTTTATTTTTTATTAGCTACCTGAGGGAAAGGAAACAGTTTGCCTCATACGGTATATTTCAATCTGCACTTTTTCCCGTATATTCCGGAGTGCCACAGGGCTCAAACCTTGGTCCACTCCTCTTCACCATCTTCATTAATGATGTCGCGAGGGTTATACAATTTTCGCGATTTCTTTTATTTGCAGATGATCTTAAATTATTCCTTGAGATAAAAAGCCCCGAAGATTGCCTCCATCTCCAGTCAGATATAAATAATATCGTCCGCTGGAGTAAAACCAATCAAATTTATTTCAATATCTCTAAATGCGTAATTTTATCTTTTACGAGAGCATTGCGTACTGTTTATTACAGATACACAATGGATAACCAGCAACTTAAGCGTGTTTCAACGATAAAGGATCTTGGTATCGTTTATGAAAGTAGGCTGACTTTCCATGCTCACATCGAGAGAATATGTGGAGTTGCACTGAAAATGTTGGGATTTATTCTCCGAACTGGTAGAGTTTTCAAGAATCCCTATGTTTTGCGAATTTTGTACAACTCATTGGTCCGGAGCCGGCTCGAGTGTGGCTCGGTGATATGGAGTCCCCACGAGGCGAGATACTCGCTCATGTTAGAGAGGGTTCAGAAAAGATTTCTGAGATATCTCTACATGAGGGAGTTTGGTAGCTATCCGTGGCTTTATCCCACTGCATTCCTCTTGGGCATGCTGGGGACCAATAGTTTACAGATAAGAAGGGATGGGTGCACACTTACCCATTTCTTCAGACTTATCAGGGGATTCTTTGAGAACTCCGTCATCTTGGAGGCTATCCATCTTTATGTTCCGGATGGCTATCTTCGACAGCGTCAGCACAGACTGTTTTATCTCCCAGCATGCAGAACCAACCTGCCTCTGGTGATGCCGGTGGGGAGAGCAATCAAACTGCTGAACATGATCGCTTCGAAGATCGATGTCTTTCATATTCGTGAAAGTACATTCAGAAGACAAATACTCTTGACTTTGGAGAGTATTTTGTATTCCTAATGTCGAACCATCTCTCATGCGTTCCTGGTATTATATATTTATTATGTTTTACCTGTTCTCAATAGATGCCTTAAACTATAAAAAATGTTTGTAATGTCTTTTGAGAAAATAAACTGATTTGATTTGATCTGATTTGATTTGAATACGAATGAGAACGTCTGTTTTCTAGAAGTTTTATTATATTTAAAGTGAATGACACGTTTTGCCTGTCTAAGGCATTATGTAATGCCTTTTGATATTTAATAATGGCTTAGCTAGATAAAACTTGTCATTCAAATAAAATATAATAAATCTTCTTAAAAACAGACGTTCTCATTAATGATGGTTAGTAAGAACTTTCTTATAAAATAAAAACCAAAATTAAATATGTCATATTTAACACTGCTTTAGTTTTGATTGTTTATTTTAAATTTGATAATTATTTAGGGAGAATATTGATCAGAATACAGAATACATATTTTTAAATGTAAAATTTATTGCTTCGAGACGTGTCTTTTGCTAGGACTCTATAATTGTATGAAAATTGATATTATAATATGCCCAAAATGTTGCACTGTAAAAACATTATTTTATATAATATATTTTTAACACAAATGACACTGTAGAAACGCTTATTTTTTGTTTCTTGAACAATGATGTACAACTCCAAACGTCAGTTTTCTATAAGTTTTATTATATTTTATGTGAATGACATGTTTCGTCCGACTAAGGCATTATTAAATGTCTTTTGTATTTATCTTTATCATTCACGTTAATTTCACAGACTCTCGTGCTTCCTTATTTTTAGAAACATATTTACATTCATGATGTGGATTTAGCAAAAAGATTTAGATAACAAAAACAAAATTCTGGAACATTACCTATATTTTATATTAATGGAGAATACATCAAACATTAAAAAACCCTTCTTCCATTGTCTGCAATATCAAGCGTACATTTTTAAAATAAAATGATTATTGTACAGTCTTTAAATATATTACTTTTTATACATAATTTTGTAATACTTAGTTTGGAACAAGAATTTGAAATATTATTAATGTTCACATTATTTCAAGGATTAAATTTATCTCAATAGAGACGAAGATGCAAATTGGAAACTGAATATCGTGATCGAGGTGTTTATAGGACTTATGACCTGTTATTGGTTGAGTTAAGCGCACGTTTTATGTAATACAACATTCCCCATTCCACATTTCTTATGACCACCATGTCTGACAAATTTTTTGGAAGTTGTATATATGTGAATATCCAACACCACAATTCACATGTCAGTTTCAATTTACAGACCAGCGCCTTCCATGAAGATTAGATTTAAGCATTAAGCAGAAGATCTTTTTATAACGCAATGTGAAAGGCTACCGCCATTAACGCACTGCTAGATGACGCCTGGAAATGTCACTCCAATTTATATGCTAACTTGGACCAGTTTTTGTTTTATACAACATTTTGATATATCCATATTCAATTTCCAATTTGCATCTTCGTCTCTATTGAGATGAAATTAATTCTTGAATTGATAACCCGCAATGGGTAAATAAAATCCAATATTCGTCTACAAGTATTTGTATACATTCAAAATGTTGTATTCACATTATTTATTAAATAGTTTTATGTATAAAAATATTATATAAAATGTTTCGGATGTGAACCCCATGCTCAGATGTAACTAACTAACTCTAAACAGGATCTTGGATTATCCAAGGGACTAGCGTTTGAACCTTTACGCGGCCCGATTTCTTCTTCATAATAATGATTTTTTTTTTATTGTATTGGAGATTGTTAATTAAATACTAATACAACTGATTTAAATCTAATCTTGGCTCTTCTCTACTCTGCTTCTCCGGAAGGGTAGGTAGAGAGGAGGGACCACCACACGGTTATATCCTGATGTAACTCTCGCACCACTTCTACATTCATACACCGCGACACGCATCTAAGGTTTAAATATAACTTAGCTAAAATTATAGAAAGCTTGTTATTTTAGTTGAGTTATATTTAAACCTGAAGATGAAGGTCACCTCCGAATCATGTGAAATATTTTAGAATATAAAAATATTTAATAAATAAAGCGGATATTTAGTCTGTTTGTTATAAATTCTCCCTCAAATTAACAATCCGATTTCCTAGTGTTAACGCCTTAACCTTCAATAAATAAATATATTATACTACAATTTGTGAGCCTTATTAATGGTATATTTATAATACATATATAATACACATTAAAACAATAAAATAAGGCCAATTACACGCAACCACTAATATAAATTATTAGAAGAATACAATACAGACTAATGAATCATTTATAAAAGCTAAAAAAAATAGCAAAATATCAAGTAACATTATAGTTTAATTCACGCCGAAATGTTGCTCCAACCACTATTTTAAAATCATAATTGTTTTGATAGAAAACAATGATGTTACTAAAGCACTTATTGTAGCTAACATACCCGATAAAATTGCCGCGCTTTGAGCGTAGTTGGTGCGATATTCAGGAAGGTGGAATACTTGGTTCGCCGTGTGCTTAATGCGAAACGTAGGGGTTAATAAGTGTTATAAAATCGGTTAGTAAATTTTTGTATTATAAGCTATCTATAAAGCGTTTTTATTTTCCTTTGAATAATACTCCGAAGTGCACGATCCCATTTCTCATTATTCGATGGACGATTTGATGTTCAATGCTCGCATATAAATTAGTTCTCGTTTCATGGACCCTTTTATACAGAGGTCGGACTAAAAATAGTGTTTATGTCTGCCATTGGATTCATTTCACAGCGTTTTCCTTTGTAGAATCCGCCATTACCATTCGGGGTGCTCGGATTTCTTTCATAAAATGAAAATCTTCAGTCACAGAAATATTCATTGAGAGTAGCGAACTGATCGGATTTATTAGTTTAACCCTTATAAATAGCCAAAAACATATTTTTTCTTCTATATTTACCATACTTTGTGTTGTAGATGCTTTATTTCTCTTTTTCTTTTTTATATACTTTGTATATACAACACAAACATCCTCTCCCTCTCCGGTCTCAAACTAGCGATTGGTCTGCAGCAAGGCGACGCATCTCCTCTTCCATTACGCTCGATCCTCGGCAACTCTCTTCAACTCCGCATAAGAGGTGCAGCCCATATCTCGTTAAATTTGGTCTAGGCACTCTTGGCGAGGTCGTCCTCTGCCAATCGATCCCTCGACCATTCCCTCCAACACATTATGCAGGAAACATTCGTGTCGCAACACATGACCAATCCATCTTGCGCGCCTCTCCGCTATGGTGTTCAACACGTGCCTACTCTCTTCAACTCAGCTGAGAACTTCTTCATTTGTAATGTGGTCCCTCCATGAAACATGGGCAACTCGTCGGTAGGTCCACATCTCAAATGCCTCCAGCCTTTTACGCTCTCTTTCGCCCAGGCGCCAAGTCTTGCAGCCGTACAGTAAAACACTAAAACAAACGTTACAAAAAATTATACATATTGTAATTATTGATCAAATATTAATTATTAATTATTAATCATTCTCAATTATCAATCAAATTGAGAATGTTGGCCACATGAGGAGTCGTAAAAATCGACGTTCGTACATGAAACGATGTTTGAATGTTGAAGAGGTTGGATCTGCCTACTCTTAAGTAAAAATACCTAATGATTAGTTAGTTAGGTGGTTTGAATTGTTGATGATAATTATAATCACACAATTTTTTGATATAATTGAAAATTACACATTTAATTAATAAGAATGAAAACATGTGTTTTCTGGAAGTTTTATTACATTTTATGGGAATGTCATGTCACCTTGTTAAGGCATTATCAAATGTTTTTCACAGATATTTGATAATTGTCGTAACATGTCATTCACATTAAATGTCACTTTAAATTCACATTAAATGGCGTCTTCATTTTTATTAGTTCAAGAAACAATAAATATATGACATAGTTGTTTACTTTTTTTTTCCTTACTAGTCTGTATTCATTAGGTTTACTTTTTGTTCCCTTAGTACCCGTATGAGGTAAAGGGTAATTGCATGGCGCGCTTCATTATATGGAACCGTATGAAAAATGTATGGCAAGACGTTTGTTTAGTGTTCTTGGGAAGTAAAGTTAGTCATGTGGGGAGAAACGGAAAACGGCTGGATCCCTTTTCGAAAGCAGATGCGCAATGTGAAGTCAACAAAAACACATGGTCTTCAAACAAGATATTTTTAAAATCATAATTTAAATTCCACAGACAGCAGATTTATTTATATTTTTTCAATATGAGAATTGTGCCTTCAGTGATAATACAAGTTACCCTATTTACAGCGAAATAATTATTTATGCATTAATGATGTCCTGAAATCGTTAATATTTTCAATATACCTCTTAAAGCATCAATTCTTAACTTTGCTATCGCGACGCACTCGGGGGTCACGGGAAGGTATAAGAGAGAATGCAATCTGTTAAATAATAATAATCAAATTAGAAAAATCATTAAATTAATGTGTGCAGGTTTATTTTCTAGAAGTTATATTATAATTTGTGTGAATAACATGTTTCGCCTGTCTAAAGCATTATTAAAATATCATTTCAAAATTTAAAAAATCTTTTGATAACGCCTTAGACAGGCGAAATGTGTCATTCACATAAATTATAATAAAACTTGAAGAAAACATACGTTTTCAGTGGAATTAATGATTTAATATTGAGTTTTACATAATTGTTTAAAAAACAATCTACCACTTTTAGATCCAGAACAGGAGTATCGGACATCGGAAGAGTGGCATCGGAAGAGTGGCATCGGAAGAGTGGCAGCGGAAGATTGGCATCGGAAGAGTGGCAGCGGAAGAGTGGCATCGAAAGAGTGGCAGCGGAAGAGTGGCAGCGGAAGAGTGGCAGCGGAAGAGTGGCATCGAAAGAGTGGCAGCGGAAGAGTGGCAGCGGAAGAGTGGCAGCGGAAGAGTGGCAGCGGATGAGTGGCAGCGGAAGAGTGGCAGCGGAAGAGTGGCAGCGGAAGAGTGGCAGCGGATGAGTGGCAGCGGAAGAGTGGCAGCGGAAGAGTGGCAGCGGATGAGTGGCAGCGGAAGAGTGGCAGCGGAAGAGTGGCAGCGGAAGAGTGGCAGCGGATGAGTGGCAGCGGAAGAGTGTCCTTGAACTGGTTCACGAAATCGGACGTCCTAAACTTTAATGGAGAGATGACATTATCGACCATATGGCCCATGATCGACAGACATAGAAGCAGATGGAAGAGGCGTGCGTCCAGGAGTGGACGGACACAGACTGATGATGTTGATGATGACTTACAGTTTTGTCGTTATTTCGAACTGACGATATAAAGAAAAAAATGGACGAAGTTCTCAAAAAACACTGTTGTTTTGAATTATTATTTAAAATAATTTTTCATCAAGAGAATTCAATATAATAATTTGATAACACTATCAACTGTATTAATTATTCTGTTAAATTAGCAAAGGATGTTTATTTTTGTTTTTTGGAAAATGACATAAAAGCCCATATTAAATTAGATAATGAATACGTTTTCATTTGTATTAATTATCTAATAGAGGTATTTCTCACTTTTTCCGCTGTACTGAAAGTGGAATTAGTTCTTAAAGAAACATCTTCCTGGCCTTGTCAAATTTATTTGGGGTTGACTCTACATGTATGACTTCTCCAGGACTGTCTTTCCTGGGTAGGATCCGATATCTTTTGAGAGTACTTTTAATAAGTGTCATCAATGTCAGCTTGGGCCTACCCCTGGGTCGCTGGGCCGCTACCCCCCTCCTTGTAGTATGATCAGCTGGGCGCCGCATGACGTGGCCTAATCATCTTAGACAGTTCTCCTTCAGTTTATCCGAGATTGGTCTCACACAAACTGCCTGGGCTCGTAATCCTTGTTTTGACATCTCGATACATGTCCTAATATAATATGATTGAAATGTATTGCTCCGGGACATCTTTAGTTCGTAGGGCGTGCCATATTAATTTTCTTGGCACGCGATCAAACGCCTTTCCTAGGTCAATAAATGCCATATGAAGGCTGGTTTTATTGTCCCTGCATCTTTCCATCAGGATTCTAACAGTGTGGAGGGCGTCAATAGTAGATTTACTGGCAACGAACCCATATTGGTTTTCTGTTCTGTGGGTTATATATAGGATTCTTTCAATGATAACTCGTTCCCATATTTTGAAAGAGTGCGAGAAGAGCTTAATGGCTCTATAATTTCCGCACAATCTAAGATCTCATGCGTTCCTGGTATTATATATTTATTATATTTTACCTGTTCTCAATAGATGTCCTAAACTATAATAATTGTTGGTATATAATAATAAACGCGATTGTTTAATGGTTTTACTTGTTTTAATTCATATACTTGAGTTTTCAAAATGCCCTCGCAAGGCGAAACAAATTTGTAACTAATATTTATATAAGTAATTAGATGAATTAAATCAAGTAAAACCATGAAACAATCGCGTTTATTATTATATACAATAATTATAATGGAGTTTTACAAAACAAAAATCTCAACCAACAATAATTGTTTGTGATATCTTTTGAGAAAATAAACCGATTTGATTGATTTGGTTGATTGATTTGAGCTCCTATGTCAAGACAAGGATTACGAGCCCAGGTAGTTTTAGAAAGAGGCCAATCTCGGATAAACTTGAGCACGTCATGCGACACCCAATTGACTATGCTACTCCCATTGAAGCCCAGAACCCCGGCTTGCGTAAGAAATTTTGAATTGTAACCCCCAAATCTAAGTAATCATGCCCCGCATAAACCATCAACCCACCAAATCACTTTTCAGCAATGTTCCCATCAGACGTAAGAGGAATAGCCAGAGTAGTCGAACCTCTGTAAGCCAGAAGAGGTTTTAATTCAAAATTTCTTACGCAAGCCGGGCTTCTGGGCTTCTATGGGAGTACCGCCACTGGCTACAAGGAGTGTAATGGACGCGGACCAGCGACCCAGGGGACGTGGTAGGCCCAAGCTGATATTGATGGCACTTATTAAAAATGCTATTAAAAGAGATCGGATTCTACCAGATGCCACCCAGGAAAGACATTCCTGGAGACGCCAAACATGTGGAGCCGACCCCAAGTAAATTTGGAAAGTCAGGAATCTTTTTTAAGAAATAGTCGACAGATAACAGATAGCTTTTTCTTAAAAAAAACATCGTATTATTTCATTATCGCTAGAGATGGTTTTATTAGACAAAATGAAACATGAGTTGTAAACAAGCGCACTACTGTGCTGCCCACTATATAGCGGAGAAGGACCCCTAGTTACCTGGGAAACTTTAACGGTACAGAGAAAAGTTATTGTGAACTGTCGCGTTATTACGGAGTCGGGTGGCGCACTCGTGCAGAAAAAGGTCACCGTCATATTTCTTGGCGAAATTGAGTGGCGTTTTGCACCAGCCAGGTTCTAAATTACAAATTGAGGCATGCTTCATAAAACCTGAGTGTCCAATTACATTAACTTAAAGAAAACTCTTCTATATTTTTCCTCCAGTGAAACAAAATACGAAATTTGTTTCGTTTCGCAAGGCTAAATGAAGTACTTACCTGTTTTTATACAGAATGGAAGAGGTGTGATCTAAGGGGTCAAATGATAATTAATTAATTGTATTTTATAAAATGTTAAAGCTCATTAGTTATTTTGTTTATCTTTCAGAATTTTATATATATTTTTAAACATGACGAATAGACAAACGGTATCAAATTTAATATTTAATAATTTATTGGCTAAAACACTATACGATACTTCAACATTGTTGAATGGTATAAATTGAAATTCTGTTATGACGTATCACTAATTAATACGAATGAAAAGGTCAGTTTTCTAGAAGTTTTCTTATATTTTATGGGAATGACATGTTTCGCCCTTTCAAGGCATTATCAAATGTTTCGCTCTTCTTTGACCTTTGATAATGCCTTAGAAGGGCGAAACATGTCATTCCCATAAAATATAATAAAACTTCTAGAAAACGGACGTTTTCATTCGTATTAATTATTTAATATGATGTTTTACATCATTGTTCAAGAAACAATACATATGACGTATCACAATTATTTTTATGAGTTTGTCGCGACAATTGTTTCGCAAACCTATGCTGGCATCACCAGGTGCTATGAATAACTGCTTGTAACAAATAATGATGCCAAACATAGGTTGGCGAAACTCAATAAATGATTTGATACGTAATAGCAGTGTTTCACATTTAAACGTCTAAATTTAATAGGAGACAGATGTTCGGTAACAGACAGATGTCTTGACTGCGAAACGTGAGGGAGTGGACCGGCATTCGAAGTGTGGAGGAGCTGTTCCGAGCGGCGCAGAACAGGGACAGGTTCGCCGAGGTGATCGCCACCGTTGGGAGGACTCGAAAGGGCACTTAAAGAAGAAGAAGATTTAATATTTACAGGAATGAAAACTTGTGTTTTATGTAGGTTTTATTATGGTTTGCCTTACATATCACATTTAATAATACCTTAGAACGGCGAAACACACCATTCTCATAAAATACAATAAAACTTCAAGAAAATATATCTTTTCATTCATATTCAATAAAAAGAATCAGAGAATGTGAAAATTGTAAAAAAACTGCTCTATCGAATTTTAGATTACAAATTAGACCTACAGAATTAGAAGAAGAGACGAAAAAATCTTCTTATAGGATGTATTTTAGTTTTAATTATATTTTTTTAATGAAAGCCATTAAACTATATTTGAAACTGTTAAATTAAATAACTTTGTTTTATGTATAATATCACAATTGTATTTTATTTTACGCGACAGCTGTTTCGCCAACCTATGTTGACATCATCAGGTGTTACAATAATATATTAAATGTCAAATTTTCGGGATTTTTTTCGAAATCACGAAAATCTGACATTTGATATATTATTTAACGCCTGATGATGTCAATTATCGACATAGGTTGACAAAACAGCTGTCGCGTAAAATAAAATACAATTGTGATACATAAAACAAAGTTATTTTATTTAACAGTTTAAAATGTTAAGGTTTCATAGTGTGACGGCCAAAACAATAGACTATTTAAAATATATTTGTTTTTAACGATTTTCACATATAATTTTTTATGTTAAAAAAAGTTATCGAAATAATATGATGACATTACGTTACAACTAAGTAAGATCTTTTTCTTATCCTTCATCTAATATTCATTGCTTTAATTAAGGTTCTGAAGAGGTGCTTTGTTCTGTGAGTGATTAAAACTTTAAAAAAATTCGCACTGAGAGCCTGAAGATATCCAACTTTTAATGAAATTGCATTTTTAATTCCCGTTTCCCGGTGGCTGTGGTAGTTTGAAAAGAGATCAGGCAAGCACTAGTACTATTCCCTAGTCGATAATCGAATTAAATTTATAATATATTAATACTATACATATTGCGGAAGCTTTTTTATTCGCGCTGTACTTAGGCCAGGGTGACCATTGTGTAATTACGATAGTGCAAGAGTAATAACCATATAAGCTAAAGCCAGCATTTATCAATGATTAACATAATTATTCTTAATTATTGTAGGTTATTGCTAAGAACCAAACTTTTAACGAAAATCAACAATAATTAATAAATAAAATGACGCTTTTTTAACTACTTCCACTTTTGTCTTTATTTCGACAGCGACCGGTTTTGCCAGGCTCGCTGGCATCAACAGACCAGACTGGTCCATCGACAAACCAGTCTGTTGATGCCAGCGAGCCCGGCGAAACCGGTCGCTGTCGAAATAAAGACAAAAGTGGAAGTAGTTAAAATCATCGTTTTATTTAATTATTATTTAAAATGAACTTCCATCAAGAGATTTCAGTAAAATCATTTGATTATCTGAAAATCAACAAGATGTTTCTTGAGTGAATAATCGGTAAGTTTGCAGCCGGCGAGGATAGATTTTTGCGGCCTTTGGAAAAATACGTCATGTTCTCACCACTAAAATACCACAATGCCTCAAGACTAAAGTCTTTAACCAATGCGTCTTGCCAGTCATGACGTACGGAGCCGAGACGTGGACACTGACGAAAGGTCTAGTCTACAGATTCAAGGTCGCCTAACGCGCCATGCAAATTAAGCAGGTTATTTGAACCCAATTACTGTATACAACTTTTTAGCAAAAGAAAATAATAGCGAGGGATAACAAAATGTATGAAAAATATTGTTTAAAACAAAACGAACATATCGGGGAAACCAGTTTTTTCCACTTCTGAGTTTAATTTTCTCGACATGTTTCGAAGGCTTATACTTTCATCATAGTTTATATCGTTCTCCCGATGATGAAGGTGTAAGCCTTCGAAACATGTCGAGAAAAATAAACTCAAAAGTGGAAAAAACAACGTTTTAATTTATAAAAATTCATAATCATGGAATTCCACAGTGTAAACGCCTTAAGTTTATCTAAACATAAATATTAATATTTTTCAATATTCATGATTTAAATAAACCATTAGCCTCGTCCGATGACAGGCAGGCAATTGCTGTTTTTTTTTATTCCATTTATGGCATACCACAAATAATTTGGAATCGTTTTTCTGCGATTACGATTTAAGCTATACAAAAAAAAAGTTCGCGTGAAACCTCGAGTCTCGAATGAATCTCACACGGGCACACACTTGACGTACCTACCCTGTAGAATTAGGTCAAAGCGAGGGAAAGCGTTGAATAATGAATTTGTTGGACTGATGAATTTTTTATGCCTTCTTTAATGCTTATAGACTTGTAGCACGTTAAGGGGATTTGCCATTTATTTCAATATTCGATGCAGTGAAAACAGACTTATAATAATGGTCTACACCTGAATAATTTTTTGAATACATTGCATTTTCACAAGAATTTTTTTCAATATTCACAAACATGTTTCGGACCACAGACGCGCATGCCGAAATTTCAACCTTAAATTTCTAAATAATAATTAAATTAAATATGTTTTTTTAATAATTACCACATGATTAAAAAAATACGCTTTTCGCCTAAGATTTAAGGTTTCATTTGTACCGCCATTTTTCAATACGAAAGAGTTATTGTATACATATGATGAAATTATATATCATCAGTTGATTCATCCCTTTAGCCTTTTACACTAGTTAAAATCTAGTTTATTCTTTAGAAGATCTAAAATCACAAAGATAAATCTTAAATACACATGATACATTATATCTTTTGTACACATATCTTTTTCTTCTTTCTTCGATTCTTCATTACTGAGGGTTATAATTTTTATATGTTACAATCTTATAATACTCTATATAGATTATTAACTGAATATGTAATATTGATTTCTTAATGATCAAGATATTAGAAAACTCCAGGTGTTTATAAATAGGTGCCTTCGCTCAATTTTCAAGATCTATTGGCCCCAAACAGTGTCAAATGGCGTTCTCTGGACCATGGCAGGCGAAAAGCCAATTAGAGAACAGAGACGTAAATGGCAGTGGATCGGTCACACTCTGAGACGGAACCCAGCCTGCATTGCTCAGGGCGCACTAGACTGGTCCCCTATGGGGGAAAGAGGAAGCGAGGCAGACCTAGAGCCACCTGGAGAAGAGCCTTGCAGGACGAGGTTAACGCAGCAGGCCTCACTTGGGATGATGTTAGGCATCAGGCATGCGATAAAGTCGAGTGGAGAAGGTTCCTTCAGGCCCTATGCACCACGGAGGTGAGACAGGACAAAAATAAGAAATAAGAAGGATGATCAATGTATTATCCATTCGATTAAAATCGAGGATAATAAATTTACTAGTGGAAAAAGCAGTGTTTAAATTAATAAATATGGAATTCTAAAGTGTTAATGCCTTAGTTTATGTAAAATAAATTTATTTGATTGATTATCGTTACGGTTTATGGAATTTTTGTTGCTATCAGATGTTGACTGATTGAACTAAAAAAATATTATTTATTGTTTCGCCATTCACTTTGTGGAAGGACATGATTAAATTATAAATAAAACACTTGTTTTTTACCACTTGAGTATTATATTTTAAACGACTAGTTCGGAAGCTACAGATGCTTCCATCTACAGGTTTCAATATAAAATGAACAATTTATATTGAAACCTGTAGATGGAAGCATCTGTAGCTAATACTCAAGTGGTAAAAAACAAGTGTTTTATTTATAATTTGAACTAAAAAAATACAGTGTTATAATATTATATTCTCTGTATTTTGTAATCAAAGGTGGAAGACGCGGTCTTTAGATATTCTGCATACACAGTATTGTACGCAATCAGATAAAGTAAACGTATGCATTCAATTCAAATATGTTACTGAGTTTCAAGACGCTATTTAATCCCATTTCAAAGACAGCGATTGTTATTCGGAGCAGCGTCACACGTGAGAAAATCTAACTTATGCATCCGAGATTTACCTAGGTGAGTGTAGTTATTTATTAACTTGCTAAACTAACTCCTGCAAAGAGACAGCTAGCAAGTTATAAGTTGTACTCTGGACGACCTTCGTGGCAGAGTGGTTACGAGCTCTGACTTCCATGTTGAAGGTCCTGGGTTCGATTCCCGGCGATGGCAGTGTGATTGTTACACTGTCTTTGGTCTGGTGTAGAATTTACGTGACAATAAAATGGCGATAGATTGGCTACCTATCACATGTCACGAGAATCAATATAATAGCTAAAAAATAAAAATTGTACACAGTAATTGGGTCCAAACGACCTGTTGTATACATAAAAAAAAAAAAAAAAAAAAAAAAAAAATGTAAACTTAAGTACGACAGATTTAATCTAAACACTCCCCAAGCCTGGGTACACAGCTCGCTATGTAAATAGGATGTGTTGCATTTTGGAAACAGTGTAAGATATAAAACGATGTATGTAATATTTCGTACTAGCTACCTCCAGAGAGCGATGAATATTTTATGAATGGTCTAACGTTATCAGTATCGTAGCTTTATCGAGGTAATTTAATATTTTGGTATAATAACATTAATAATTTAATAGTTAATTTTGAATATATACAAATACTTGTAGACAAATACTGGATTTTACCCATTGCGGGTAAATTATTTTTTATTAGGAATTCTGGTAAATTATTCTAGTAAATTAATTCGGGTAAATTATTTTTTTATAAGGAATATTCTGCTCCCAGAAAACAATTTACATCTTCGTCTCTATTGAGATACAATTAATCCTTATAAAAAACATTTAATAGTTACATAAAATATTTTTTATTTATGTATAAAGGTATTTTTTTAACAAAATCTTATTTTCATACTTAAATTATTATAGTGTGATATGTATGTGTATGATAGAATGTCGAATGAAAATATAAGAAGTGAATGCGGTGCGAATGATGGTGTTATGAATACAATTATGAAAGGATCATTAAGATAGTTTGGACACATGGAAAGAAAGAATGCTAAAAAAAGTAAACGTTAACGATGTAAATGGAACTAGAAATAGAGGAAGACCGAGGAAAACGTGGTACGATAAAATACATCAAATATTGAATGTCGGCCACGTGAGGAGTCAGAGAAATCGACGCGCGTGCATGACACGATGTATGAATGTTGAGGAAACGAGAGAAATATGTCAGGAAAAAAAAGTGGGCTGTCCATTCTTTCTGCCTCCCCTTTGGAGACACGGCGTGTTGGTAAGTTAGTTTTTTAGTTTATTGTTATAGTATTTCAAAATCATATTCACCTGCCAACATGGTTTTGTTTAAAATACTGCTGCCTAGCGAAGATGTAGTTTCTTTCTTTGCATGAAAAACAAACAGTAATTATTGATTGAACAATTTTTTTATCTTTGTAATACAACACTTCATTTAATAATAATCAAATTTCACAAAGAAAATACTATCATAAAGTATTCGGCATTATATGAAATTGAACGAAACAAGCATTGCCTAAATATCATAAAATTACATTTCAATATTGTTATTCTCGTATAGTAAGAACAGATAGTGATGAGAGATTGAACAGTTATGTTAAAACTTACTTACTTCCTATGGCCATAAAATTCTTCAAAAGTTTTAGTCTCCTTGACGATTTTGTTCCAAGCTCCTCGATCCTGCACCTTTAGCTCCCAGCAGTCCGTTACGCCCAACTCAGCCTGAATATTATCCATTAGGTGCTGTCTCGGCCTTAGGTTCGGAGGTATAACTCCGGCCTTGTCAGGTCAAGTCTTGTCAGGTATTGCTCTGGTTTCTCCGGCTCGGCATAGGGTGCCCATTCGATCGGCTATCAGAGCGTAAAGAGGGGTTGCTGTGGAATGTTAATGTCATGTGATTAATATGAAGGCATTTGCAAGCCGAAACATGTATTACAATTTACAATTAATCTAAAAATTCTAAACTGTTAATGAATAAACTTTGTTTTTTGTATCACAATTGTATTTTATTTTACGCGACAGCTGTTTCATCAACCAACTTTGACATCATCAGGTATTACAATAATATATCAAATGTCAAATTTTTGTGATTTTTCGAATCTTTATGTGTTCCTATGTCAATTCTAAAAACAATACTTGTTTAATTTTGTTCGTATTAATAATTTATCATGAAGATTTATATCACTGTACAATAAACAATTAGTAATATAATTCTGAATGTTATTACATAAAATAGGACTATATAGCCACACCAGGGGGCACAGAAGACAGATCTAAATAGTTGTATTCTCCTTAGCTTGTACTCACGGGCACTGGGAATTATTATTATTATTATTCTAACATTATTCAGTCAAAATGATCTTGTCAGTGAAACAATAGGATAAATCAACAAGGCTTCGGCAGTATCGGGTTGTCTCAAGGATATAATATGGAAAAACAAATATATGAGAACTTAGAGTAAAGTCAGAATACGAGTATATAAAACCTGCGTAAGGCCTATACTGACATATACCATTGAGACCAGAGCGGATACCACAAAAACGAAGGCTGAAGTACGGGTGGCAGAGATGAGGACGCTGAGGATGAAAGCAGGAAGGACTATTCGAGATAGGGTGAGGAATACGGCTATCAGCGAGATCTGCAAGGTGGAGGATGTCGTGAGATGGGGCAGACAACGTAGAAGATACTGGAATTAGCACGTGCAGAGAATGGATCCCACCATAATCCCACACGCTGTGGCGCATCAGATTCCTGCTGGCTGCCGTCCCCCTGGAAGACCGCCGAAGAGATGGAGAGATAGTTGGGAGTCAACCTCCCAAGAGAGGCCAGCCTGATTTCAGGAACAGACCAAAGGTCTATAAGGATAAGAAGAAGAAGAAGATTCTAACATGTTATACAGTCATATTTTTTTTACAATTCTTACAATTAATATGCAACAGTTTTAAAATAACATGAATTACAGTACATACAAAAAGAAAAAAATACTTGAACAAGAAACTCAAAACCCTCAAAAACGCGATCGAACATGTATCACACGTTTATGTCCCACAGAATATTAAGTAGAGTAAACATAGAAATATATTATTTGAAGTTTCATGGCAGAAGACAATTGTAAATTATGAAAATAATAAAAAATTTCAAATTAATTTTTTTTTTATATTTAGTAAATTTCCATTTATGTTTGTGTCTTCTACACGTTTCGGCAGCTCGCTGCCATCCCCTGGGCCGGGATGGCAGCGAGCTGCCATTGTATGAATGTATGAATGTGAAACATGGACCTTAAAAGTCAACTCAATGAACAGACTGGAAACATTTGAAATGTGGCTCCATTGCCGAATGCTCAGAATTCCCTGGACAGACATGGTTACCAATACCGAAGTCCTGAGGCGAGCTAGAGTTGACAGGGAACTGTTATCAACTATCAAGGTTCGGAAGATTTCACATTTGGGTCATATACCGCGTGGGGAAAAGTACCACCTTCTGGAGGGGATATTTGAAGGGGAAATATAATTGAAGGGGAAAATTGAGGGACGCCGAGGGCCCGATAGGAGACAAATATCCTGGCTGCGAAATGTGAGGGAGTGGACCGGCATCCGAAGTGCGGAGGTGCTGTTCCGAGCGGCGCAGGACAGGGACAGGTTCGCCGAGGTGATCGCCAACGTTCGGGGGACCCGACAGGGCACTTGAAGAAGAAGAAGATAGATTAAAAAAATACAAAATCGTTTTATTTTCATTATTTAAGTAAGCAAACATATTTAAGTCCTTGGTACATTAAATTATTTAATAATTATTAAAAGGTCGTTTTATTCTGAAATGGATAAGTCGACAAGACATTAGTTGGAAGTTATTTAAAAACAATACAGTTTAAAACAATATATTTTAGAAGTTTTAAGAACATTCCATTAAAACCGTAAAAAAATACAAAATCATGAACTTAAACTATAACTCTAATTTGGGATATTACTTAATGTTTGCAATATTTAATTAGGTACTATAGTTCTCAAAGAATTAGAAGCGCCTTAAGTACCCATTTTTTAAGACCTAAAGTTGTCTAAACTTTTAAGAAGAACACATTTAAGACCAGCGAGCAGTTGTTACTTAAAGATGCTTACCTACTATTTCTCCAGGGAGGGCCAGAAACTTAGAATGGCAGGACCTGTTAAAGAAAATATGGAACATCCCCCGGGCCCGCCGCAATATGGAGGTCCCCTTTCTTTTAGCCGTCAAGTGCTATGACTGTTATTCTAGATAACTGACTGCGTAATCCCCTAATCTCGTTACTTTCCCCTAAGGAGATCATAATTGGAGCCTAAAGTGTGCCCGGTACCGGAGAAGCAAAGTGGGGCAATTGAAATATGGATTTTTTTGGAAGATGGCAAATCATTCTGTATATTTATTGAATTCTATTTCTCACGGGGAGAAAATCATGAAGTAATTTCTTTCATTTAAATATTTATTTTTATTTTTATATTATTTATATTCTTGAGGGTAACGAACCTTGAATTCAGTATACAAATACAAACACATAGAGACAAAAAAATAATGCCTATTACATGTTAGCACAAATATTATATAACAACTGACATAAAGTTAAATATATAAGACGAATAAAGTAATATTTTAATGAGTTAAAGAGAAAGCTAGTAGTACTAGTAATAATGAATAATTAAAGATGAAATGTAATTTAAAAATGTAAAAAAAGAAAAGAAAAAGTAATGTAACAAAGTTTAAATCGCCCCGAAGGGTTGCTTCAACCATTTTTTAAAACTTCTCACTTTCATTAAGAACATTTAAGCACTTATTGTACATGTCGCATTTTCGGTACACTGCCGCACTTTGAGTGTAGTTAGTCCGATAAACAGGAAGGTGGAATATTTGGTTCGCAGTGTGTCTTGTGCGAAGCATTCCGTAATAATTTGCTAAGAACTTCGGAGTCTATTTTGAATGTCTTGTTAGATATATTATGATATGAGCGTCGATCTGCCGAAACCGTTTGAAACTTAAGATCAAGTGGAATAAAACTAAACATCTATTATTAAACAATATTTAACTTAAAAAAATATATATTTTAGTATTAACAATGAACTTTTACTTAAAAAATTCGATTGACAACATCAACGTAAAAAATGTTGTGGTTAAGTGTTTAAAACCAAAATTATAAAATAAATGTTCTGTTTTCTGTTTGAACATGTCTGTTTTCTAGAAGTTTTATTATATTTTATGTGAATGACATGTTTCAGCTGTCTAAGACATTACCAAATGTAATAATGTTAAATTTGATAACGCTATAGATTTACGAAACATGTCATTCACATACAATATAATAGACCTTCTAGAAAATAAATGTTTCCATTCGTATTAATTATTAATTGTTTAATTTGGAAAACTGTTATAATATGATAATTTATTTATTTAATTTATATAAAATTATCGCGACAGCTGTTTGGCCAACCTATATTGGCATAATCAAGTGTTGCAAAATAGAAAAATAGTTGCTTGTAATACCTGATGAGGGCAACATAGTTTGGCGAAACAACTGTTAACAAAACTTCATAGAAATCAAATAAATAAATTGTTATTATTATTATTATTATTATTATTATTATTACTCGTGTTATTATTTTGTGAAATCGCTCTTTGCATCATGAGAGCATGAGCCAAATGGAAGTAAAATATATTATAGCTATCATGGTGAATCTCGTGACATGTGATAGGTAGCTAATCTATCGCCATTTTATTATCACGTGAATCCTACACCAGAAAGTGTGACAATCACATTGCCCTCGCCAGGGATCGAACACGGAACCTTCGGGGTGGCAGTCAATGCACTAACCACTCGGCCACGAAGGCCATCAATATGATATAAAAAAATATGATAACAAGTGCACCATATAAAATAACATTATGTGTTAATTATTTTTTAATTTGTTATTTCATTTCTTCACATTGTATTTTATATATTTGTTTTAGATTTATTTTGTGGACGTTGGACGATCGACGTGTGCGTGGGAGATGCTTTTTTGGTGGCGATGAGGTTCGCAACCCATTACACCGCGTCTCTCGCGGGGGCGAAAGGAGAAGGATGGAGTGCCGCATCGGTGAAAGTGTGGCATTCTTTCTGCCTACCCCTTCAGCTAGACGGCGGGATGGTTAGTTAGTAAGTTAGTTAATTATTTTATTTTCCCCATTCGTTTTAATTAAGAAATTAATTAATTTATTTGTTAAGGGTAACATACAGCGATATCAATAACATAAGTATAATAAAACATTTAGAATAATTAAAATAAGGCCAATTACATGCTACCACAAATATAAAATAATAGTTAACAATTAACAAGTGATAGTGAGAAACGAGATTGAATTTAAACTAAGACAAAATAAGACAAAATAAGACAAAATAAGACAAAATAAGACAAAATAAGACAAAATAAGACAAAATAAGACAAAATAAGACAAAATAAGACAAAATAAGACAAAATAAGACAAAATAAGACAAAATAAGACAAAATAAGACAAAATAATGGTGAAATAATCATTTGTTCGCACAATGTATCAATATGAGTATAATCCTTAAAGAGAAAATAATTTTATTTGCTCATTTCAATTTATATTCATAAACTTCGATATGCCGTGATTGGAATAATTAATCTGTCCTGCGTAGTACGGTAATGGGATGTCAGATTTAGTTATTTCATAATTTTAAAGGTTTGACCTGCCCCAATTTTCACATGTCGCACGTAGTCCTAATTGAAATTATGACGTAATATAGCACGTATAGGTAGATTCATATCATACGTAGGCGCCAAAAAGGTGCTTGTTTACCGGAGTAGGATAAATTGCGCGCAGCGAACAAAAAATGGACAGCCGGCCCTTTACAGGGGGGATGGCTCACGGGGAATAAACGCAAATTGTTGGCATACCCTGGAAAAAGTTAATGGACAAATTAATCTCATCTGTAATACCAACTTTGTAACTTTGACCATGGATTTCGAGAATATAATTAAATTTTAAAATTATCATTGATATCGTTAATCTGATGGCCAGGATAATGAAAAAAGTTTTCGAATTTCAAACGTATGATGCGTTAAGTACCATTCGGATGAAATTTTATTAAAAATAACTAACTAACCATCACGCCGTCTCCCCGTAGGTAGGCAGAAAGAATGAACAGCCACAATTTTCTTTTCTGACATATTTCTCTCGCTTCCTCAATATTCATACATCGTGTCATGCACGCGCGTCGATTTCTCTGACTCCTCACATAGCCGACATTCAATATTTGATTTATTTGATTGTGCCACGTTTTCCTCGGTCTTCCTCTATATCTGGTTCCATTTACATCGTTAACATATAATTTTATTTACCATTCTATCTTATTCATTCTTTCCATGTGTCCAAACCATCATAATGATCCTTTCATTATTTTGTTAACAACACCATCATTCGCGTCGCATTCACTTATTATATTTTCATTCGACACTCTATCATACACAGAGTATCCACAAATTCGTCTAAGAGATCGCATTTTTACTGCATTTATTCTTTATTCATTCTTCTTTTGCCAGTTCCATTCTTCGTAGAAGAACACAATTTTCACTGCCATTCTAGCTTTTTTGGATAGGTTTATGTTTGCGATGATAACTTTAAGTGCACCATTCACTTTGTTGCCTGCCCCAACCCTTCTTTCAATATCTCTCTCCACTCGCCCATCTCCTGTAAACATACTGCCTAAATACACGAACTCATCTACTTGCTCCAAATTTTCACCATTCACGCTAATGTTGCAGACTGTCATGATTTCTTCTCTTTCAAAAATCATTATTTTGAACTTAACATTCATCATCAGATCATTTCGCATGCATACCTCATATACGAGTATACTATTCACCAGGACTTGTAGTTCATGTTATTAACAGTTGTAAAAATTGAACTAGCTACTCTACAATCCTAGGCAACAGTTACCTAGCATTGGAGTAAAATAAGACGTTGATTATTATTTTTGAGTTTTCAGAGAGTTTTAAAATCGTTATTATACGAGTAATTACTTTTAGAGCCGATGTTGTCCACTGCTGGACATAGACCTCTCCCATACTTCTATATTCATATCTTGTGCCATCCGCATTCAGTCATTTCTTATCTCATCTCCGATAGCGACAGCACAGATTGTTTTTACTTACTTACCGGCTGCCAGAACCAATCCGCCTCTGGTGACACGGGTTGAAAGAGCAATTAGTCTGCTGAACGCGGTCTCCTCGGAGATCGACGTCTTTCATATTAGTGAAAGTACGTTCAGGGAACAAATACTCTCGACTTTAGAAAGAATCTTGTATTCCTGATGTCGAACCATATCTGATGCATTCCTAGTATTTTGCTGAATGTATATAATATTTTACCTGTACTTAATAGATGCCTTAAACATTTATGCTGTTTGAGTAAATAAACTTATTTGATTTGATTTGATCACATTTCTTCTTATCTCATTAGACCATCGTCGATTAATGGAATACGGAACCGAGGAAGTTTGAAGAAAACATAGCATGATCTATTTAAACAAATTTCAAAGGTCGGCCACTTAAGAAGTCAGAGGAATTGACGTGCGTGTATAACTTGCTGCAATGTAGGGGAATCTTAGAATGTTTTCCATAATATAATAATATTATGGATTATTCTATCTGCACGGTATGTTGGTTTGTTTGTTTAAATAGATTTCAAAGTTATTTTAAAAGATGCATGGTGCGTATTTCTTCATTGTATCATATAAAGGTGATGATATTTACTATAATATATAACAAGAAACCGTATATACGTGTTATTTTACTTATAAATATAATGTTTGGTGAGGATACGTTTCGCTTTCGCCGAGGGAAACACATCAAGAAGGGATTAGCGAGGATCTAGGAGGCTAGGTGCGGTAAATATTTCGTAAACTAAACAGGAGGCTGTGAACTTTTCAAGGCAAAACAAGAATCTAAGTCTTAAGTGGGCTGTACAAAGGTTTCACTAGTTTAATACTGATGTTATTGTACTAATTCAAGTTTCCTTACTTATGTATGAGCATTGTTATGGTATCTGTTATTACGTTTCTTGATTACATGTCAACTCAAATCTATACAGTTATATATAAACATAATATTATTGATCGTTTCATTATATAAATACATACATATCTACTAATATCTAATAATTTAGAACGATGCACACTTAAATGATGTAAATTAACTGTATTTCTCTTTCAATGGACTGTATTTATTATTATTATTCTGATGACTTGTATTTTAAGTGCGCCGTTTTGTAAAATCAATTACTCCAAGGGCGCACTAGGAAATTACTGACCGAACAGTGCAGTCTTCAGAAGTTGCTAAAATTTAACGTCACTATCCTCATACTTAATACTAAAATGGAGGCTATTCCACGCCAACGGACCTGCAACGCTGAAAGCTCGATCATAGAAACATGCTTTATTAGCTCTGACTGGAATTGCTATGCTGTTTGCACTTGTTTCTACTGATCGGAGTGAACGTTGCCTTTGCGTTGGCATGGGTGTCACGCATAGGTCCGATATATGTTTTGTTCAAAAGGCGGGAAGCGAGAACAAATAATCTGGTATTCTGGAACATTCCAATATTCCAAATCGTAGTGTCTTATGACTATTTTCTAGTAAATAATGGGTCCTTACATACGTCAACGATGTTTTATAAACACTTGCCCCACTAGATAATAATAATAAAAATAAAATATTTTGAAATTAATTCATTTTTGTGTTGGCCAAATAATGTTCCATAATTTTCTAACATGAATTATATTTTATTAATAATATTATAAATTGTGTTAAAACCGATTTTAAGATTATGTTTTCCAAGTCCTAAAAGTATAGAAAAAGCGAGAGTAAAACGTAGATAGTGTATGAGAGACAGTAGTGTTTTCTTAACTATTTCGATGCAAAAAAATGTATTATTCGCAGCAATGCGACACAATGGTATAACTTTTATTGGATTGGCGGTTTATCTCCGATTTTTGATAAAAAAATTGATACGAATTTATCAAATCAAATCAGTTTATTAAATGAAAAGATATTACAAACAGCAAACTGTTTAAGGCATCTATTGAGTACAGGTAAAATAATTAAAAAAATACAACATAATACCAGGAACGCATTAGAGATGGTTTGACATTAGGAAGACAAGATACTTTCTAAAGTCAAGAGTATTTGTCCCCTGAACGTACTTTCACTAATATGAAAGACGTCGATCTCCGAGGAGACCGCGTTCAGCAGATTGATTGCTCTTCCCACCGGTGTCACCAGAGGCAGATTGGTTTTGGTGGCCGGTAGGTAAAACAATCTATACTGTCGTTGACGGAGAAATCAATCAGGGACAAAAATACCAACACCCTCTAGCACGGCCGAGTTCTCGAAATATCCCCTGATTAATTTAAAGAAATGGGTAATGAGATGCCCATCTCTTCGAGACTGTAAAGAATTGGTTCCGAGCATTCCTAAAAGAAATGTCGTGGGATAAACCGCGTCTTCTAATTTTTGATCCATTGCTAATCTCATAGTTTTTCTGTTTCTCGACCCTTCTTCGCTGTCTAACTTTGATGCGAAATCAGAAATTTCATCTTTTAATTTCTTCAAATCATAAATTGTAGATTTTCTAGCATTAAGACTTCATCAAATACTGAACACTCTCACGGAACAAGGATGAAGCAACCCACACCCAACGTTGTGTAGGTGTGGTGGGGTAAGCTTAGTATCTCTACATGAGGGAGTATGGTAGCTCTCCGAGGCTCTATCCCACGATATTTCTTTTGGGAATGCTTGGGGCCAACTCTTTGCAGCTTTGAAGAGATGGGCATCTCATAACCCATTTCTTAAGATTACTCAGGGGATATTTCGGGAACTCGGCCGTGCTGGAGGGTGTTCGGCTTTTTGTCCCTGATAGATATCTCCGACAGCGACAGGATTGATTGTTCTACCTACCCGCTGCCAGATCCAACCTGCCTCTGGTGACATCGGTGGGAAGAGCAGTTAATCTGCTGAACACGGCCTCTTCGGAGATCGACGTCTTTCGTATTGGTAAAAGTACGTTCAGAAGGCAAATACTCTTAATTCTGAAGAGTATCCTATCTTCTTAATGCCGAACCATCTCTCATGCGTTTCTGGTAGTATACTATACTCAATATTTTATGTTACCTGTTCTCGCCTTTAAATTGATTTTATAATATCTATTAATGAAATAAACTGATTTGATTTGTTTTGATTCGTAGGTCATGATACAGAACGCTTCATCATCTCGGGTTGTCCGGATAATTGACGTTCCGATTAACTGACGTCCGGATAAACGGCGTTCTACTGTAATCTTATTTAAAGATATATTAAAGTTATTCACAAGAATGGGTACTAGCTACACAACACCGGCAATGAATGTTTAACTGCGCGCGGAACACAAATAAACCGTGCCGAGAGATTGCCATTTGCCTTTGCTTGCCGCAAATAAGTGCCTTAATGCAAATAAATTACTTTCGCGGGGAATCGTTGTGTTGGAGCCAGATAAATTGACCGCATTTACATAAATTAAAAATAACTATCATTAAACATTTCATTACGGGGACAGAATGTTAAAGGTGTACATTCTTTGAATCAAGTTTCATACGGTAGAAGCCATGTCACGTGATATCCTTACAAAATTAAATTTAGAACAAAAATTTTCTTACGAATATTGTTTTGCATGAAATGTCGATATTATATAAAAAATCTGTATTTTGAAACTACTGATCTTATACTACCTACACATATAAATGAAGGGTCCTCTTCTTCTTCTATTCTTTAATCTCAATGGACTCAGCAATCAATTTTCACTGTTCATTAATATTACTTCAGTGAAGGTACCGAATTTTCGTTTTGTACACCAGAGTTTTAATTAATGAATACAAGTATCTTGAAATTTTACTTATTATAAATGTATGCTCTTTTAATTTAACTTCACTGAGCCATAGCAGCGCGTGGCAGGGTAAAGCTAAACACTTGAATTTAAAGGTAAACACATGAAATCGAAGTGAAAAAATGATAATTTTTATAATGTAATGATATATATTATATTAAAGATAATATATATCATTATATAATAATTTAAGTTTACTAGTTCCAACCCTTGGAGTATTCACGGAAGAAAATATATTCTACCCTTTAAAAACTTGGTTCACTCTATAATCGCAGTAATAAGTTTAATTGCATCTCAATAGAGACGAAGATCTAAATTGTTTTTTGGAAACAGAATATGGTGGTTGAGGCGTTTACAGGACTTACGACCTGTCATTGGTTGGGTTAAGCGATCGCTTTATGTAATACAACATTCCTCATTCCGCCCTTCTTACGACCACCGCGTCTGACCAATTTTTGAAAGATGTATAATTGTATATACGAGTATGCTACTATGTTGAGGAACACTTCACATACTTTTGTTCAATCTACACTAGCGCCATCTATAAAGATCAGGTGATTAACCCGCAATGGGTTAAATCCAGTATTTGTCTACAAGTATTTGTATACATTCAAAATGTTGCAGTAATAAGTTTTAAATTTTAACGTCAATCATTATTTTTGGTTTAAAAAAATCACATTTGCAAGAAAGTGTTGTGTAAATAAAACAACACTTAATCGTTCTCCATTGTTTTCTACACTGCTGTCAGACAACAATAATCAGAACAAAATTCAAAATACTCCAGGAACGTTCTCGGGCATGCGCATTCGTGTGCATTTCGAATCACTTTGGGAGAGATTAGAAGTATTCCTCTCGCTATCTTATATTATATTAAAATTATTATCGTACCCTTTCTTGATGACATCTGGATTTTTTCCTAATTATATTATGATTTACTAAAACATATACCGAGCATCAAAAACCGAGATTCCCTTAAATAAATGAACCATGTCACGAACGCTTGTCGTTTGTTATGATTAAATAAAAAAGAGTCATTTCTGAATTATTAATCTGGTCCGCCATGTCATATTAAAACATATTTTTTATTTCACATTTATTGCACGACTTATACTTATACATATCCATCATAAGTTATCTAGTCCATGTAAAATATATTTAATACGAGTATTTTATATGGCGTATCTATAGAATAGAACGATAAGAAGGCTTGATTGTATCTCAATAGAGACGAATATGTAAATTGTTTTATTTTTTTTTAAAGTTTTTTTTAAAATAAAAAATGTGAAGTATTGTCCAACATAGTAGCATATATACAACTTACAAAAAAAATTTGTCAGACGTGGTGGTCGTAAGAAAGGTGAAATGGGGAATGTTGTTAACATCAAGCGATCGTTTAACCCAACCAATGACAGGTCATAAGTCCTCTAAACGCCTTGATCACCATATTTTGTTTCCAAAAGAAAAACCAATTTACATCTTCGTCTCTATTGAGATACAATCAATCCTTAAAAATGATAAAACCGCAATGGGTAAAATCCAGTATTTGTCTACAAATATTGGCAACATTCGATAAGAAGGCTATCTGCAAACACAATTTATTCATATTTTTTATGCATTAATGTTGTGTTCAATGACGATAAATTTCAATATATATTTTTTAATATTACGAGAGGGTAAATTATTAAGAGTCGTAAACTTAAAAAAGCGGAAAGCCGCTCATACCGTTAAAAAAGGCAAAGTTTGTTCTTTGAATCATGGACGAACTTAATTACATTAGGGATAGTTAGCATGAGAAGTGGAAAAAGCTAGGGGTGTTAGAGGCGCACAACCGACCTGTTAGTTACAACAATTACACCCTCACAGGAAAGCTTTTTGCTGTCTCGACTAATTGCTGCCATTTCTAATGACACACTTGAGAATAAGACAAAGTATGATTTTTTTGTAACCAAAATCATACACCAAACCAAATGTGATTTTGAAATGGTTGTTTAAATTTGTAACTGAAGAATTTTAATATACTTTTTAAACTGTATATACATAGTTTCATTCGTCTTTTTTTCCTCAAATGGTTTCTACTTATTTTTAAGACACACTTAAAAAACAATCAACATGGAATGCGTAACATAATGAAATAAACCTTTATTAATGTACGGAAGTAAATCTTGGTTTGGCAAAATAAATGGTTGGAAGCAAGATGTTGATAGATGAAAATGAACGTTGTAGAACTGAGATTACAAAGCAGGTTGTGTGAAAAGATGTTGTATGATGTACATTATATCCGAGAAAGTTATTACATAGGAACGTATGGCAGATGAACACCTCCTTAATAAAATAAATAAAGGTTCACTAAATAGTCCTGACAACAATAGAACAAAAGGATGTGTGAACAATGAAACAAGATTCACATTATAGGCAGTTTGTATGTAAAAAAAATAGTCATACATTCTGCCTACCCATCCGGGAAACGGTATTTGGTTAGTTTGTTATCAGGTATCGATATTACAATCATTTGATATTGACATTATTTTACTTTAAGTGGCGCAGGACAGAGATGCCTTCGCTACAGTGATCGCCAACGTTGGATGGACCTGACACAGCACCGGAAGAAGAATGAGAATATGTATAACAATTGATAAAAAGATAAAAATGTAAAAAAAACATGATCTATAATATAACTTTATATAATCAAATTATAATAAAATTTATTTTAAAATTTGATTCGTTTTCACTATATCTTTATAGAGCAAAGAGCTTATAGTAGAAGGGGTGGATCAGAGTATTAGTTTCCCCTGAGACCTTAGGTGTAATATATATTTGCATTTGAATATACGAGTACTATTATGTAAATTATACTTAACCCGAGGTATCTTTGACGTGATATTATGATTATACTGGTATATTTAAGCATATAAGTGTAAATCATTATATATAGTACATGTTTGTGTATATAAATGTGTAGGATAATCTGACAGGTTAAAACGTGAAATGAGATCACCGAGAAGAATGTTGGGGGAAAACGATATAAAATATTATAGAATAACGAACGACGAAATAAGGAAAAAATGTAAGGAAGATGATTGCATCATAAGTAAAATTAAAAGAGAATCTCTAAGATGATTTGGAAATATGGAATAAAAGTACGGAATGAATGAAGTAAAATCGAGAAATATGTGATTGGTATGTATATGAGAGTGAAAGTTAGAAAGGTCTCATATTTGGGTCATGTGTTAAAGGGAGAAAAATACCATCTCCTTCGAATGATATTAATGGTTAAAATAGTGGAACGTCGGGAAGTTGGTAGAATGCAGTTGTTCTGGCTGCGAAATAAGACAATGGAGAGGAATAAGCTGAGTTCAGAACCTGTTCCATGTAGCAGGGTAGAGATGCCTTCGCTGTAGTGTTCGCTAACGTTGGGGAGATCGGTCACGGCACCATTGTCCAAATTACATGAAAAATATAATTTGGACGAATTTGTGATATTCATAAAAAAATATATGACACTTAATTAAATATCTGTTTTCCTAAAGTAAAGCCTTGAACCAAAAAGTATTAGAAAATACTATTCAAATATCTCTAGGATTTTACTGTAAAGTCTTAGAAGATAAGTAATGAATTCGAATACTTCATGCATCTCCATTGTAAGAAATATCTTCTTCTTTCGAGCCTTAGCGTCCGTCAACTTTCGCCTCTGGCAGTCTCTGTCCTCAGCAGTCGTCCTCCAGTTCGGCACCCGAAGAAGTTGTGCTGCATCCCTCTTTACTTCATCCTCCCACCCCAGCCTTAGTCTTCCCACCCTTCTTTTCCACCCGGGTGTCCAGTCATAATGCGTTTGGGGACCCGCGTGTTCGGCATCCCCTTTACATGTCCAGCCCACTCAATCTTTGTAGCTTTATGTGCGTGGAGATGTTGGGGGCCTGGTATATGGAATACAGCTCATAGTTGCGTCGAATACGCCATTGCTCTCCTTCTCTCACGGGTCCACAGATTCGTTGCAGCACCTTTCTTTCGAAGGTCTTTCTTACCATAAATTGGGCACGGCGAAACTTGTTATTTTAAATAATACATTATTTTTAAGTGGTAGGTATAAAAGTATACACCACAAAATTCATTCATTTTATCTAAATAACATTTTGTGGGTAACAATAACCCGTGTCTGTAGGAACTTGGGTAACATTTAGTGGAAATATTTTCCTTCAGTCCAATTATGGGTTAAAACACTATTTGTTTGAAATATAAAAAAAAAATGTGAATTTCAGGTTACTCCCTTTCGCAAAGAATGTTTCAATTTACATTTCGAGGTAGGCTTTATTTAGCACAAGTGTAGCGTGCGTAGAAAAAGTACGAGAAAGGAGTGGGTGTGTGGATTTAACTCGAGTGTATCGAAGATTTATATGGCAAAACCACCAATGACCTAAAAATATTGTGTGGAGTAATGTTCGTAAAATCTTATTTTCTAGTATTTGAAATTCAACAAAGAGAGTTTGAAAACTATTTCTACAGAAACATATAAGGTGAAGACTTGTGAAAGTGGGGTAAATTTTTTTTCTGACTATATTTTTATTACATAGATTACACTTCTCATTTATTAAGCGGGGAATTTAATAAATAAAAACGATAATAAATCGAACAATAAGGCTACTCATTTAGACTTCATAATGTTAAAAATCCTTAAATAAAGTTTAGAAATTATAATTGCTTAATTGATTGTTAAGGAATTAACATTGTGGAATAGAATTAATAAAACTGTCTAATCTACCTTTCTTAATTAAATATTTTTACGTAATAAATATATTTAATAAATAAAAGTGAATTAAACAGTGTTTTAAATTGTATTCTACAAGAAATTATAACACAGTTATTTAATCAATCAATATTTTGCAGTTACTTAATAAGTTCAAATTTAGTAATTTTTCTATAAGTTTTTTTAATATTTTATGGTAATGACAGGTTACGACTTGTTAAGGCATTAATAAACATTTGATAATGCCGTAACAAGGCGAAACATGTCATTTCCATAATATATAATAAAACTTGTAGAAACCAGATGTTTTAATTATTATCAATTAATTGAAATGGAGTTTTACATCAGTGTTTAAGAAACAATAAATTAAATTTAGTATATAAATAACTGCTTTTAAAATTATAGCGTAATATAAGGACAGATGCACTGGTTAATCCATAGCTTTTACCTTTATAGCCATTCTCTCGAGTTGCCTCTAAGCTGGCGTGTAGCAGGATCTAGATACCTAACCTCACTTATTTGTTCCATCTCACCCCAGTCGATAGATGCGCGCGCAGTGCCCTCGCGCCCCCGTTCTAACCTTTTTGCCCCTCTCACCTCCTTGCACACCCCCTAACCTGTTGACACCACGGCGCGACTAAAGTTTCCGGCAATACCTTGGTATATACCATACATAGGTTTGCCTGATCTAGCAACACTAAGTAATTGGCATGAAAAGCCAAGGTATAATTACTATATTAATCTGGTCAATGTTGAGAATTAAATATTTTGAATTTGAAACCTCTATTCCCCGATAAGAATATATACTAATTAAAGCAAACTAAACTTTATTGTAGAACGAAATTTCTTTGACCAATATTCTGAAATAATTTTCTTTTATTTATTGTTTCTTGAACAGTTATGTAAAACTACATATTAAACAATATGAATGAAAACGTCAGTTTTCTATAAGTTTTATTATATTTTATGGGAATGACATGTTTCGCCCTTCTAAGACATTATCAAATGCTTTAACATGTTTAAACATTTGATAATGCCTTAGAAGGGCGAAACATGTCATTCCCATAAAATTTAATAAAACTTCTAGAAAACTGACGTTTTCATTAGTATTAATTAATAATTTTCTTTTGTTTTCAGCTTGCAAAAAACCTTTTAAACCTTCGATATTTAAGATAATCAACAATCCTGACAAACATAAAGACGCGGAGACATTTTGTCTCCGAAGCCGGTTAAGAAAAAAATAATATTTATCTAAAAAGTAAGTACAATTAATATTTGCTATATTAAAATAAATATATTAGAAAGTATATACATATTATGAACAATTAAGTAATTTTTTTATGTAGTTATTTCGTTTACCGAGGAAAACGTGGCACGATAAAATCAATTACATTTTGAATGTTAGCCACGTGAGGAGTCGAAGAAATTAACGTGCGTGCTTGCCACGATGTATGAATGTTGAGGAATCCGGAGAAGTATGTCAGGAAAGAATAGTTTGGGGGTCCATTATTTTTGGCTTCTCCTTCGGAGAGATGGCGTAATAGTTAGTAATTTATTTTCAGATCAGTGTTTAAACTATGACGTTTAGTAGAATAAAATGATATAATATGTATGAAATGTTTGTAAGGCGTCCCTTACGCCATCAATAATATAGACAATACAATACAATATTGACAATAATATTTTGTGACAATCATGATTCTCATGACATATGATAGGTAGCTAATCTATCGCCATATTATTGTCACGTGAATTCTACACCAGATCACTGACAGTGTGATAATCACACTGCCATCGCCGGGAATCGAACCCGGTACCTTCGGCATGGAAGTCAGAGCTCTTACCACTCTGCCACGAAGGTCGTCTTGTTGATTATGTAAGGTGAAAAAAAGGGTATTGGGGGCCGATATTGAAGCGATATTTATAATATCCAGATTTTATGATCTAAGGGCGTCAATATTTTAAAGTGGTGGAGATATTGGCAATATTATCAAGGAATTGTCTATATTCTTGAAGAGTAAACGACCAAATGAATATTATTGACAGTACTGGTAATGTTAATAACAATAATATTGATACAATTGCATAACAAAACTGGTATTGTCAATTAAATTGACTGTGTAAGGCCCGCATAATTGACTTTACTAGTAAACAATCACAAAAGAGAAAACAAAACAGGGTAGTATTACGTCATAGTCAAATTACCCATGGGTAATATTTCTTGGAAAACTCCGTCATCTGATTTTATTCTTTGTATACTGATCACAAAATAGGCTGGAAACACGGGGTGGAAATTCCATTAGTACGTCTATAGGAAGCATCGAGAATTCAATCAGAAAATGGAAATATTAAGTTTTATTGGAATTCTCGGAGTCCTATTGCAATACTTCGCTGGAACTTTTCACGTTCTTAAACAAGTTACATGCGTTGATAGTACAGGGCTGTCAGGAAATCGATTAACATGTACAATATATCGTCGGTTCAAAGGTAAAACTCATTAAGTTACATTTAAAATTATTTTTTTTGCAATTTCTGTATCAGACTTGTGAATTCTTCGTCAGAAAATAACCACCCAGTGTTTTAATTAAAGAATAACTGTTATTATTTAATAAATACACTTGGTGATTATTTTCTGACGTAGAATTCACAAGTCTGATACAGAAATTGAAAAAAAAAAATTAAAATGTCACTTAATGAGTTTTACCTTTGAATCGACGATATAATATATCCAATAAATCTAAGAAAACAAATGTTTGTTACACAAATAGATTGTTATTCAAAATTGCATAAATAAATTAAAATATGTGCGGAAGTAAAATCTTCCCAGTAGTAGCAAGAGTGAGACGTAAAGTGTGAATGAGAAAGTACTATATTCTCAACTACAATATTTACACAACAATGCAGCAGATTCTTTCTATTCATTTGATTGTATTGGTGATTAATTGCCGATTTCGTGGCAGACCGTAAAAAAATATATAATAATAATAATAAAAAAAAATATATATATATATAAATATATAAAAAAACTAATAATAATAATAAAAAAATAAAATAAAAATAAATAAGTAAAACTAAAAAAAAAAAAATGAAAAAAAAAAAAAAATGAAAATTCTGTCCCCAATAAGTAATTATAGTTATTTAAAATAATTTGTACAAGCTTCACAGCACAGTAAGGAAGGGTTTAAATTTACATTATTCTTCACCTTCTTTAAGAAGGTCTGAAGATCTGTGGCACAGAAATCATGTCTCCTGGGATGATGAAGTCCAGCTGTTCCATTATATCTTAGGTGGTCTTCCAGGTGGACGGTCTCCGGAGAGGATTTCGTTAGCGGTTGTGCATTATTGACATATTTTATTTACCGTATCTCCACAGAATTAACGGATTAACCTCTTTTAATGGATTAAATATTTGTGAATAATGATAATCTGCAATTAGTATTACGCTGGAGGGCTTAATTGACACTGCTTATTGGAGGAGGGTCACCCAAATCCTCAGATAAGTCAACCTAGAGACGGGAGGGATATATTAATTTGTCTAACCTAAAGGACGGGTCTCCGCGACCTTCGATTGTCTAATTGGTGGTCCTTATAACCCTATCGACCCTTGTCACTTGTAGACCTTAATATATAAAACAGTATCTCATTATGTACTACAAGTGATGTGCACACGGAATTACTTTTTTATAATATACGAAATAAATATGATTTAAGTCAAGCAAAACACATATTTACATACCTACCTTACCTTAAAAAAAAAACCTCGCCTTTTTTAACCTTTAGTCGCCCAGCGGTACCGTACGGCACCGCGAATTTATGTCGTACAGTGCCCAGCGGTCCTGTACGGGACCGGTTATTTCCCGATCTGATTACATTGATTTATGACAATTGTATTCAAAATATGAATATCAGCTTACGTAAATAATCATGTCTTAGAGATATTGATCCATAATTTGATTTTCGGTTCCGATAAATATTTTTGTCATGATGCGTAATATTAGTGTTTATACTTGCTTTACAAGGTCCACTCTTGGGATAGTCATTGTGTTTTATTACGGTCCGCCTTATAAAACACACAATCTACACCACTGTCACTTTTTCGTCATCTTCTGAACTGGACGGTTGTAATCAAATTAGTGTCGTGAATGTTTTAATTTAATATATGTATTTTTATTCTTTAACTTTCATGTGTTATATAAAATGTTAAAAATTCAAAAAAAGCTTCGTAAATTACAAACAATATTTTGTTTTCATAAAGCTTTATTTTACCTAAATAGGATGACTTATTTTAGAGATATAATTATTTTTATAACAGCTACGCATAGGTCGCAAGTTGAGCGAATATTTGCTTGGGCAGTGGGCTACCTTTATTGCACGCGGCACACGGGCGTTTAAAGGCTAAATGAAAAAGTGAAATATTTTATAGTATTAATTATCAGCTTTAGAATTTTAGTATGCAAGATGGAGGAACTTTATATTTATCAAATGATTTTTATAAATAATCAAAAAAATTCAAATGCTGGTACGACTATGAGTAAAAAATATCATGATTAAAACTTTTTTGCACATTGAGAAAGTATAAAAAAGATAACGCGTTATATAATATATCCGTATATAATTAACTTACTAACCCTCACCCCGTTAGCCAGAGAGAATGGACCGCCACACTGTTCTATCCTGACATAACTCTCGCGCCTCTTCTACGTTCACACATCGTGACATGTACGCTCGTCGATTGTTCCTCTCAAATATAAATAAATATTGAAAATTATTAAGATAAAAAAAACTTTATTATATAATGCCAAACCAATTTAAAAATTAAATCAATCAATTAAAAAAAAAACAATAATAGTCTCTATTCAAGCATTTTTGATTATATCCTATGTTCTTAGTTAAAAGAGTTCTCAGAAAAATTATTAAAAATTTAATCGGACCAAAAGGTAGATTTTACGAAAATAAGCGAATTTGCATATTGATAGAACGCACAGAATATGTAAAATAAAGAATAAAGGGATAATACTAAAATATATTTTTAATGAAAACGTCTATTTTCTAGTAGTTTTATTTTATTGAATGGGAATGTTATGTTTCGCGTTGTCAATATATTATCGAAATATTTGATAATGCCTTAAACAGTCGAAACTTGCCTTTCATATAAATTGTAATAACTTTTTTAGAAGACAGACGTTTTCATTTGTATTAATTATTTAATGCAGAATTTATTTAAGAAAGATTATAAATTTTTAAATACATATGATAATGCCTTAGCATGGCTTCACATATCATTCCTATGAAACATTATAAAACTTCTGGAAAAAATACTTTTCTATTCGTATTAACTAGTATTTTTTTTACTTCCAGTTATTTTAGAAAGTAAACATGTAAATATCATGTGCTACAAAACCGAGACCCATCAGTTAAACCATAGGTTCCCAAAGTAGGCCTCCTGGCCCGCCAGGGGGCCCTGGAGGGAGCTAAGGGGTAATTCTAGCCCTGGGAAGCAAAAAGGGGGCCATGAGGTGCTAAAATGTACGAGTATAATCTTATAGAATTTTTAAAAATCCGTTATTACACGATGTTATGTATTTGTAATGTATTATTTCGAATTGTTATATTTCCAAAAAACTTTTCTAAAATTAAAAAAATTCTCTCGTAGTTGAATATATTTTTCGATGATTTCACACCAGGATCGTAATTGATAGTACATTCGTCTTTCTCTTTAGGATTATTTAATAAATATTATTTATTCAAGAATTTAAGTATCGGCGTAACTTATTTAAAACATCATAAGTAAGTATTATAAATAAAAATATAAGTTTCTTCTTCGTTCGCTCTACTTCGTGTTGTAGATGATTTATATATTTTTTATATTTACTTTGTATACAATACTCACTTTTTAAACAAATTAAAATTAAACATCAAACATGTTTCGGACTACCTAGCTCTTTCTCAGTGATATTATATAGATATTTAAAATTGTTTACAAATATGATCTGTTTTGACAGATGTCAATTATGACAAAACCACGGACCACCGGGTCAAAAAAGTTTGGGAACCTATGAGCTAAACGAAGGTAACCCTTAAGATAATCCCCGAAAAAGGCTAGGGGCAATGACTCCAGTAACACTTTATAGGTAACTACTCTAGCCAGAAATATTTAGCCACAGTGATCGCCAACGCCGAGGGATCCGACACGGCACAACGAGAGGAAATTTGTCTAGTATAATTATTCAATATATCCTCCATTCCCTGAAATGGATTGCATCATTGATAAATAAGCATCAAAAATATAAATTACACGCATACAATCGCACCAGTAACCTTATAAAATTGATTTGGTATGATTCCAGACCTTAAAAATTCTAACACGGACTAATAGATGGAAAAAAACTAATTGGGGAGGCCAACCAGCGGACCAAAATATATAACATATCATACATAAATTAAGTAACATTAAAAATACAAGTATCTTTTTTCAAACATTACATAAAAATAAGTCAACTGTAATAAATTTATTTTTTTCAGGGGGTGGGGGTGTTGTTCCGTCTGGCATAGGACAGAGAAGCCTACGCCAGGGTGATAGCTGACGTCGTGGAGACCTGACATAGCACTCGAAGCAGAAGAAGAATAAATTTAAATTCCAATCCATTGAAAACAAAGTGCTCCTTAAGAATTTAAATATCAATATTTAAATTCAGTAAATTTTATATAATATAATAATTCTAATATAAGTTTTGAACAGAATCATGTTTACCACCCTTGATCTTTATGTATTTAAAGGAGTAAGATAATAACAGTGTCACCAATCTATCGATGCTAGCAAGCCTGGCGAAACATGCCACTGTCGAAATATAGACAAAAGTGGAAGATGTTAAAAACATCGTTTTATTAAATTATTATTTAAAATAAACTTCAGATTTCAGTAAAATCATTTGATTATCTTAAACATTAAAGGAGTTCATAAAATCGTATTGTTTTTAGAGAAAATCTTAGAAACAAAATAATAAAATATGACACCAGACTGTCGATGCACGCGAGCCTGGCGAAACCGGTCGCTGTCGAAATAAATACGAAATTGGGAGTGGTTAAAAATTTCGTTTTATTTAATTATTACTTAAAATCCAGAGATTTCAGTAAAATCAGTCGGTTACCTTATATTATATTGAAAAAAAAAAAAACAACTAGAATTAAAACAATTGAATGTTTAATATTTTTATTGGATTCGATGAATTTTATACTATATTTATTGATCAACAAATATTAATATAACTATAGTACAGGTTTTCAATGGGAGCGGTAACACCCCCCGGTGTACGAGTATATAGGGGCGTTGTGGCTCCAGAGGCAAATGGAGGGGCGTTATCGCAGACAAGGGGGCCGCCGTAGAGAACCTTTTAAATAAATTAATAATTGAATACTTTGAAATGGTTTTTGAGAGTGGATTCGGTGCAGGGTTAATCAAAATTCTAAGATAATAACACAAATCGTGGTAATTTGGCGACTGATGTTGACAAAAATGGAAAACTATATTAATAAATGATCAAAACAACACCAGCAACAACTATCGATAATTTTTGAATGTCTACTTTGTGATTATTAATAGATAGAAAGAAAAGCTATACGTTATGTTCAAATGCAAATAAACCTCTCATTACGAGAATAGTTTGTTCCAGAATCGTACTCGTTATGTTAAACACTCGTTAAGCGAAACAATTTTCCCATAATAATCAATGTTAAATATGATCTTGTGGTCCATGCCGAAAAAAATACTTAAATTTTTATTTTTAACATTTATTCAAATAAAAATAAAGACTTATAAATTGCTAAGGAGTGTAACAACCCAAAAAAGTCGAAGTAACTAGATTATTATAATATTTAAGAATTTATCTATGGAAGCGAAGCATGGAACTGGCAAAAGAAGGATGAAAGTAGAATAAATGCAGTAGAAATGAGATCTCTTAGACGTCTGGATACTCTGTGTATGATAGAGTGTCGAATGAAAATATAAGAAGTGAATGCGGTGCGAACGATGGTGTCATGAACAAAATAATGAAAGGATCATTAAGATGGTTTGGACATATGGAAAGAATGAATGAAGAAAGGATGGTAAAAAAATTATATGTTAATGATGTAAATGGAACCAGAAATAGAGGAAGATGGAGGAAAACGTGGCACGATCAATCAAATATTGAATGTCGGCCATGTTAGGAGTCCGAGAAATCGACGTGTGTGCATGACACGATGTTTGAATGTTGAGGAAGCGAGAGAAATATGTCAGGAAAGAAAAGTGTGGCAGTCCATTCTTTCTGCCTACCCCTTCGGGGAGACGGCGTGATGGTTAGTTAGTTAGTTCGTTTTTAAGAATTTATAATAAATAATTAATACGTTTTTAATAAAAAGCTGTCTACAGACATTTGTTTATGCCAACGCTTCAAAATTTGGTGAAAGCGTGACACAACATTACCGTTGAATACATTTTTTAGAACCATTGACACCTTCTTATTAGGGCGATGCTTCTTAATGTACGATACAATAGTTTTCCATGCTTTCAGCATTTCTCTTATTGAGCCAGAATATTGTTGATTTGCTAAATCTTCCTCCTTCACTAACAAACTCCCCTCCATAACTTCTTGCTATGAAACACATTGCAACTCTATTAGCTCTTCGGTGGTCAGCTCTTCTGCTAGCTCATCATATTATCCAACTCTAGTCCCAATCTCTTTGACTGTAGACTCTCGTTATGAAAAAACTCACTCAGTATAATAAATATTGCTCGTTAAGGGAGCATTTTTTTCCCAATCTGTTTTCCTCATTATGCGAATTACTCGTTATGAGAGGTGCTCATTGTGTGAGGGTTCACTGTATATACGAGTATGTGTACATTTATATTTGGTAACATATAACTGTATAAAATAAATATATTATATCGAATGAAGCAAATATGGCAGTGCATAATGGAGTTCTAGTGCCGACCCCTTTGTATGGAAGTGAAGCTTAGAGTTAGCAGAAGAAGGATGAAAGTAGGAATAATTCCGTTGAAAAGAGCTTACTAAGGAGAATATGTGGAAAAATAATGTATGCTAGAATACCAAATGATGAAGTAAGAAAGAAATGGTGGATGAATGCGTCCTAAATTAAATTAAGAAAGGCTCACTAAGATGGTTAAGACATATTGAACGAATGAATGAGGGAATAATAGTTAAAAATATTCTATTTATAGTAAATACAAGTAGTGTCCATGGGAATAGAAGTCGAGGAAGGCCAACGAAGACATGGCACGTCCCTTTCATTATTTAATCAATGAGAATCAATACTGAAAGGCGGCCATGTTCAAAGTAGAAACAATCGACGAACGTTCGTGTCACGATGTGTGAATGAAAAAGAGGCGCGAGAGTTACGTCAGGATAGAACTTTGCGGAGATCCATCTTATTATCTACCTCTTCGGGGAAACTCTTTTGGTGGTTAGTTAGTTAGTTAGTTAGCAATAGTGCAGGAGGAGGCGTTTATTTTTTTTCTTAAAGGGGCGCTTGTGTAAAAAAAAGGTAGGGAACCAATAATCTATAGTTTTAATAAAATATACAATAACATTTAGGGAATATTGAATAATTTAATCAAATGGCATCTATCGTTGCAATGATAGTCCACACTGGGCAGTATTTTTCGTTATTGGGACTATAAATCAATTATATACATATTTATTTGTTTATTATGTTGTCTATTGCTGTAAAATGAATATTAAACAAGTAACACGATTTAAAAAGTTTGATCACTATTTTAATCATCGATTATATAATATTTCTGTAAATCTAGACTAAATGATTATATGATAAACAATATAGTTGAAAGGAATAAATGAAAAAAGTGATAGTTTGTGTAGTTTATATAATATACCATATACTGCACCGTTTGTATTACTTGTTACATTTGGGAATTTACGTAAGTTCACTTTGTCCGAACAGGTATAATACATAAGTAAATCCCTTGGTCGACTCAGGTAACACGCTTCCCCACCTGTCGGTTGCAGAAAATCTCTACATCCTTATATTCATACACATATATGTTCAAGGATGCATTGTAGATTTATCTACGAGCGAAAGCACCGAGTCTCAAAAGCACAAGCGCTTTGGTAAAAACATTTTGGTTTTTATTTTATTATTAAGTGTTTGTTGTTGTTTATTTTTTGATTTTAAAGAACATGAAATCAAAATATTGGGAACGTTTCTATTACTCAATTAATTACAATAATAACATAATTAATGAATGATTAAACATTTTTTCATATTTTTTTTTAAATCAGGATATATGTAATTGTAAATATTATCATAATATTATTAAAATTATTTTTGAGTAGCTAATCTATCACTATTTTATTGTGACGTGAATTCTACATCAAACCACAGTGAATGTGATTATCATATTTATCGTGAATTAAACCTGGAACCTGAGTCATGGTCAAATAAAAGAATAGCGTTTGCTCGATATAAGCTTCTCATTAAGTTGTTTGAAAATATTATACTTCGAATTTTTTATTTAATGTTCAAAAATTGGTTCGTATAATATTAATTCTACATATAAAGCACTCACTTTGTGGTAAGACATTTAAAATAATTATATAAATAAAACAACTTTGTATTTAACCACGGTAGGGTAATTATATTGATGCCAAGTAGTTTCGCTTGGACCCAAGCATCACCAGGGCAGTTATAATTACGTATAATATTAGTTCTATGGTTGGTTCTACGATTCAGTTTAAAAGAAAACACAAGTGAAGTTACAATTTGTTAGTTATATATACTGAAAAATAATATTATCTCATATTTATACATAATATGAACAAAATATCCTTAGTTCTTTTTTTAAAAATGAACCATAATGACAGAAGTTTTAAAAGTGGCTTAAAAAGCGGATGAATCTTTCAGAAATCATAAATGTTTCCCGCGGCAAATAATCGCCGGAAGTCGGCAGGATCAGAATAAGGGCGGTCGATGGTTCATCAGAGCAGGGGCATAGAAGCAGCAGCCGCGTGTGGGTGGGGGAGGGAGCGCGGGTGGAACGGACGCCTCCTCAGAGCCGAGCAACAGTTAGAGACCGGCCGCCGACGCGTCGAGACGCCTGCCTCCCGACCTCCACCGGAAACCGCATAACAAAGTAAACGTAATAATAAATTGTTTGTTTTGCTAGCCTCTTTATTTATTCACTCGACACTGAGTTTTGTCGATGGTTTGCGGATAAATTCAATGGGATTTTGACGGTAGTGCTCTCAAGTTTATGTATGCGCTTACTCTATGGTTTGGATGGTGATTTTTGATTCACGGATTAATAACGCGCAGGTAAGCTTTTACCTTTATGCACTTCTATTAAATTATTCATCCTTTGTCATTTCTATTACAAAACTGTTAAGTAATTCATATTAGTATTTGATACAACTCTTTAAGTTAAAACGAAACCTTACATTAACATTAATATCTTTTGGAATGAATATAAAGGAAATATATTGTTTTTATAATCTTCAATATACAACTCAAATAGTTGATATGAATATTGAAATAATATAAATAAGAACTGAAACTAAAAATATATGAGATATACTAACTTAAAAGAAAGAAAGGGTGTTTTAATTTATCACCGAAACATAAAGAATATGATTAAACATAAAAAAATAATTTACTTTGAAACCGTTTGAAGAATATTGTAACTAAACAGTTTATAAAATGCCCATTTCAGTTTCCGTCACCAATTGGGGTATTATCAAAAATTAAATTAATAGTTAATAAATTTTATTATTATATAAAATTCAAATAGGGTTTTCGTGTATCAAAAGAGATACGAAAAATGTAAATGAACCAAAATCTTCCAATAAGGATCAGAAGATAATTTTCTAAAGTTGGGGAAAGATATCTCAGGCGTGAAAATGGTATTCCCATGGAATTATAATTAGGATATGGTTACCATCTGTTTCGTAAATTTTTAATTTCGTAATTTCTTTATAAAGAATTTATTTATTTAATACTTACTAATAAAGACAACCGCTTCTTTATTTACTCGCTTTAATGTAACTAACTAACTATCGCGCCGTTTCCCCGAATGGGTAGGCAGAAAGAATGAACCACCACATTGTTATTTTTTTAAATACTATTTTCGCTTCTTCAATATTCATACATCGTCAATCAAAATAAACAAATTTTCATTAATGTGGTCAGTTTTGACACTGAAAAACTACCACTTTCATGAAAAAATTGTTTCAATATTGATTGTACTACACTGATGAAGAGCTTCTGTATCCCGAAACATGTTTATGTTAATATAAATTTTTAAATTAAATTTTTATTTTGAATAACGAGTTGTCTTACAAAGTAAAAAATATTGTTAAAGTATTTTTTAGGTCAAAAATTATATTGAAAATTCTACGCTTTTACATAAACAATACAATACAGTAAAACCTCGATATGAACGAACCACTATTTAACGAACTTCGGATATAACGGACCAAAATACGGTCAAATACAAAAAAATTAAAAACGTCCTGTAAATATTATACTTGCTTAAATTCAAGTGTCGCCGCATGTAAACTATTTTTGCGGCCTTGATTATCACGTCATACGTCTAGCACTAGTATTTGAGACATAAAGCCGAGGATGGAAGTGAAGATAGCGAAGAAGAAGAAACAACACTGCCAAAAATGATGTTATCATTGGTAAGATCACATCTCGACGATCTAATAACATGTATTGACTATTTGCCAGATAACGAAGTTCAATTATATTATAAGCATTTTCGTAATTTTAGAAAGTTGATTATAAAAACTGTTACATTGTCCAAAAAAGTGCCGAAAAACTGCGAGTGACCCAAAGAGCCATGTTAGGAATAAGCCAGAGTAAGACAGAGTCAGAAACGATACGGTGAGAGAAAAAACAAAGGTCACTGACATCATCGACCGGGTGGCGACTCTAAAATGGCAATGCGCGGGTCACGTACCCAGAAGCCCTGATGAAAAGTGGATAAGAAGACTGTTGACTTGGAGACCGCGGATGGCGAAGAGAAGTGCAGGGCGACCGCAACTACGGTGGAAGGATGATCTAAACAGACACGTCGGAATAACCTGGATGCAGTCTGCACAGGACCGAATGACATGGAAGCAAATGGAGGAGACCTTTGTCCAGGAGTGGACGGGAATAGGCTGAGGAAGAAGAAGAGAAGAAGATTATAAAAAAACGGCAAACTTCAAAAGAGCAAACAAAACTTGATTCCTTTTTCAAAGCAGGATTACCGAAAGCAAGCGCGTCAATATCAAACAGCAATGTCACTTCACGAGGAGTGTCCGAAGACAAAAAATATTTTTTTTTTTTGTGTTTTGTATTGTTTATTTATATCTTAATTCATATTTAAAAATATATATATTTTAAACTTATTTTTATATAACGGACTTTCGGTTTAACGGACACCCCCAAGTAAAGTAAAATCTCGATATAACGGACTAATGTCCGAAGACAATAAATAGATTTTTTTTTGTGTTTTGTATTGTTTATTTATATCTTAATATATATTTAAAAATATATATTTTAAAATTATTTTTATATAACGGACTTTCGGTTTTAACGGACACCCCCAAGTAAAGTAAAACCTCGATATAACGGACTAATGTCCGTTATATCGAGGTTTTACTGTACTTGATTATATGTCTTATTCAGTTTGAACCTCATCAGTCAATTAAACTATGATAATTATGGCATCACAACCAATCTATTGTTCGGCGGGAGCTAATTAGTTAGTATTTTGATTAATTCAGATCTGTATGCGATGAGCTGATTTCATTATTAGCTACTGAATAGAGAATTCATGGAAATGTGTCCCTTTCTATTTGTACGAAGCTATACATTATTTAGACTAATTATCGAGTACCTAAGTTAAAACCTTCTTATCCATTAAATTTTAACAAGCAGGTACTTTATTACAAATTGAGGTACAATTTCATTGTTATTTATATTTGTCGGGAACATTCCCCTTTACCTTTTGTACCATATTCCTGTAAAATATAAAGTAATAAATATAAAGTAGGCTTTATCCATCTCAATTTTATTTATTTATGTAATTAAGGTGTGATGAAATATTCCGCATTGTTTCATATTAAAGGTGTAAGATATTTTAGTGGAATTTCAAGGGTAGGCTACGGTTTTTTTTTTCAAAATCGGCGATTTTACTTGAAATATGGAGATTTCAAAGTAAGACACATTTTAACATTTTAATGATTCTGTTGTTTATAAAAACCGAACGAATATCTAATAAGGATTTGTGTTAATAAAGTTTAGGTATAAATCAATGCTACTGTTAAGAGTAATTACATTTGATAATGTCTTAACACGGCGAAACATGTTATTCAATGAAATATAATAAAATTTCTAGGAAACAGGCATTTTCATTAGTATTAATTATATATATATTTATGGTAAGTCAAGGTTAAAGAATATCATTAGATTGAATCTTGTATGCAAATATAATTTTTCTAGCTTTATCACTTTTATACAAAATTAAAAAAAAAAAAAAAATTACGTAGGCAGAGAGAATAGCCCACCACACATTATTTTCTGACAAACCTCGTTAGGTTCCTCTGAATTTATACAGGGAGTGATATAGGATCGTCGATTCTTCCGACTTCAAACATGACCGATTTTTTAAATTTGTTTGAATAAGAAATTGCGAGTTTTTCTGGAAAAAAAAATTAATTGTGTATTGCAGTTATTTGAGTTAGCTTTGTATAATAGTTTACAGAACCGATGATTTTTAAAGAAAGGTTGGGGTAGGCAACAGATTAAATGGTGTACTTAAAGTTGTCATTGCAAACAAAAGCCTATCCAAAGAAGCTAAGCATGGAACTGGCAAAAGAAGGATGAAAGTAGAAAAAATGCATTATTAATGAAATTTCAAGACGAATCTGTGGAAAATCGATATATTATAGTGTCAAATGCAAATATAAGAAGTAAATGCGGTGCGAATTAAAGGGTCGTTAAGATGGTTTGGACACATGGTTTGGACAAAAATGAGTGAAGACGGAATAGTGAAGAAGGTATATGTAAACGACGTGAGTGGAGCTAGTAAAAGAGGAGGGCCGAGGAAAACTTGGCACGATCAAATCAATCAAATATTAAATGTCGGTCACGTGAGGAGTAGGAGAAATCAACGTGCGTACACGACAAGAGCGTACATAGAGGAATCAAGAGAAGTATGTCAGGACAGAAGAGTTTGGCGGTCTATTTCTGCCTACCTCTTTGGAGAGACTGCGTTATGGTTAGTTATAAGCTGGTAAAATAATTTTCTAGAAATGTTCTAATAGTTTTTTTTTGTAATCTGTTAATAATAAAAGTAAATAAGCATTTATCAAACCGAGTTTAAATCGCTTGTGCTAGAAAGAGAATAACGTATTATCAGTGCTACAAGCTTAGATATTGGGTTTCAAGAGCTTTGACCAGACTTATAATATTTTATCCTTGAGTATTTCATACATCTTTAATATTTTCAATTTAAGTTTATGTATTTTTTAGTAAAAATATTACAATATAAATACACGGTTTCATAATTTTCAAAAGAAAAAGATACTTAAGTAGATAAATATCCTTTCCGGCCGAATAAAACAGAGAATTTCCTGTCTATGGCAATAAAACTCTTCGCTAATCACGAAGGTTTTATGTATACAATTATTCATCTTATAACCCGTTATCCTTCTTTGTTCCATTGTTATGCATTTCCAAAATCTTGGCTAACTCAAACAACCTGTAACACCTCGTCCGTGAACTGAGTTTGCCTATTATTAAGTTATATTATTTATTCTGTATTTATCATGACTTTGTGTTGCATATTCACATTTGAACAATCTTTTTTTCTTAATAACTCAACACCGTATTTTTAAATACAAATAATATTTAAAATAACACATAAACCTAAACATGTTTCGGGACACACGAATAAATGAGGTAAACTTTTTAACAATTTTAAATGATTTTAATATTAATAATTAAGTAGTGGTAAGTTATGGCAAAATTAGTGTATTTATATGAATTTATTTTCCACTACATAAGGGGATTCTCATGTAAAGGCAATCGTTTTTCTTTTTTGTGCTCCTGAAGTTGTGACTGTGTCTCCAAAAATAGATTGTCATTCTTGTTATTTGTAATCGAGTCTTGCTGGTATTCATACTTATTATGGATTCTTCAAAGTTTCGTTCAAATTTTTGTTATAAAAGTTGCGGAAACAGAAACAGAAACGGATGTTAAAAAACGTGCAGAACTTTCGCAGTTGCGGAAACAGAAGCAGAGGTCTGTTGCATCACTAATGTTGACGTATCACAAAGTTTCTGTCAAAACAATGGATAATTTTATATTATGCTAGATTTCAACTATTTGTTATGCTGTTCAATAGTATTAAAATATTACCATTATGAAATCTGCCATATCTACACTACTCGCATTACCATTATAAACATACACTGTCTTCTGAACGTACATTTTTATTACCGACCAAAATATTTATTTTCATATTTTTATAAGACACCTAAAAATAATTTAACATTAGCACGTGCCTATAAAGCAATAAATACAAAAAAAGGGTCTTTACTTCAGAATTATTACAGTTTCAGTACTAATAACAATTTACCAAGAAACTTTTTTTTTTAAAACATGATGGCACACCTCAAATACTAACCGGCGCGGCGGAGGTGGAATTTCTTTTCGGAAACTAGTGGAATCAAAGGAAATAATTTTCAATATTCTTTTTCTCAGACTTATTAAAGAACATTAGCAGTTTTTTGTATAAAATTATCTCACTTTTAATCTTTATCTTCTTCATGTGCCATATCAGATCTCCTCAACGTTGGCAATCACTTCTGTAAAGGCATCTCTGTCTTGCGCTGCCCGGAACAACTGTTAATGATTCCGTAATTTTAAGTCACAATATAATAACTTATTTGAATTGAATTAATTTTTTTATTCTTCTTTTGTTTATTTTTATCGACTAGTTAATATTTTCTTCTTCTGTTAGTGCCTAGTTAGCTCTACCCGAATTTTTTTTCGCCACAGCAATATCCTAGAAAGTGTTACTGGAGTGGTATCCCGTTGCCTTCGTCAGAGATTTTCTATAGATGATACTTTTCCTTAGCAAATGGGTCTCCGTTTTATGCCGCCATATGCCTCAACCTGTATGCTATGACCCCGATGGTTAGGTAAGTGATCACAATAACTTGGAATTGTGGGATCGCGTGGACCACTCTAGGACGTCAGCGAGTGTAATTAGATTTAAAACTAGAAATAGAGGAAGACCGAGGAAAACGTGGCACGATCAAACAAATCGAATATTGAATAACATATAAATGTTTAATACGAAATGCCTTATTTTCTTGATCATGTATTGATTTATTATATTAAATAATAACAGATAGTGAGATATCTTCGACGAATGTGTGAAGATCTGTATACTCGTATGTTAAAGTGCTGAAAGAAAACATAAGAAGTTAATGCGATGCGTATGAAAGTGTAATGAACAAAATATTGAAAGGATCAGATGGTTTGGATACATAGAAAAAAATAATGGTAAAAAGTATACGTTTAAGATGTAAATTGTACTGGAAAAAGAGGAAGACCGAGGAAAATGTGATACGATCAAATACATCAAATATTGAATGTCGGCCACGCAAGGAGCCGGAGAAATCGACGTGCATGCATTATACGATGTATGAATATTAAGAAATCAAAAGAATCATGTCAGGAAAGAAATGTGCGGCAATCCATAATTTCTGCCTACCCCTTCGGAGAGACGGCGTTATGGTAACTTAGTATGGTAAGTTACTTGAGATTTGATCTGTTTCAAGACATTCCTTAAATTAGTACATTGTAATCCTAAGATATTTATGGAGATAAGATAGAACACTGTCAAGAAAAACCAGAATTTATTTCTCGAATTTTAATTTTTTTGAACTTACAAACGAAAATGTCAAGCATGTGACAGCGAGTTTTTTTTTATAACATCTGAATTTGGTATTATGACAAAAGGATCATCTAAGATCCCTGTTTTAAATCCGCTTTTATGTATTACGTACCGCCACTCCAATAGATTTTCCGTCCTTTCATATTCCTGTCGCCTACGCCACGATGTGAAATTTAATTTGGTATTTGTTTGTGGCGTAATTTTCACAATGTCTTCGAGACTAGAGCTATATCTATTTCAATCTTCGTGCCTTGTATTGTCGGTTGAATTAATAATTTGTTTGAATGCGGTCTCAGATTCCACCTTCAAGATTCGCATTTAGAAGATTTCAAATTTCAACGCTTCAGATATTTGTATGTGATTGTCTAACATTATTGAGTTTTACGGATTTGCTGAAATATCCATTTTTTATTTAATTTGGGAAAATATAAATAAACTTATAGATGTAAAATAATAAAACACAATTTATTTTACCACAGTTTACCGTGCCGTAGAGAGAGTAGGCACGTGTTGAACACCATAGCGGAGAGGCGCGCAAGATGGATTGGTCATGTGTTGCGACACGAATGTTTCCTGCATATAGTGTTGGAGGGAATGGTCGAGGGATCGATTGGCAGAGGACGACCTCGTCATGAGTACCTAGACCAGATTTACGAAAAGAGTTGCCGAGGATCTAGCGGAGTGGAAGAGGAGATGCGTCGCCTTGCTGCAGACCAATCGCTAGATTGAGATCGGAGAGAGACCATGTTTGATATTAAGTTTTCATGTATCTAAGTGTTTTTCCTGCAATGTCTGGAAAAGTTTTTATATCGGAGGTTCCTAGAAGATTTTTAGTTCAAGTTATAACATATCTGCTCTATTGAACTAATTAACTAACAAACAATCACGCTGTCTCTCCGAAGGCGTATGCAGAAAGAATGGACTGTCACATTTTTCTTTCCTGATATACTTCTCTGGTTCACTTCCTCAACATTCAGACATCGTATCATGCAAGCACGTCAATTTCTCCGACTCATTGCGTGGTCGACATTCAATATATTATGAATTTGATCGTGTCACGTTTTCCTTGGCCATCCTCTTTTTCTAGTTCCATTTACATCGTTAACGTATACTTTTTTATCTTTCTTTCATTCCATGTATCCAAAACATCTGATCATTTCAATATTTTGTTCATTACACTTTCATACGCATCACATTAACTTCTTATATTTTCATTCAACACTTTACCACATAAACAGATCTTCCACACATTCATCTAAGAGATCTCACTATCTATTATTATATAATAAATCAATCCATGATAAAGAAAATAAGACCTTTTATATTAAAAATTGGTATGATATTATACAAAAATAGAATGAAAGTAATCAATCGATGAATCATTACTAAAACGTATAAAATAAAAGGCAATTCGTATTGAATATTAATACCATATACGAGTATGTGAAATTGTTCCGTTATAGGTAAATAATTTATTATTACTTGATAAAATATAATATGATCAATGTCAAAACATTCCGGAATACGCGGGTAGAAGCCCAGAATACGAAACTAACCATTAACGTGAAATATTCTTCTGAACACAGGCAATTCATAGCGACAGAAGCTCTTTATTATCTAATGACGATAAATACCAGATTTGATGGGATGATTCGTTTTTAACGACGTAGTTAACCTATTAATTTTTAATATAACGATTGTGATCAAATAAAATTTTATTACATCAGAGTAAAGTTTAGAGTCTTGAATGTTTTCATGGCTAACTAATAATGCAGAAATACCTACATATAATACAAGACATGCATGTAATCTTAACCGATTAAGGATCACGCCCGAGTTAACTCGGGCGATAATTATGAGCGAATATTCGCACACCCGAGATAACTCGGGTAAATTGATAAAACCTGCAGAAAAAAACACTCCCAAATATACTTGTGTGAAAATAAATACGATTTATGGAAAGTGGAAGCGAAAGAAAGACAGCTGCGATGATTTAAGCGTTATAATTTTTTGATGATATGCCTAGTTTTATTTAAGATTATTTATTATTTATTATTTTTTTTTTAAGATTACTGAAGTAGTTAAAGACAATGAGAATTAACTTGTGAACGGCCATAAATTGTTTTATCTCCCACGATGCAGAACCAACCTGCCAATAGTTATGCCGGTAGGTAAAGCAATATCTTTGCTTAATCGTATCACCTCGGAGTTTGACATATTTTGTGATAGTTTGGCTCATCTGAGGGAAGTACTATATTTATTGTAATTGTATGGTATATTAATTTTATTAATTTGTCATACATCCTGTTTCTCGCTCTTTTTATTAATCTATTATGTATTACTTATTATTGTGTATCTCTAACTTGTATCTTAAGTGTATTGAAAAAAAATTCTCTAACGCTTTAGATATGTTTAAAATAAATGAAATGAAATGAAACTTTAATTAATCGAATTATATATTTGAAATCTAATATTTAAACAATATTATATAAAAGATAAATAAATAAGTTAAATTTATTAATAATTAAAAAAAACGATATTTTTTAACTACTTCCACTTTTGTCTTTATTTCGACATCGACCGGTTTTGCCAGGCTCGCAGGCATCGACAAACTGGTGACTTTTTTTATATACATACAGATCAGGCTAAACATGATTTTATACAAAAATAATATTATTTTAACTAACTAACTAACTTACCATCACGCCGTCTCCCCGAAGGGGTACAAAACTTTATTTTTTAACAATCAACCGGTTTCGTTTCCGCTGGAGCTTCGTTAGGTTTGAGTTGTCGTAAGTTGAGTAATAAAAGATACATAAATAAAGTCCATTTGATTTATGTGTATTTTTTTACCCTGAAGAAGCTTCGGCAAGAGCGAAACCAGTTGGTGGTTAAAAATAAAGTGGTGTAAAAATAAATTAAAAGTGTATCAGTATATTTAATAATGCCACACAACAAATTAAGTGCTTCATACAAAAGTATCTAATATTTTAGATTTTAGGATAAACGCGAATGGCGAGAAATTGTATCAAGTTACTGAATTTGTCTATTTGAGAAGCATGTTAACAAGATGCGATAAAACTGGGTAACAAATTTTTCTTCCAAATTTAAAATGCTATTTTAGTTCGGTAAGGTTCATTGTTTCTCTGTGGTTATTACTCGATGTTTCGTATTTCGAAACAAAACTTAATTGCATTTCGCTTTCAGAAGGAGTAAGTCCGTTCAGCGGTTGTCTAAATTGTCTATGTTGAGGAAGCAAGATTGATTGTGTGCGAGACACTAGGAGCTCTCATACCTTTGTTCAATTTCGCCCGGTGACATTTTGAACCGAATGGTACGGCTTACGATGAAGCTCACATATAATGAAGTCGCCGGGGAATAGCATGAAGTATGGAAAACAGAAAATTCAGTTTGTGCGATGGAAATTCAATTGGAGCCAATTGAGACGGCTTATTGATCTTTTTGCGTGGTTCTTAAAAAAAGTCACGATACACTGGTTGGATGTTGTGATATTTTGCAGCAATATTTTATAAAATTAACCAGTAACAAAGGTTTTCATTTTTATGAATTGAGTGTTGAAATAATATGATTTAATTTGAAGATTCCAAAATATTTGCTTGAAACATTATAATCAACATTACTAAGCTTAATGCATGAAAGCATAACCTCTCTGTAATTCTATACTTTAAAATTATTTTGAATCAAGTTAAATATTTGTAATTAATGAGGATTGAAAGTTTATGTTTATTTTTAAACTTTATTTAATAACTAACTAACTAACCATCACGCTGTCTCCCCGTAGGGGTAGGCAGAAAGAATGGACTGCCACAATTTTCTTTCCTGATATATTTCTCTCGCTTCCTCGACATTCATATGATGATTATTGTGTTGGTAAATAACCGTTAAAATAACCGGTAAATAACCGTTAAAATGGCCGACGTCGGTCGCGATTGACGACACGGTGGATCGTCGTTGTAAATAATCCGTCGTGTGTGAAGATCGCGACGGAATAACGCCGTCTGCAAATGATTTGTTAGTATTTATTGACAGGTGAGAATGGCATTCATTTGGCTGTAGAAGTCAAGAGTATTAAATTAACTCAAATAAAAAAAAAAAAAAAAAAAAAAAAAATGATGAAAGAGTACGAGAATATTCTGAATACAAGTGAGCAAGAGAGGAAAATTTCGATTATCTGCGAAAGTTATTAGAAATGCCTACGATGCGCATGCCCGAGAACGTTCCTAGATTATTTTGAAGTTTGTTCTGATTGTTGTTGTAAGACAGTAGTGTAGACAACAAAATAAATTGTGAAATTTTTAACGCGTTTGAAAAATAAGATTTACATTTAAGGTTAGAAAATCTTTAGGTACATCCGTGAATTATTCACGGTTTGAAACCTTTAATTATATTTAGTATAACAACTTTTCCATGTTTTTTACTACTATAAGTGTTTCGTACACATTTATTTACCATATTATTTAAATTTAAGGAAAACGTAATACATACGTTCTTACGAAGAGTTTATTTGTACTATATGTATGGTATATACGATTATATGTACGCAAGTAACATAGTACAGTCTTGGGTTAAAGCCTGTCTGGTGGGTTTACTTAAACTTGGGCAGAAAGATCCGATTTCGATATATGTGTTTGCGTTGTTAACGTTTTCCATTGGTTGTATTGTATGTAAGTCTAAGGGTTTGGTGATAAATGGTATACGTCGTGTCACCTGCCCGACCCACCCCTAATCTCCCCTGACCCGACGACCGGCGGGTGCGGCCTTCGGGCGCGCTCGGCCCGGGGATGAAACTACCCGAAGGGATTTAAAAATCTACGCCCAAACCAGCACGGATTGTGGTCTAATTGCCTTACGTAGCTACACTCACATCTGTATATAATGGGCTCCTTTCTAGCAGGGAGATTAGTTGACCGCCTTGAGGCTTTAAGGGTTGGCGAACAGAATAACTCTGTTCTCGTGTTTTCCGTCTTCGTCAATTCAAGAGTTTCAGTTTGATAACTAGGTAAGCGCAGAAATAGTTAGAATAGATTAGATCAATTAATCAAGTTATATTAAAAAGGATACCTTGGATGATTTGAACATATTTACCGAATGGAAGAGAGAAGAATGGTTAAAAACAGTTGTATACAAAAAGTGTGAGTGGAAAAAGAAGCCTTGGAAGACCAAGGAAATCACGGCATCACCAGATTAATCATCATGATTGTCAGTTAGTTAGTCAGTTCACTAATACCAATAATAAGCTTGTTTCACAAATACTACTTTTATGTAAACCATATACTTGGTAAATGCTCAATAATAGTAATAATTAAACTAGATTCTAACGAACAAACTAACTAACTAACCATCACGACGTCTCACCGAATAGGCAGAAATAATGGACTGCAAACTTTTCTTTTCTGATATATTTGACATTCAATATTTGATTTATTTGATCGTGCCACGTTTTCCTTGGTCTTCTTCTATTTCTAGTTCCATTTCCATCGTTGACATACAATTTTTTTACCTTTCTTTCTTCATTAATTCTTTCCATATGTCCAAACCATTTTAATGATTCTTTCATTATTTTGTTCATAACACCATCATTCTCACCGCATTCTCTTCTTATATTTTCATTCGACACTCTATCATACACAGAGTATCCACACATTCATCCAAGAGATCTCATACTCTCTTCTACTGCATTTATTTTACTATCATTCTTCTTATGCCAGTTGCATGCTTCGCTTACATACATAAGAGTCGGAAGAAGAACACCATTGTGCACTGCCATTCTAGCATTTTTGGATAGGTTGATAACTACTTTAAGTGCAACTTTCACTTTGTTGCCTGCCCCAACCCTTATTTCAATATCTCTCTCCACTTATCTTTTGTTAACATACTACCTAAATACACGAACTCATCTACTTGCTCCAAATTTTCACCATTCACGCTAATGTTGCAGACTGTCATGATTTCTTCTTTTTCAAAAATCATTACTTTGGAATTACTAACATTCATCATCAGATCATTTCGCATGCATACCTTATACATACTATTCACCAGTTCACTAGTTTCTACGTTTATAAAAATGCCAAAGAAAAATTAACTGAATTCCAAAGAGATGTTTTTTTGTAATAAAAAGGATAATTCAATATGTACATGTGATACACATTGAAAATTGATGTCGTAAATATTTGACTAAGAATACTCACAAATAATATTTGAAGATACATATGGTACCTATATGATGGGTAACAATCTATCATTCATTTTGACAAGTACTTATTATACCAAAGCATAATGTAAAATGTAATGTTTGTCGATAAAACGAAAAATATTTTCTCGAACAATGAAATGTTTGAATCATTATTATTTTTTGTGTGGTCTTTTAAATTTTGAGATTTTTTATTACGAAACGTCTGTTTTTGTTATCTTTATTAGGTGTATTCTGCACGAGCGATTCGAGGGCATGGTCATCTCATATAGAGGTGATGTGAACTGGCCACCGAGAACGTACGATTTGACCCCGTTAGACTTTTTCTTCTGAAGTTTTCTTAAGTCGCAGGTCTATGCGAATAAGCCACAAACCAAAGCGGTCCTCAAATCCAACATAACCCATGCCATCGGTCGAACTCAGTCTGATTTATGCGCCAAAGTCATGGAAAATTGGACATTTCGGATGCGCGCTACCCAGAAAAGCCGCGGTAGACATTTGAACGATGTTATATTCAGTATTCAGCATATAAGTAATGCATCTGAAGCTATATACATAGCAGTGAAAGAAAGAATAACTAACTAACTAAAAAACTAACCATCACGACGTCTCCCCGAAGGGGTAGGCAGAAAGAATGGACTGCCACACTTTTCTTTTCTGACATATTTCTCTCGCTTCCTCAACATTCATACATCGTGTCATGCACGCGCGTCGATTTCTCTGACTCCTCACATGGCCGACATTCAATATTTGATTTATTTGATCGTGCTACGTTTTTCCTCGGTCTTCCTCTTTTTCTGGTTCCATTTACATCATTAACATATAATTTTTTTACCATTTATTCTTTATTCATTCTTTCCATATGTCCAAACCATCTTAATGATCCTTTCATTATTTTGTTCATGACACCATCATTCGCACCGCATTCACTTCTTATATTTTCATTCGACACTCTATCATACACAGAGTATCTACACATTCGTCTAAGAGATCTCATTTCTACTGCATTTATTCTACTTTCATCCTTCTTTTGCCAGTTCCATGCTTCGTTTCCATACATTTACAAACAAAAACCTATCCAAAAAGCAAGAATGGCAGTGCACAATGGTGTTCTTCTACCGACCTTTATGTATGGAAGAAATAATAAATTCTTGTTTTTTTCAACACAATATATATCTTATTACAAATTCATAGGACACCTGGGAAATGTGTTCAACAACCTTTTTCCTATTACGGAATAGAATAATGGTGTGTTTGGGGCTGTTTAATATGAACGCGAGTAGATTCTTATATATTCATAGGAAAGGTTAGAAATTCCCCATAACCTGTTATTTTATTTTTGATGGTAGCAATTGTACCATGTTACCATACAGAAAAAAAAAATTGTGTTGTATTTTTTTATGTATGTTCACAGTTGTAAATGTTTCTGACATGAATTGATTGTTCGGCTGACAGAAAAATGGAAGCGTTCAAAAAAATAAAACAAATTATTCTCTAGATTATTCTGATAGGTAGATTATCTGAAAAGGGTATCAACTGTATTTAATTTTCCGGACAGAATATATATTTTTTTAGTTGAATTTTAAAATAAAAATACTCTTTAAGCTTATTCATAATTTTATCATCTATTAAGATAAACCCTTTTGTTTTTTTACGTAAGAAAACTTTTTTTAATGTAGTAAAACTTAATCAAGAATCTCAATGGATTTCAAAAGACAAATGTTTTATTTTGGATGGATAAACAATGATTTGATAAATTCAAGTGCAAGTTTTAATTCCCTATAAAAAAGTTTTAACTTTAATTAATTAATTTTATTAATTCGATTCAATACGGGAGTATTGTGCAAGATATCTCATTATTAATACCCCAATTTCCGTTTTACAAAATAAATATTTAAACGTTAGCAAGGTGAAACATGGCATTCCTATAAAATATACTAAAGCTTTTAGGAAACAATCATTCGTTTTAATTAACAAAAGGGAGCGAAAAATATTATAAATAATATTTTGTTAAATATATGCTGATGATACTGAAGTTAAGTTAATTATCGAACCTGCATTTTGATCCTCAATTTGATAAGGTATTATTAATTATATGCATTTACAATTTTTAAAATATTTATATTCAGAACCAATTATATGCATTTACAATTTTTTAAATATGTAAATTCAGAACCGTGTTATTGAATGAATGCTTCGTTTAACCAATATTTGATTCTAAATAAATATTATCAAATATTGTTAATTTTTCTTTTAATTTAAATGGTTTGGGTAATATTAAATCGGGTACTCGGTTTTAAGCCCTCAGACTGGATCTAATTGAGAACTGTATTGTTTTCGTTAGTGTGAAATAGAATCAGTCCTTGTAGTATATTTCGCTTGTAAACACGCTAAGATAATATTAGCCTTATAACATATTCACGAGGGATGATCCAGGATGCTGTAATCCTTTGGCAATCTATCCGTGCCTCGGCGCAGGTTGAAATTTGTAATTCTCCTTATCTCGAGAGCCTGGCATATATATTCGTATATAATAATAATTTGAATACAAACGTTTGACCTTCATATTTATGGTAAATCAAATACGTTGTTAAGATAACATGATTTTCGCTACTATCGCATCTTCATTAGGATAATTAATTGTATTATTAAAGATGAAAAAATGGTGGAATCAAAATTATTTGGCAAAGTAATCAAATGGTGTTAATAAAACCTTATTAAGGTTCATGGTGGCAAAACATGCGCTTATATAATAGTAAATTTTTTAGAATCCCTGTAAAAACACTATAATTTTATAAAGTATTAGGTAAACATATGCGTTTGTATTTTTATGAACATTGTCGAGATATATAAACTATTAAAATATTGATTATTTATTGAACAATGATGTAAAACTCCATATTTAATAATTAACTCTTACCACTCCTTTGTCGAATGCCAGCCGACATCGCTATATTTCTCAGTTATTTTCGCGAGCAAAACTTGACTTTCTTGGGATTATTCGTTAAAAAAACATTAAATTTCACGTTTTAATAAGATTTTGAGTGTTTTCCGTTTTTGTTTCATGATAAAATATTCCTTGCAAATTCACATAACCTAAAATGGCGGGAACTTCATGCATCGGGTCATGCAGAGAAGCGATTAGAGTACACAAGCCCCACTTCATTGCGAAGCTGGACAAAGGTTCTAAAGACTGTACTGTGTGCAGTAACAGAAAGATTCCAGGGGGAAGACGGGAAACAGTGTTGTTTTATGAGACCTGTTCCAGAAAACCTGGTCTCCATCCTGGAGATTGTTTTAAAAAGTACCATACTATGCAAAACCTTAAGTAGTGCATAATGTTTTTTTCTAAAATGTTTTTTATTTGAAGAATAAATCATTACAAATGAATTTTTAACGATTTTTTTTGTAACTACCTACCAATAAAAATATTTTGACATTATTTAAATGAGAGTTGGCTGACAAACAATATCAAAAAATAATGGAGTGGTAAGGGTTAATAAGAATCTTCAATAATGCCTAAGAAATGCGAAACATGTTACTGACATAAATTATTATAAAACTTCTAGAAAACTGACGTTTTCATTCGTGTTAATTAAAATATTCCTTCGAATAAGTTATTATAACGTACCGATACATATTTTCGTTGGTGGCGACATAAATCTTTGTACTTATTTACGTAACACAATATCGTATTTAGTGTACCTAAGTGTATACATAATGCTAATTTAATTTGTAAAGTTTTAAGATGAAATAACAAACAACTGTTGAACAATACCTAGCTAATTGGGAGAGTACTTCTCCCTCCTGGCTGTTTTTACTATCATTGACTTAAAGTTTAGGGAGGTTTGCGAATAAACGTAGTAAAATATATTTGTGTGTAACAACGGTTTCTGAATATGAATATTGAAAATTTATCATTGAAACAATGTATTTTAACTATATTCAAACATATAATAACAGTGAAAATTTAAAAATTAAAATCATGTATTGAATACCTTCGTGAAAGAGTGGCAACAGTTATGACTGGCACACCAAAGGTCTCGGGTTCGATTCCCGGCGATGACAGTATGGAAAACAAATTCGCACACTGTCTTTGGTCTGGTGTAGAATTCGTACCTGTAACATGTTATGAGATCAATATAGTAGCTAAACAAATTGTACACTGTAATTGGGTTTAAAAAAGCTGTTGTATAAAAAATATATACTAATGAGAAAATAAGATACAAATATGTTCAAAATATAATATAGGGTCTTTCAATAGGGACGCTCCATTTTTACTCGCTCGTGCAAAATGTCCATCGTGGCATGCGCTGTGTGCTACGCAGCGCCGTTCTGTTGAAACCATATATTGTCGGTATCCATATCATCTAGTTTAAGCATCAAGAGTCTCAAATTTATGCAGTAAACGACGCATTGTGGACTCTGCAGGACGGTCACGAATGCCATACATTGGTTAACAGACCACTGATTTTGATAATATTTTTTCAATAATTTCAACGCGTTGTTGAAGCGTGTAGCGTTCCATGGTAAAATGTCAAAATTTAATAAGTATTCTTTTCAAATAAGACAGCTCTCGATTCACCAAAACAGCCGCTACACGCTGTCAAAGTTTAAACGTCCCTATTGAAAAACCCTTTGACCACCAGGATCCACCACCTGCAGCAGAGCAACGATAGCCATTTGTTCGAAATTATGTTCCATAGATAATATTATTAAATGTCTTGTAAAATAAAATTATGGCAATATCACGTTGACAGGTTGTTTAATTTCATTTCAAAGTTCGAGCACTCTTAATGAAAAACCCTAAAAACTGCTTGCTGCCATCTTCTGGGAGTGGTTTATCAACTCATTATGTAAAGATGGCAGAGAGCTATCGAAATTGACCGAACCTTAAGAATAAGTGGAGTTAGACTGTATATAAGTTGTGATGGAAGTTTTTTTTAAATATATTTTCAATATCAATTAAATTACGCGTATCACATCGATATCCATATTGACATTAAAAGATTTTTCACAATTAACGTTTGCAAAACAAGAGCTTCATTTTCATTTTACAAAAAATACTGTTTCTTCTTATTGTATCAGATCAGGTTTCCTTGACGTTTCTGTACCCTCGGATCATTGAAGGGCTACCCGGGACTAGTGGCCGTAGCATTCCAGTTAGCTCCACAAATTACCATTCGTTGCTTCCCATATGAATACCTGGGAAAAGATAATGAGATTGACTTTCCGTTGCCTTCCCTGATGGGTTATTCTGTAGGGGTCGACTTTACTTTGCTGGGTGGGTGCGGTTATCTGGCACGGACATTTGCCATTCTTCCTCTCACTATCCATTATGACACTGACAATAATGTCAGTAATCACGTTGCCAGGGTTTGTTGGGCCTAAAGACCGCTCGTGGACATTAGTGATCAGGAGTTGTTGGCATTGCTGCTGATGTTACGCAGTTTTGCTTTTCGTGATATTTTATCGAAGATTCATCTTCTTCTTTTTGTGCCGTGTTAGGTCCCCTTACGTTGGAAATCACTACAACGAAAACATCTCTACGAAAGTACGTTCAGAAGACAAACACTCTTAAAAAAACTTACGCCGAGGATTTCAATCAATGATATTAGAATTTATTTTACAATCTTCAATAAGAGCAGAAAATAGCTCATTTTTATAAAAAAGGAATCTGGTCATGTCCAGGCTTGAAATCAAGTCCCCTTGATCAGGAGCCAAGCGTTCTATCCTACACCACCACGCTTTTGACGTTAGAGAGTATCTTGGCTTCCTAATGTCGAACTCTCTCTAATGCGTTCCTGGTATAATACTACAGGCAAAATATTATATACTGTATGTATTATAATTTACCTGTACTCAATACATGATTTAAGCATAAATATTGTTTGTAATGTCTGTTGAGATAATAAACTGATTTGATTTGATTTGATCTCTTGGAATTTGGAGCAGGCTCTCCTTTTTCTTGTTCAATCCAAGATAACTCCATTTTGCCAAACTAACCGCAGTCCCTCTATCTTACCCATGATTATTAGGTTAAATCACCATGATTATGGAAATAGATATATTATCTAGCAAACATCCTCATCACGCCTTACCAACCACTAGAAAAAAATCATTTTAATTTAAAATAACACGATTGTCAGCTGTAAAACACCGGAATGTTCATCACATGATTTTTTTTAGTTTGTAGAAAATAAAAACTGAATTTATATTATCTCTTACACAAAGTAAGTTAATGTATGAAAAACTTTAGGAATACCTATACATATCATTTTTTATATTTCGACATGTTATTTACGAAAATATTATTTGTATATATTAATAGAATAATGGTTTATTTATAGATAAACCCTTTGTTTGTTGTTTGCTTTTGAACTCAACTTGGGAAGATAGTTGTTTTGTTCAGAATCTTAGTTGTCCAAAAATAACAAAGGGTGTGAAAATAGATACCTCCGAAAATAAACCCTCAACGCAGAATAATGTAATCTTCTTACATCACTGATATCAAAATGCTTCGTATATCGTGGACCGATAAGATCAGTAATGCATACGAACTACAGAGAGCGGAGCTAATAAAGAGCTTTCCAGTCTAGTGCTAAGGTTAGAAAGGTCTCATATTTGGGTCATGTGTTAAAGGGAGAAAAATATCACCTTCTTAGGCTTACTATAATGGGTAAGAGAGAAGGATGGTGGGGAGTTGTCAGAAGGCAGTTATCCTGGCTGCGGAATATAAGGGATTGAATAGGAATGAAGAGAGTTAAGAACCTGTTCCAAGTAGCACAGAACTGAGGTGCCATGTCTGCAGTAATCGCCAATGTTGTGGAACCTGACACGGCACCAGGAGAAAAAGTGTATCAATGATCCCCAGAATGACTTTCTTATTTAATTATAATTAGGATTGTTTTAAATAAACAAAAAGGTCAGTTATGGCAACTTTGGAGTTTTAAAATTGACGCATTTTATTATGAATGAAAACACTGTTTTTTTGACATTGAGTTTATTTTCCTTGTAGTGATTCGAAAGATTTACACCTTCATTATCGGGAGAACGATATTCTCGGTTCATATCATTCTCCCGATGATGAAGGTGTTAAGCCTTCGAAACATGTCGAGAAAAATAAATTAATGTTTTTAATTGAAATTTCTTGGCAGAAGTTCATTTTAAATAATGAAAACCAAAAAAATTGATTTAAAATTTCTTAACTATTATGTACTCGTATTAAGTGTGCTTCCACTTGTGTTTATGTTCAAACCAGAAGATGGCAGCAAGCTACCGAAACCGGTCGAACATAAACACAAGTGGAGGCACACTAAATACATAATAATAAATAAATTTTGCATCATTTTTTTGTTTGTTTTCATTACTTAGAGAAAAATAAACTCAAAAGTGGAAAAAAACTATGATTTGATTCATAAAAAACGTCATAATTGAATTTTACAATGTTAGGTATTGTTTATCTAAAATTTTAAAATTAAGTAAATGTTTTAAATTGAAACCTTTCAGCCATATCTCAAACTTCAAGTTTGGTAACTCTGAACTGTGAGATTAATTTGGGCCTATTTATCTTTATTTCCACAATTAGCCCTCACACTCACACCCTTATTCAGAAAACACTTATCGCAGATTACTCTTATCGCCAAGAGTGCGAATAGCCAACTTGCCTGATGAAATGGCTAGGGAATGTATAGAAGCACTGTTCATTAATATTAATCCATTTCCCCTGGTGTTTACTCCCCAGAAGGCAAAATTACCGAAATTGTTTTTCCCAGTATCCAATAGGATTGACTTGCTGACTAATGATCCTCGAACGCAAATCTAGATAGTATTGTAATTTGTAATCTGAATAAAAAGGTCAAACTTTAATACTCGTAAATACAAATGTTCAGAAAGTTTCTTAGTTAGACTAGGGCACAAATTAACGTAATTAAATATTGTACCAAAAAATAACCCTTAATGAAGAATCTCCCGGCTCAAAATAGTGAAGTCCAACTAACGGCTAGGCCGAAAAGGTCAGTAACGTCGAAGTACTTAGGAGAGCCGGAGCCAAGAGAGAGCTGTTGTCGAATGTCAAAGTGAAAAAGGTCTCATATTTGGGTCACGTGCTGCGTGGAGAAAAGTACCGCCTCCTCCGACTTATATTGGAGGGCAAGATAGAGGGAAGACGGGGAGTTGGCAGAAAACAGATGTCCTGGCTGCGCAACATTAGAGAGTGGACCGGAATGAGGACGGTGGATGACCTGTTTCGGGCAGCGCAGGACAGGGAGGTTTTCGCCGGAGTGATCGCCAACGTCGGGGGGACCTGACACGGCACAGGAAGAAGAAGAAGAATGAACAATATTATAATATTTGCAATGAATTTAATAAGTCATCTAACTTACTATTTGGCACTTCTATATTGGCACCATTCTATATTTGATCAATAAAACCGATACTCAAAAGATGCAAATAATTCAAAAGAGAGCAATGAGAATTGTATTAAGACGATGCTTAAAGATTTGAAGATGCTGTCAATAAGACAGAGGGTCACCTTAAATACGAGGGGTGGGCTTCTTACAAAATATTTGTGTTTACAGGCTGCTTACAATTTTTAAGTTTTAAAGTTATTAATTCTTTTCTTGTTGTCAAATTTCTTATTTGTGTTTTGTGCCTAATTGCTCTTTTTAAATTTATTTTCATTATAATGGATTTAAAAATGTCATATACTACTCGTAGTTGTAAGAAATACGTAATTATTAATAACTAAATAAATAAATATGTAAAAAAAAACTTCCATACTTCCATACGTGTGAAGCTTGGAGCTGAAAAAAAAGATGAAAGTATGATAAATTCTCTAGAATTGAGATCACTGAGAAGAATGTGCGGGAAAACGTTATATGATAGAAGTCGTAACTACGAAATAAGGAATAAATGTAAGGCAGATGATTGCATCGAATGTAAACTTAAAAAAGATCCCTGAGATGGTTTGAAAATATTAAACGAATTGGCGAGAGAAGAATAGTAAAAATACTGTGTACATGTAGTGTGAGTGGAAAAAGAACACATGAAAGACCAAGAAAAGCATGGCATGACTAAATTAATGAAATACTAAAAAGCTGCCAAATTCGAATTCGAAAAAACCGACGAGCGTGCATGTTACGATGTATGAATGTAAAGGAAGCTAGAGAGGAATATCAGGTCAGAGTAGTATAGCGGTCCATTCTCTCTGCCTGCCCTTCTGGGAAACGGCGTAATGCTAAGTTAGTTAGTTATATTTGGCATATAATAATGATGCCTAAAGAAAAGTGTACAGTTAATTGAGAAATGGACATACATTAAGCCATTTAACTTTCCTCACTTCGTGCCAAATCGCTTACTCTTCGTGTTTTTAGAATTGGCAATTTCCTTTCAAAGAAAACTGAAATTTGAAATTTGCTCAAATGTAAATATCTGCTGGGTAATAAATGGGTGAGCAAACTTTATTTGTTATTTATAGTAGATGTTGCTAAGTTAAATCAAGAATATATTTTATTAGGATATTATAAATTCTTCATCGTTCACCTAATATTAAAAATGTTTACCGTTTTAGAAAAACATGTGTTTGTTTTACTCTACTTTCTTAAGTAAGATTATTTAACATTTTTATGCCAAAATTATAATTGTAATGCCGACAACGAAGGTGCTTTCACTTGTGGTGTTACCAAACCTTGCACTTTTGGAAACGAAACAAAGTTGTCCAAACCCTCCACCACAATGATTATAGAATAAGAATTTAGCATTTTTAGGGCCACCGCTCCCAAACTAGCTTGCCATTGACACGACAAAGAAAACATAATTATGATTATATGTGAAAGCGATTTAAAATTAAATGTGTAACAACTGTTAATTTGGAACGAAACCGTCGATTTTTGTAATAAAAACTTACCTATATTTGTAAAATGTATACTTATATCTGTATACGATGGAACGATGGAATGGGGAATCTTGTAATTACATAAAGCGTGCGCTTAACCCAACCAATGACAGGTCATAAGTCCTGTAAACACCTTGATCATCCATATTCAGTTTCCAGTTTGTTTCTTCGTCTCTATTGAGATACAATTAAAAATTTAAAACTAACCTATGTTAAAATATACAAGTTTTTAAAAAGAACTGTTGAATATAAATAAATACAGTTTATATGAAGTTAAAAAAATAATTGTGTTTAGAACGTTCAACGTACGTATTGATTGGTTAGATTTTAAATAGATGTTTCGTATTTAGTTTATATTCATATTCACTTTGTGTTGTAGTTTTCATATTTGAATAAATAGAATAACACTTTGTATTTTTTGATTTGTAAATATGTTTCAGTCCTTCTTTAATGTACTAATTTTTAACTGGGTACATGTTAAAGGACCGAATATGTTTGTAAATTAAAAAATAAAGTATTGTGAAAAAACAAAGTGTTTTTCTATTTCTTCAATGATGTTTCATAAATTTATTTGTATGTTTAATACATCTACAATCATGATACGTATATAAAGGTGTTAACATATACATCTATAAAATATTCAAATGTGGAATGGTGATAAATATAAAAGGCTCTAATTATCAAAAAAAAACACTTTCTTTTATTGACGAATGTCTGGTAATAGTAGTAATTTCGTTGACGATTTCATATAATTTTACGTTTATCATCAACAACACTACCTAGTACCAGTATTTTTTTCCCTGTTTGAGACCTGAATAAATAATAACCAAACACGAACCGCGGTCAAAAATTAACATCGGACCTTAAGGTTGTTCCACACGCAACCCTTTATCCCCCTGAATTTAATAAGGTTTGAAGAATACAATTTTATTCTGAAGAGAATTTCAGGTTATACTCGTATATGTTAATTAATCAACTAACTGATTTAACATATTGTTTTTTTCTCTAAGTGTTGAGTATAGTGTATACAATATCGCTAAAACTACACAATTTTAATGTATTTATCAATGTCCCGTTTAAGACAAATATCAACCTTCACCAGAATATTATCCTCGAATTAATGAAACGATTGAAAATGAAATGCAAGATCGAAATGGCCCAAATGACTAAATATAATATATAATATATCTATATGTATAAATGTTTGCGTGTCTGTCTCTGATTTTCTCAAAAATTACAAAACCGATTTCGCTGAAAATTTCACAGTTGGTTCTTATAATTGCCAGGAAGGTTTTGAGAGAAGTTTAAATTAAATCCAATCTTCTTTTGCTTTTATTGAAAAAAACGTATGCTTAGAAATATTGACACAACGTTGCAATCGAATACGCGTGTGTTTTTATACAAGAAGTGGCCTTGGGTGGGGAATGGTTGGAATTAGATTCAGAATCGAATGAAACGAGAGTAGCCATGGGTGTGGGCTGGTGGTTTCGGGTGGGGAACATTGAATCACTATTTGGGACCATTTTAAATTTAACGAAACTGACCCACAGCAACGCGTGGCTGAGTACAACTAGTAATGAACGTAAAACAATATAATTAAAAATCCCTTATCTTCTTCTTCTTCAAGTACCCTGTCGGGTCCCCTCTTCCACATTTCGGATGCCGGTTCACTCTCTCACGTTTCGCAGCCAGGACATTTGTCTCCTTCCAGGCCCTCGGCGTCCCTCAATTTTCCTTTCCAATATCAGTTGGAGAAGGTGGAATTTTTCCTCACGCAGCACATGACCCAGATGTGAGATCTTTCGAAACTTGATAGTTGATAACAGTTCCCTGTCAACTCTAGCTCGCCTCAGCATTTCGGTATTGGTAACCATGTCTGTCCAGGGAACTCCGAGCATTCGGCGATGGAGCCACATTTCAAATGCTTCCAGTCTGTTCATTGAGTTAACTTTCAAGGTCCTCATTTCACACCCGTACAATAAAACAGACCACACATAGCATTTTCTGCAAAATACCTTATAATTTTATATAAATCTATTTAGTTTAATTCAACTCGGTATTATGGATTCTACGCGTTTCAGCAGCTCGTTGCCATCTTCCGGTGGCAACGAGCTATTAAACTTAATAATTTTTATATTATTAGTGTGTTTCAAAGGAATTCCTTATAATCAAATATTTTCATTATTTTATAAAAATCTCACAAATATTTGTTTTAATATTTTACAACAATGCTCAATTACTTTTATACCCTATTTCGATACCAGTATACTAGTACATTAATATACCATTCCATAAAAATTAATTGTGTTGGTAATGTGGCTGGTAATATTGTGTCTTTTGGAATCCAAAATTAAATCCTAATTGTTGATTGGCTTCCTATTGTTCTGAATCGATATTGCGATTAATATTTAAACACCATGAAAGGTTGTCACTTTGACGCTTTCGAACAAATCAGAAACAAAGAACTTTTCGAGTGGCGTACGTTACGTGAACTCTGTGTTAGGCCTCTAAATGGAAATCTTTATTTCCATCACGTAAACATTGCGCCCGACTGGGTGCATATTTTAAATTAACGAGTGTAACTCCGGCTTTATTAAAATGTTCGTTCCGTCATACAGTGAAAAATGAAACGGTTATAAAAAATTATAAAGCTTTAAATAAAATTTATTATTCCCAACACACGCACATTGAAATTCATAACACCTAGCTATTAAAAATATTTTCAACATACTGATAAAAGTATTTTCGTTAACGATAAGCTACAAAGTAACGGTTTTATGTTGTTTCTTACCGATACAGGTAAAAAGTATATAATTATTCAACCTTACTGTGGTTAACTGCGCATTTTAAAATATGAAATTTTTTATAGTCTCTCTCTGGTTTCAATCCTGGGATTGGTTTGCAGCAATTTCCTCTATTCTTCTCTTCCATTCTTCCGTCTCTTATGCGCCTCTTTTGAAATCGGCATATGATGAGCAGCGCACGTCCACCAACAGGTCCTCCAGGTACTCTCGGCGTTGGCGTCCCTCGGTCATACCCTCCATTATGGCATGCAAGAGGCCTTCTTCAAGGTCCTGAGCAGGTGCCTTCCTCCTTCGATTCTTTGGAGAATCTCCTTATTTGTGATGTGGTCTCTCCAGGAAATTCTTAATAGTCTTCTATAGGACCACATCTCAAAAGCCTCTAGTCTCCGTTTATCTCTTTCGGATAGGCACCATGTCTCGCAGCTGTTCATCAAGATACTCCATACATAGGTCTTGATGAGGAGTATTCTCAGTTTTAGTTCTATATTATTTGATTCTAGTATTTTCGACATTTTATTAAATGCAAGCCTAGTATATATAATCATATATTTTTTTAGTATATATAATCATATAGGGAACCCTCAAATTTCGGATAAGAAATGAGACGATAAGTTTTTTTTGTGGTGTTGAGGACATACGAGTAGTACGATGGGGAAGAAGCAATAAGCGCTTTTGAAGGGATAACGCGGACCCCATGAAGAATACACGAATTGCAAAAAATGTTAAAAAAGAATACCCCAGCATTTAGAGATTAGCAGGGAAGTCACCGAAGAGATGGAGAGATGGCTATACATCATCACCCCATGACAGCACACCGACATTAACAAATCATCTGACCTAAAATAAGAATAACTAATACATTTCATTTAGGTTTATACAATGTAAATTCTTGAAACTTCTTGAATGATCAATTCTTCTTCTTCAATTAGCTTGAATGATCTACGGATTTATCTCCTCTTGCGATTCGGAAGACCAGCATCTCTCCATCTTTTGTGATTTCTGTTAGTGTCCATACGATTTACATTGTTTCACCAGAATTGTTTTTTCGTTCTGCTCCATCTTAAGATGTCCTCAATATCACAGATTTGACTTATTTTCGTATATATCTTTGTATTTATTGAAGTTAATTAGGTTACTTTTACTTAAATTGATACTAGTAATAAAATAGGATTGCCACATTAATGCGTAATAAATAAACAATGATTTTATCTCATTTGATAATGAATACAAATCAAAGCAGCAATTGCATTGAAAGGTTACGTGAATAAACTCATGTAAACAAAAAAGTTTCTTGTATATTCGCCATCACTTTTTGGTGTGGATTCACATTTCATAAACATTATATTTTATATATAATATCATATTTATATTTATTTTTAATACACTGAGGAATGGCGTGTACGGCTCGAAATATGTTAGTGAAAACTGTAAAAGTGTTAATTGTATCTAGATACGAAGGTGTAAATTGTTTTTTGGAAACAGAATATGGTAGTCGAGGCGTTTACAGGACTTATGACCTGTCATTGGTTGGGTTTAACGATCGCTTTATGTTAACAACATTCCCCATTCCGCCCTTCTTACGACCACCACGTCTGACAAATTGTTGAAAGATGTATATATGCTACTCAGTTAAGAAACACTTCACATTTTTTAGGTCAATCTACCCTAGCGCCATCTATTATGTAATTAATAATGTAAAAATTAATTCTTAAAAATGATTAACCCGCAATGGGTAAAATCCAGTATTTGTCTACAAGTATTTGTATACGAGTACATTCAAAAAACAAATTGTAAAAGTGTTTCACAAAAACAATGTTTTTCAAAACTTTGTAAAAAAATGCATTTAATTATTTTTATTCAGTAGTTCGACTGTCATCATGCCTAAAGTTCATCAAAGAGTATGATGAATAATTTAAAATTCAGAACACGAAAATTCCTCTTCTTGCTATATTTGTTATGTTAAATTTCATTACATTTAATTTACAATAAAAACTAATTTGAAACCATTTCCCCGTCTTTGTAGTCGACCTAAGTATTATTTGGTAATGATTTTGCAATGTCAGCAAATTACTAAAAAAATATATACGAATCCGGAATTTTCTGAGCGAGGGTAAAACCAGAAACCAGATGTTCTACATGTTCGTATGCCCTTTCCTTCATTAGGAGGATATCTTATCCTCTTTGAACAAATTAAATTACTTTTTTGCGAATGTTCCGCATTCTTTCGTTCTGGGTCTTGGTACCGGGAAGTCATTTAAAAACAGAGTGAAGGACTCCATTTCAATGGCGACTGACGTTTCATTTCTAATTAGAAAAGCAATTATTATGGTCTGAGAGTTCAATTAAATCCGTACAAAGGAAATGGTATCAAGTAATGGATTCAGAAGACGTGCCCTCTCTAATTGAATAATAGCCTCGATATGGTACCTCCAGTTATATTAACGATTCGTTCAAGTGTTTTTCGATTGATCATTCAGATTCAATAATTTGATTTTCATGAAAATCATCTTTCTTCTATTGAAATAAAATTGTACTGAAAAAATCAGCACTTTTAATACAAATATTTTGTTGATAATCCTGAGATTATGGATGAAATGAATAAGTGCACACTTTTATAAACTAAATAGATTTATATTTCCGTATGGAGCACTTACAAACATGTAGTATATTAGTGCGGTGGCATTATTAAATATAATTTAAAAACAGTTTTCAACTAGTTTTTCCACCACTTTATTTTTGCTGTGTCAGAGATACAAAAAAATGATTTTGACAGTTTTTTTACCCTGATTCAGCTACGGTTGGATAAAAAACCTGTTGGTTGTTTAATAAAACACAATAACGTAGTGTAAAAACGAATTTTCTGTATTTTTTATACTTAAAAATTATATGAATTGTATCTCAATAGAGACGAAGATTTTAATTATTTGGAAACAAAATATGGTGGTCGAGGCATTTACAGAACGATCGCTTTATGTAATACAACATTCCCCATTCCACCCTTCTTAAGAACACCACGTCTGGTAATTATTTTTGAAAGTTTTATATATGCTACATGTTGAGAAATATTTCTCATATTTTAGTTCAATCTACACTAGCGCTTTCTATTGAAATTAGATGGAAGCATTAAGCAGAAAATATTTATTAATGTAATGTGAAAGGCTATCAACCCAATTATCACACATTATTAGATAACGCCTGGAGAAAACTCTCACATTTTTATGTGCAACTTTGACCAGTTTTAATAAAACTTTTTGTTTTTTTTGAATGTATACAAATACTGGATTTTACCCGTAATGGATAAAATCAAATACTAGTACAAATACTGGATTTTACCCGTAATGGGTAAAATCCAGTATTTGTATACATTCAAAAAAACAAAATGTTTTTACAAATTATTTGTTAAAGAATATTATAATTTATACAGAAATATGTGGAAGTGATATATAACATTAAATAGTTATTTAGAGCCGACACAGCTTGAACCAAACAACTCTTGCGCATCAACGAGATGAAAGTACTTATATGCATAGCCGAAAAAATCCTTTGTGACTGAAAAAGAAATACTGGAAATCGAAGAATTTGCTAGGTTGCAGACATTCTCAGATGGGGGTGTAAAGAAGAAAATACTGGAACAAGCATGTCTCCCGAATGCAAGAAAATAGGATCCGAAAATAGCTCGAGATAGTCTACCGGAAGGTTTCTGACCACGTAGCCGACCACCAAAAAGATGGCGAGATAGTTGGTGGTCCATTTCCCAGGAGGACGGAGATGAAACTAATAACAAGTCATCAGAACTATTAGAAGAAGAAGAAGTTATACCCTACTTTTTTCCGTGCAAAATACATTTTTATTGTGTCATAGAAAGATTATTTTATAAAATTAATTGAATAAGAATGGAGGATGTGAAAATAGGTGTTCTTATATCAATTGCAGTAAAAATTTAAAAATATTTACATAAAAATAGTATGTAAGAACCGTTTGTATCAATAATTCATTTTATGTTCTTCTATTATTTTCAATTTTCTTTTTCTCCCAAAGCCATTTATAACAGTGCGACAAGACATCGTAAACTTTCATTTCTGTCTGTGTATCCTGGACCAAAACTAGGTTAATGATCTTCTTGAGTCTGTGTCGCCCGACTTTAATACAAGCACCTTCAAATAAATTTTTCTTATAAGATGAACAAATACAGCGTCATAATTTTATCGCTTTTCACCAAAGCGAGCATTGGATATTGCTGCCATAAACCTTAAAGTTAATTATTAAAAATGCTATAAACATCCATTATCGAATGCGGTGATGTTTTTTCAAATATAATAATACAAAAAAAAACGATATCAACATGTACGTATATTCAATGATTTAACTGAAATCTCTTGATGGAAGTTAATTTTAAATAATAATTAAATAAAACGACGTTTTTTATAACGAGGACTGGTGACCCAGACCCAGTCTGTCGATAACAGCGAACCTGGCGAAACCGGCCGCTGTCAAAATAAAGACAAACGTGGAAGTAGTTATAAAAAACATCGATTTATTAATTTGTCATGTTCATACTCGTATACGAGTATATCTTAATCTCTTGTAATTTACCCAATAATTGAAAACATATGAAATAAAACGACTGTAATATTTCTTAAACAATGATTTAAAACTCCATACTAAAATATTAATACGAAAGAACCGTCTATTTTTTAGAAGTTTTAATTATATTTTATATGAATGACATGTTTTGCCTGACATGATCCATATTTGATAAATAAAATTAATAAAACTTCTAGAAAACAAACGTTTATATTTGTGTTAATAAAATAAAACGGCGTTTTTCATGAACTATTAACGCTTTTGCCTTTTCGACTGCGACCGGTTTCATTCGGGAAGGAAAATTAAAAAAAAAAGTTTCGAATTGCCGTGCCCGTATTCGATAGAACTAAAATATATGTTTATTTGAAATAAAATGTAAGCAGAATTAAAAGAGTGATTCGTTCACTTCATCATCATCAGGACATCAGTATTTGTCGTTTTTATTTAAATGGACGCCAAATGATTCTTCATTCTATTATATAGAAATGGAAGGCATAAACATTTTATGAATCAAATTTAGACTTGATGGAAGATTTTCTGATCGTTTTAATAAAATAATTGTCAATCATAAAAAAAGCTTCACTATTCGAAACTATTATATACTAAGTACCGAGATGCTTATTATTTGAATTAATTGTGTTTCTATGAAACGCTCAATAATGAAATATTATACACAAATATAAATAATAACTACTCGTATTTAAAAATATAAAAGAGATATCGGAAGAAGGATTGGAGCTGGAAACAAAATAAATGGTGCACTCAAAGTCATTATCGCAAATATAAATATATCGACAGATGCAAAGCTGGCAGTGCACATTGGAGTTCTAGTGCCGACCCTTATGTATGGAAGTGAAGCTTGGAGCTGGCAGAAGAAGGATAAGAGTAGGATAAATACCGTAGAAATGAGGTCACTAAGAAGGATGTGCGGAAAAACAATGTATGATAGAATATCTATTTATGAAGTAAGAAAGGAATGTAAGGCGGATGAATAAAATCGAGAAAGGGTCACTTAGATGGTTTGGACATATGGAACGAATGGATGAGGGAAGAATGGTTTAAAATATATATACAAGTAGTGTGAATGGAAAAAGAAGTCGAGGAAGGCCATGGAAGACAAGTCATGACCAAATTAATCAATTACTGAAAGGCGTGTGGATGTTAGAGGCGCGAGAGTCATGTCAGGATAGAACAATGTGGCGATCCATCCTCTCTGCCAACCCCTGCGGGGAAACGGCGTGATGGTTAGTTCGTTAATTAATTAGTATAAAGAAAATAGTGTAAAGTAGATAAAGCTGATTTTAATTGTAAACCAATATTATTGTTTTATCAGAAATTTCCGTTAGCCAATTTGTTTGGAATTGAACTGGGAAATTGTTTGTAGAATTTTTACTTTTCTACGTGTATACTCGTATATACAAAAAATGATAAAAAGTTACGTTGCTTGAACAATGATGTTGAAAATTCCATATTAAATAATTAATAGGAAAGTAAACGTCTGTTTACTACAAGTTTTATTATAATATACGAGAATGACATGTTTCGCCTGTTTAACATTATCATATGTAGCGAAAATCAAAAAAGTTTTTGTTTCTATAAACGAGTTAAAGGATGTAACGGTAATAAAGGTAAACCAAAGATTCTGCTCGGCATTTTTTCAATATTACATTTTCTATTTTTTGCACTATCTGTAGGTTCTGTTTTCTTTGACAAATTTTTTTATGAATTAAAACACTGATTTGTCCACTTTTGAGCTAATTTTTCTCCACCTGTTTCGAAGGCTTACACCTTCATCACCAGGAGAACGATATAAACATTAGTTTATATCGTTTTCCCGAAGATGAAGATGTAGTAAACCTTCGAAACATGTCGAGTAAAATAAACTCAAAAGTGGAAAATACAGTGTTTTAATTCATAAAAAAATTTGTCATTATGGAATTCCACAGTATTAACGCTTTAAGTTTATCTAATTTATTAAACAGTAAATATATGGAAAACTTCATTTATTGTTTCTTGGACAAATATGTAAAACGCCATGTAAAATAATTAAGAAATTTGATTATATTCTATGTGAATGACATGTTTCGCCTGTCAGAGGCATTATCAAATGCATCAAAAATCAAACACGTTTTTGTTTTTATACACAAGTAAAAATAGCATAATATGGCAATTAAGATAAACCAATGTTATTGCTCAACATTTTTTTAAAAGTGTTATTAAAAATGAAAACGAAAAAGACATTTTAATATTGAAAGTTGTCGTTAAAACTCCATTATACAATAAATTATAATGAAAACTTTTGAGAATTTACCTGGATTTAAAGAATGCCCGCGAAAGGCGAAACAAATTTGTACAAGTATTTATATATTTCAATATATAGGGTAAATAAAAAATCTAGTGATAAATTCAATATATTCAGTATATAGGGTATTCAATAAAAATCATAAAAATTCAAAATATCAAATAAAAATTCAATATATAAGGTAAATAAAAAGTCTAAGTGGCAAGGATGTATGAGGCATGCAAAAAGAGTGACTTGGTGATGAATGTGTCTAAATCTAATGTGATGGTTTTCGAGAAAGAATAATGTATGACGATTTGTGATATAAGTGCGATGGGCGAGAAATTGGAGCAAGATACTGAATTTACGTATCTGGGAAGCATGTTTACAAGAGACGGAAAAATGGAGAAAGACATCGAAAGGAGGGTTGGTGCTGGGAATAAAATAAATGGCGCACTCAAAGTCATTACTGCAAATAGAAATATATCCACAGAAGCAAAGATGGCAGTACACAATGGAGTTCTAGTGACAACCCTCATGTATGGAAGTGAAGCTTGGAGCTGGCAAAAGAAGGATGAAAGCAGGATAAACGCCGTAGAAATGAGATCACTAAGAAGAAACGTGTGCGGGAAAACGTTGTATGATAGAATACCGAACGATGAAATAAGAAAGAAATGTAAGGCAGATGACTGCATCATGAATAAAATTAAAAAAGGATCCCTGAGATGGTTCGGACATATGGAACGAATGGATGAGAGTAGAATGGTTAAAAAGTTGTACACAAGCAGTGTGAGTGGGAAAAGAAGCCGAGGACGACCGAGGAAAAAATGGCATGACCAAATCAACCAATTACTAAAAGGCGGCCACATTCGAAGTCGGAATAATCGACGTGCGTGTATGGTGCGATGTATGAATGTGGAGGAAGCCCGAGAGTTGTGCCAGGACAGGCCAGTGTGGCAATCCATCCTCTCTGCCTACCCCTCCGGGGAAATGGCGTGATGGTTAGTTAGTTAGTAGTTAAAAAATCTATGTAAAACCGATAAAAATATCGGGTTTTAATTATAATTTATGATAGAGTTTTACAAAATAACAACCGTAAACATCAATTTTAAAATGTGTCTTTTTGCATCATTAAAAGTTTCTAATGTTTCTATTAGACAGTCAAAAGATGGCACATATCTGTCATGTTTCATTCAATTATAGTTGTACCCTGAATAACAAGCTATTCCTAAAATATACGACTAGATAAATAGGAAGCAGCGTACACCACGTGCGCCTCTGTTGTCAAAATTAGGAAAGCTTCTCTTGAATAATTAATCAGAGTTTATGTGAATATCGATTTCTGTTAAAATTGTGACTATAGCGAGGTATTGCTACGACAATTTTGTAATAACTCTGTTTGTTTAAGCTTAAATGGCAGTGCACAATGGCGTTCTTGTATACGTCCCATATATTTGAATTAGACAAATATCTAAAAAAGAATGAAAGTTGAACAAAAATGATGGAATTGATATAATATTATGATGAAATAATACTTAATATTAATATGATTGTGTGTCAAATACGTGTAAAAATAAGATGGTTCAAGTGCATGAAAATAATCGCGAATAAAATATACGTATTGTTTCTTAAAAATGATGTAAAATTCCATAATAATTTATTAATGCGGGTGAAAACGTCTGTTTTCTAAAAGTTTTATTATAATTGATGTAAATGACATGTTTCGCCTGTCTAAGGCATTATCAAATGTCTTAGACAGGTGAAACATGTCATTCACATGAATTATAATAAAACTTTAAGAAAATATAAATCAAGAAATATAAAAAAAAAAAAGCATATTTAGTTAAAATCCACTAATGCTTGTGTCTTCAACCAGTTTCAGCCGCTCGCTATCATTTTCTACGAGTATATCAGATTTTTTTTTTTATTATTTACAAATATGGTCGTTTGACTAATAAATGTCATAAGATGAATCTGTAAGAAGTCATGGTCACCTCAAAGTACTATTTATGGTTTATTTTATAAAATAAATTAAATTACTGATAAAATTTATTTTATTTAAAATACTTGTTATTTCATACCTCTGACTGCCCCTAACCCATTCAGACATTAGTTATGGAGGGTAAAATAATAAATGTTAAGAATAAATAAATCAATTACTTAAAGACAGACTAACATTTGAATTCCGAAAAAAAATTGCGTGCATATTACTATATATGGATATAGAAGAAGCTCAAAAGGTATCAAAAGTATATATAAAAAATATAAAACAATGGGGATGTCTCTCTATAGTATAGAAGTTTTTATTATATATAGTGTTGTGACCTCGGTATAGAATGGTAGAGTCTATACCATTCTATACCTAGGTACATAGCATGAGCTTTTTGCTTCACATGTCTACAATTATGTGGAATTAACAATAAACAGGTTTAATTGTTTCTAAACAAAATATAATAAAATATTATTTCGATTTCATTTCAATGACAAGTAATAAATATTTTATTTTACTCAAGCCTTCTTATTTCTATACACAAACAACGCTTTTTTCCAATACAAAGAAATGACTAAAGCAGAATTGAAATGTTCAGAATTTCTCCGATGCGAACATTATTGTTAAACAAAAATAATCAGCAGATATTTGACACCTGTGATCATTCATCACTGATTACATTCTCAGTGTGAAGTTTTCCCATTAAGGTTCCGATATCATCTGGAAATTCTTCAGCGCAAGTAAACGTAATCATAATGTTCAATTTACAGACTTGGCTGGAGAGGAAACTGTATTGAAAATCGTATCTATAAAACCTTATTAACTTTGCTAGTTCGGTGTTTTAGTTTCACCGTTCCGAACATATCAAATTTAATGATTGATCTGTTTTCAAGAAAACTTATTGAAAATGTTACACTCTCGATCAATTTCGTATTTGGAATTTCTAAATATTTGCTCTTCATGAAAATTATTAAATTGAGGGTTAACACTTATATGGTTCGATTAATTATATTTAAAAATACTTTAACTAGTTTTTACAACACTTTATTTTTGACAAAATCAACGGGTTTTGCTCCCGTCAAAAGCTTCGTCAAGTTTACAAAAAAAAACATAATTATTTTGTAACCCTGAGGAAGCTCCGGAGCGAGCGAAACCGGTTGGTTTTCACAAAAATAAAGTAATGTGAAAACTAATAAAAAGTGTTTTAAAAATATTTTTAATAATACCACACCTTAAATATTAAAACTATTTCATTTATATTTGCCAACACTTTGTGCTGTGGATTGACATTTGAAAAACTTTTTGGAAACATTGTATTATCACAACACTTTTTTTGCACTTTTCACAAACATGTTCCGAGACACAAACTTCCCTTCTTCAGTGTATGCGTTTAAAGGTGTAGGGAAGTTTGTATCCCGAAACATGTATGTGAGAAGTGCAAAAAAGTGTTGTAATAATACGATGTTTCCAAAAAGTTATTCAAATTCGAAAGTAAATATATTTGAACCTTATAAATGACAGATATTCAGTTGATCTAAGATAAAATATCCGTCTAAGATAAAACTCGCTCTGAATAAATCAAAATATAATGTAGAATTATAAACAAACTGTTAGTTTTTGATAGAATTAAAAATGGCCTTCGTTCTAAAATGGCAACAGCTATGACTGACACACTGAAGGTCCCGAGTTCGATTCACGGCGATGTCAGTGTGAAATAAATCACTGGTCTGGTAGAATTCACGTGACAATAAAAATGGCCATTGACCCAGTACTAATCACTTATCAAAAGAATCAATAGCTAAAAATTACATACAATTATTGGGTTTGATGAATTGGTTATATACGAAAATGAAAAAAAACAATGGGAAACTATCACATTGAATACCCAAGTGGCAACCCATGAACCAGCAAAAATGATAAATTTTGGTGCAACCCAATTCCTAGGATTGAAACTTTAAATAATTTAAGGCTGTTACATTGTGGAATTTCATACATATGAAAATTAAAACTCGATTTTTTTAACTGATGAATATATTATACTTTGGAAATTAAAAAACTTTGTTTAATCCACTATTTTTTAATAAAAAATATTATAAAACACTACATGTTTCGGAGGATATCTCCATCTTTAGGTATAAAAATATAACAAAAACTAAACAAAGAAAGACTAATAAAAAACGCATTTAAAATTCGTTACAATTTTTCAAATTTATTCAATAAGTTGATGAATATATTGTCCTTCACATCGGGGGAACGACAGGTATTGTTCTCTTGTAAAGCCTTCGGAATATGTCGAGAAAAATAAACTTGAAAGTGAAAACAATAGTGTTTTAATTAATAAAAAAAGTAATACTTCATTTTTATCGGAAAAATATTGTTATCAATCTAAATTTGGCAGTCGATTAACAAATATTATTTTATTGAAACGATGAATACTTAATCATTTTTCACGGAAAATTTCAATCAATTTTGTGTCTCTACGACATCTAAATCAGGGCGATGATTCCCCCTGGCGACAGATGACAAAACAATTTAAAATATTCCCGTCTATTCATCATCAATTTTTAAGCACTTATGATAGATTCGGGCGCGAGGAGGACTGACGTTATGAAGAATTCAATTTCCCGCACTCCGAGGGGAAGGGCTGCCACTCCGCAGATCATTGAGTGACACAGTTTGAAAATCCCACTACTCCCGCGTTTGATCAAAGTTAATAATGCCTCAAACCATTATCATGATACAGCAAAAGTTTTAGAATATACTCGTACATCATCACGTGGGCGTATTATTTTCGCACAATCCAGCAATCTGGATTTCTTATATATTCACGATCACTTTGTGTTGTGGATTCATAATTGAACAATATATTTTTTTAAACTTTTTAACGCAACATTTTATTAAAATTAAAAATAAAGATAATATTAAAAATTAAAATGTTTGGGGACACTAAAGCCCATCTTTTGTGTTTATATTAACACTTACATATATACTAAATGAATATATATTATACCTACATATAAATTTCTGTATGTATTTTTTATTTAATTATTTTTATTTGGTTTTATATATATTTCAAAAAATATTTATTTACTATTAAATTTATTACATTTATTCTCAAAAGAACCCTTAGGATGCAGATTATCCTTAAATGACAGAATGCTGGAACAGGTTGCAAAGTTTAGATATCTGGGAGTGGATCTGCTCAGTCAAAATGATCTTGTCAGTGAAACAATAGGACAAATCAACAAGGTTTCGGCGGTATCAGGTTGTCTCAAGGATATAATATGGAAAAACAAGTATATGAGAACTGACAGTTAGGTCAGAATATATAAAACCTGCGTAAGGCCTATACTGACATATAGCATTGAGACCAGAGCGGATACCACAAGAACGAAGGCTAAAGTACGGGTGGCAGAGATGAGGACGCTGAGGATGATAGCAGGAAAGACTATTCGCGATAGGGTGAGGAATACGGCCATCTGCGAGATCTGCAAGGTGGAGGATGTCGTGAGATGGGGCAGACAACGCAGAAGATACTGGAATGCGCACGTGCAGAGGATGGATCCCACCAAAATCCCACACGCTGTGGCGCAACAGAAGAGATGGAGAGATAGCTGGGAGTCAACCTCCCAAGAGAGGCCAGCCTGATTTCAGGAACAGACCAAAGGTCTATAAGGAGAAGAAGAAGAAGAAGAAGACATTTATTTTGGTTTCTGTGTCCCGAAAGATGTCCGTTTTGTTTTGAATTTATAATCATAATATAAATAGACAAAAACCGAATGTAATCAAGAAGAGAACGAGAATATTTTGAATACAAGAGAGTGAGAGAGAAATACACCGAATGCGCATGCCCGCATGCTCAGTAATGTTATTTATACTCAAACAAAGTTTTTTCATTAACAATTATAAAATGTTAAAGTATCATAGTGTTTCGGCCAAAACAATGGATAAAATAATATTGTAAACTGTTCAATTTAATAACTTTGTTTTATGCATCACAATTATATTTTATTTTACGCGACAGCTATTTCGTCAACCTTTGTTGACAACTTCAGGTATTAGATGATGTCAACATAGTTTGACGAAACAGCTGTCGCGTAAAATAAATACAATTGTAATACATAAAACAAGGTTACTTAATATAACAGTTTAAAATGTTAAGGTATCAGAGTGTTTCGGCCAAAACAATGGACTATTTAATGTGTAATATAATAAGTAAAACGTGTAAGGCGTGGGGTAGGCAGAAAGGACTCCTTTCCTAACATATTTTCCTCGATCCTCAACATTCATACATCGTGTCATGCATGCATATCGATTTCTCTGACTCCTCTCGTGGCCGATAGTCCCCGGTAGTACATTGCCTCGTGCATGGTTTAGAAACGGAAGATAAGTGAATTGAATTGTATCCTTTAGGGACAAATATTGTAGATAGCCAAGACAAATCCCGCGAAGCAAATGTGAAAAATAAAAATATTCAATACGTACTACGATACTTTACACTCATGCTTTTCAATTTCACCGTATACTCGTATATTTGTAGGGTGTCGGACTGATGAGGAGACTGATTAGTTGAGAGGGTCTCCTTCGCAATATGTCATCGTGATGTCGCCGAGGGGCGCAGGGTGGCAGGGAGGAATTGAGAAAGTTTTCTTAGATAAAAATAAAAATTTCACGCGAAACATTTTGTAGGTTTTTTTTCACCTGCCATAATAATTCATCGAAACCACACAAAACCATATACCTACCTTAAAATAATATAAATTTTGGATCAATTTTGATAAACTCAAAGCGTTAACACTGATTGATTCATAATGATGAATTTTTATATAATAAATTAAAACATTGTTTTTTTTTCTTCTAGTTCCGCGTTATATTGCCCAACATGTTTCGGTAGTTTTATGCTTTAATAATTAGAATAATTGTACATATTATTGAGATCTCCCGATGATACGTGTATACAGGGACTTTAAACGTGTCAAAAAAAAATTGTGCGTTATTTTAACTGAAGTATTTTAAAACTTATAACTGTTAATGCAAAAGCTTTGTTTTATATCACAATTATATATATTTTTTAAAGTTAAACAAACATATTATAACTTAATAACTCAGTTTCGAATGGCTCACTAATAATTAAGATTTACCGATTTGTTCTTTAATAATATTTTAAACTAAATTAACCAACGTTTTTCGAATGTTTATCTTTATAAATATATTACTGAAATCAATATAAAAAAAGATAATTTATAATATATTAAAGTTACATAACGCATATATAGTTAAAAAAAGGTACTTAACCAGTTTGCCGAGAAAATATAAACTTATAACATAAGATATAATATACTCGTAATATATCATATCATATCATAAGATAAATCCTACAAAAACTTCTCGATGGACTTATAAATACGATATATCCGAAGTGAGGAGTCCGTAAAAAGTTATTATAATACTTATTTCCCGATCATTTTATGTAGGGTTAGAGAGCTGATTTTCTTCAACGTTAAGCTTGAATAAAGCCTTAAGTGTATACAGAAAAAAAAAAAAAAAACTTAAGTGTTTTCCTTTCCTAATAAGATTGGTAATAAAAAAGTGACGAAGATATGGTATACACATATCAGGTGCAAATGGGAAGCGTGAGGAATTTTTTCTGAAATTCGTTTGGTTAACGCTGTCACAATACCAAAATACCAAAAAGAAACAGTCCTTTCCATTTTTATCCTCGCACCATCTAACTGTAAGTTTAACGCATTCCAATCTTTGTACCTTCTATGGTAGTATCGTTTAAGTCATATCTAGTCTCATTTTAGAAAAACAGCAGATATCGTCCCATGCTCAACATAAGCCTTTTCCAGATTTCTTCGCGTATTTCTATCTAATTCCTTCTGCATCCAGTCTCTAGATAACTAACTAACCATCACGCCGTTTCCCCGGAGGGGTAGGCAGAGAGGGTTGTTCTATCCTGACATAACTCTCTCGCCTCTTTTACATACACACATCGTGACATGCACGCTCGTCGATTGTTCCTACTTCGAACATGGCCACATTTCAGTAATTTATTAATTTGGTCATGCCATGTCTTCGTTGGCCTTCCTCGACTTCTTTTGCCATTCATTATATAATATATATCTTTTTAACCATTCTTCCATCATCCATTCCTTCCATATGTCCAAATCATCTCAAATAAAACAAAAAAAAATATTAAGTTAACAACTTTAAAATGTGACCGGAGGTATATTATATGTTGCTTTAAAATTTGTGAATATTATCAGAGTCCTTCCTGACTTGCGGCAAGCAATTAAATACTTTCAAACCCTTGTAAAAAAATCTGTTTTCGGAACCCCTTGATAATGGTTCCAATAATTCTAAAATTTGTTTTGTTTCTCGTTGGGTACCCATATATTTCATAATTGTAAGCAATCTGGTAACACAAATATTTTCTCAATTTGTAAGCTAAAATAAGTGTATTCAAGGTAAGCATGGTCTGTCTAATTGATATCATATTCAAATCCTCAAGCATCGTGTTAATTCATGCGCGTCTAGTGCACCTCAGTACAATTATCATTGGTCTATTATGAATTATTTGCATCTTCTGAGTATTGATTATATTAATCAAATATAGAACAGTGCAACAATAATTATAGTGAGGGGCAACTAACACATCGTACACCAGGTCTACATGTTCTCTGTCTAATTTATTTCTAATTCTGCCCAGAAAACCTACCCTTTTAGCAACTTTCTTAGTCACGTATGCGGCGTGCCAGTCAATTTTACAATACAATTTTATCTTAGAATTGTTAAAAAGTTGTACACAAGCAGCGTGAGTGGAAAAGGAAGCCGAGGACGACCGAGAAAAACATGGCATGACCAAATTAATCATTTACTAAAAGGCGGCCACATTCGAAGTCGGAATAATCGACGTGCGTGCATGGCACGATGTATGAATGTAGAGGAAGCCCGAGAGGTATGCCAGGACAGAGCATTGTGGTGATCCATCCCCTCTGCCTACCCCTCCGGGGAATGGCGTGATGGTTAGTTAGTTAGTTGTTAAATTTATTCTTTGTGTGTGTTGTGCCTATTTGTTTTTTTAAAAGTTCTCTAAGAAGATCTCTTTTAAAAGATCTCTAAGACGAATGTGTGGCAAATCTGTATATGACAGAGTGACAAATGCAAGTATAATAAGTGAATGTGGTGCGAATGAAAGTGTTATGAACAAAATAAGGAAAGGGTGGTAAGTTTGGACACATGGAAAGAATGAGTGAAGACAGAATGGTAAAGAAGGTATATGTAAACGGCGTGAACGGAGCTAGAAATAGAGGAAGGCCGAGGAAAACGTGGCACGATCAAATCAATCAAATATTGAATGTCGGTCACGTGAGGAGTCGGAGAAATCGACGTGCGTGCATGACAAGATGTATGAATGTTGAGGGAGCGAGAGAAATATGTCAGGAAAGAAAAGTGTGGCAGTCCATTCTTTCTGCCTACCCCTTCGGGGAGACGACGTGATGGTTAGTTAGTTAGTTAGTTAAGAAATATATATTTTTTTATAACTACATAATACATTATGTAAGTACATAAAAAAAATTAAGAACTCTGACAGTATTTAGTAACATACGCTTGATACGAACATTGTTACAAATCACATAAAACAGCTTTATTATTATGTAAAGCGATGTCACTTGCCATAACTCCGATCTTAAAACTTGAGTTACATTGGCTATAAAAGCCAAAGGACCTGTTGGTAGCGGGAATGCTCAGCCCCTGGTTATAATAATCTCTACAGCCACTTGTATGTATTTAACGTAACGTTACACAACCTTGAAGTATGGCGACCCTTCGGAAGGGCCGGTATTTGAGGAGATTGAAATTCTAGGAATATTACCGCTTATGCCTGTGTTGGCCGACCTTAAAACCTTTCATATTTTTTACTTCGATGTTTACAAGGAGAGTGCTGACGAGTTAAGGAACATTAATCTTTTTTATACATTATAAATGAAATTTAGCATACACATTATAGAAATTTAAATTGAATAGTCCATTGTTTTGGCCGAAATACTATGATACCTTAACATTTTAAAATTATAAATTAAATAACTTGGTTTTTTGTATCACAATTGTATTTTATTTTACGCGACAGCTGTTTCATAAACCTACGTTGACATCATCAGGTGTTACAATAATATGTCAAATTTTCGTGATTTTTCGAATTTTTATGTGTATTTGTTCCTATGTCAATTTGAATAATTTCTTTGATATAATTTTGAAGTTCTTGCTGAAATTGAGTTAAGTACCTAAATATTTTAAATAAAAGAACGGTTAGTTACTATTTATAGGAGAAAATATTAAAGGTGGAAAACATAATAATAATAATAATAATAAAACAGTAATTAGAAGGAACAATTACAGTCTCAACATATATATATTTTTAAATCTTCTTCTTACGGTGCCGTGTCAGGTCCCCCCAAAGTTGGCGATCACTACAGCAAAATTCGCCATAGTGATTCCTGGGAAAAGGTGACCAGAGTGGTTTCCCGTTGCCTTCTCTGGTGGATTTTTCTGTCAGGGTTACCTTTCCTTAGCTGGTTAGATCTGGTTTGGAGGCGCCAGAAACTCGCCTTTCATCCCCTCGTTATCTGCTGTGATCACACGGTTATGAGTGTGATACCATTGTTACGTTTGTAAATTACATTAAATACGTTTGTAAAATAAGATGTTATAAGTGATCACGAATGCAATATCAAATATTGTTGTACCAGTAAAACATATATGTTTGTAGCTGTTACAAAGTTTTTTTAGGATGCTTTGTGTAAGGAATTTAATAGATTTTTATTACGTATGTAGACACATAAAAAATAACTTGTTTTTCATTACGTTCCAGACAAAAGAATACTTCTCATTATTTTTCGAGAAAACTAATAAAATGTTACGTTCCTTCCGTATTACGTTGTTCACATCCATAAAGATATTTAATATATTTGTATATAAAGTATACAGTACGTAAAGTAAGTCGAGCTTGATTTATGCTGTATCTTTTACCCAAGTTATTGCAATATTGGCCACCTCGGGTATTTCCTGCCCCCGGGGAGGAAGTTTCCTGCCTCCGCTGTATAAATAAGACGTAGAGATGCGATGTCGGCACATACTAATGTACATTTAAGACTGTAAACGTGAAATGCGTTAGTTATAAAATTTAAGTGTTAATAATAAAACACTGACTATATTGAGATGCGAGTATAATCTAATAAATATTATTTATTAAATAGTCCATTGTTTTGGCCGAAACACTATGATACCTTAACATTTTAAACTGTTAAATTAATATTGTTTATTGTTTCTAGAACAATTATGTGAACCTCCATATTTAATAAAATTATAAATAAAACACTTGTTTTTTACCACTTGAGTATTATATTATAAACGACTAGTTTCGGAAGCTACAGATGCTTCCATCTACAGGTTTCAATATAAACTTTATATTTGTATTCAATATAACGTTTATATTGAAACCTGTAGATGGAAGCATCTGTAACTTTCGAATCTAGTCGTTTAAAAGATAATACCCAAGTGGTAAAAAAACAAGTGTTTTATTTATAATTTAATCATGTCCTACCACAAAGTGAATGCCGAAACAATAAATTACAACCATATTAATACGAAGGAAGATGCCTGTTTATTATATTGTATGTTAATGATATGTTTCATCTGTTTAAGGCATTATCAAATATCAATTGAGAAGAAAAAGGACCTTAAAATATGGATGAAAGTATAATAAATGCAGTAGAAATGAGATATCTTAAACGAATGCGTAGAAAATCTGTGTATGATTCAGTGTAGAATGAAAATATAAGAAGTGAATGGAGTAGGAATTAAAGTGTCATGAACAAAATATTGAAAGGATCGTTAAGATGGTTTGGACACATGGCAAGAATCAATAAAGAAAAAAAGGTTATATGTTAACGATGTAAACAGATCAAGAAACAGAGGAAGACCGAGGAAACGTGGCACGATCAAATAAATAAACAATTGAATGTCGGCCACGTGTGAAGTGGGAGAAATCGACGTGCGTGCAAGAGTCAATGTATGAATTTTGAGGAAGCGAGAGAAGTGTGTCAGGAAAGAATAGTGGGCACTCCATTTTTTCTGTCTACCCTTCGGAGAGACGGCGTTATGGTAATTTAAAATTTTATAATTAACTATAAACGTACTGTTAAATATAAAATCATGGTATTTTAAGTAATTTGTTTTGTCATTATTACTAAAACGTTATAATATTCAAATTATAAGGCGAATATTCCATTCTAATATTATTTATAAAAACATTAACCTGTTGTTGTACAGGTTAGAATTTATAAACATGGTACTGATTTAGATCTACCTTGGATATAATTAATTTAGTTTGGAATTCTGGAACATCATTACCGGTACTGGCTTTCACTAGAAACAAAACGAATAGCACGGGGATCCCATTACAATACACAATTACCAACTTGAATAATTAACCTATTATTAGGAAATAATGATAAAACAAACATTGCGGTTACTGTTTATGTATGAGTTGTTTAATATTTTACAGTTGGTAACACGGTAAGAGATTTTAAATGAAGCGAACCGATGCTGGCAAGAATGGCGCAAATGAAAACCGCATTACATTATTTGATTTACCATACTGTGGCTTGAACACTCGTGAAAAACTTCATATTTAGTATCAACCTTTGTTTCATTCGTATAAATTACAACAGTATAATATTGTTAATTGAAATTTCATGGCAAAAGTTCATTGTAAATAATGAAAAAAATAAAAAAGAAACTTTGAATTTAATTTATAATATATTATATATAGTTATATAAATTGGATTTTATTTCTTCTGAGATGGCTACCCATTGTATTGAATTTGACCATAGTTTCGATACAAATGACACAAAATTTCTATACACCGTTAACAATAGCAATAAATTAAACAAACTTTAAGATTTAGAAATCCTCGAGTCGGTGATATTGGGTGAAAACATAATTAATAATCAGTTTCCTCCTTTCACTCCTTTCTCCTTAAATACTTTGTCTACATTTAATCTCCCAAGCTCCCATTCCCAATCAAATGCAAATTACTCATTTATTAATTTCTATATAAATTATGTATTTTTTTCTATATAACAATTTTTTTATTTTTTTTTAAATATTATCATCATGTATTATTATTATTTAATATTATTTATTAGTTCTTACTGTTAAAAAATAATTGTTAGTACCTTCTTATAACAATTAGCACAGGTTAATTTTTAAATTTGAATTATTGTAACGAATTTTAAATGCGTTTTTTATAAGTCTTTCTTTGTTTAGTTTTTATTTTATTTTTACACCTGAAGATGGAGGTATCCTCCAAAACATGTCATGTTTTTTTAATATTTTTTATTAAATAGTGGATTAAACAAAGTTTTTCAATTTCATAAGTACATAACTATGGAATTCCACAGTGTTAATGCCTTAGCGTTCAATAAGTTTAATATGTATAGTACGAGTACATGTGACCATTCTTCTGTAATGACAATATCAATTTAAAATTGAGACAGAGGATGATCAAATGCTATATTTGGTCCATATTACTATACGGAGTGGAAACCTGAACCCTCAAAGTGAACACAATAAACCGTTTAGAAGCACTTGAAATGTGGCTCCATCGCAGAATGTTGCGGATCTCTTGGACTGATTTGATCACCAACTATAAGGTGATACATAGAGCCAGAGTAGTAAGAGAATTGTTGTCTGATGTGAGATCTAGAAATATGTCATATTTGGGACATATTATCTGCAACGAGAAATACGATCGGCTGCACCTCATCATAAAAGGGAAGATCGAGGGTAGGCGCGGTGTGCGAAGACCCCAGATGTCCGGATCGGAGAGTGGACCGGAATATGGGGGGTGGGGGAGTTGTTCCGCCTTGCACATGACAGAGAGGGCTACGCCAGGGTTACAGCCGACGTCGGGGGGACCTGACATGGCACTCGAAGAATGTGTATACGTACATATTCAGTTTAATTCCATTTTTGTTTTTTGATTCGACCGGTACCGACAGCTCGCTACCATTTTCTAGTATAATGTAATAATATTGAATTATTTGTTTTCATGAATAACATTTGTAATACCGTATACCTAATTTTATTGATCAAAAAACATAACTTTCAATTTATTTATGTCGACATGTTGTAAAGGTTGCATATCTCTATCAAAGGGAGAACGATGTTTATATATGTACATTTTCTAGCAATTAATTGTAAACATTAAATAAATCTCAGATTATATCATTTTTTAAATATATTAGCATGTTCACAGCGGATGCCCGAATGGACAGCGGAGTCAAAAAAGGATTGATGCGGGTAACAAATTGAATGGAGCTTCTAAAACTATTGTTGTTGGAAACAAAAAAAAATAATGAAAGCAAGAATGCCTGTTCACAGTAGAGTTTTAGTACCAACCTTAATGTATAGAAGTGAAGCATGAAACTGGCAGAAGAAGGATGAGAGAAAAACATATGAGGTAGAAATGAGATCCCTTAGACGTATGTGTTTCAATATACTTAGAAAATTGAAAACAGCTTTGTTAACTAACTAACTAACTAATATATTAAAAAACATGACATGTTTCGGAGGATACCTTCACCTTCAGGTGTAAACATATAATAAAAACTAAGCAATGAAAGACTAATATAAAAACGCGTTTAAAATTCGATACTTAAAATTCGATAAAATAATTCAAATTTAAAAATTAACCTGGGCTGTTTGTTAAGAATACTCTAATTTTAAAGATCGGCCATATAAGAGTCGGAAGAGTCAACGTGCATGTATGAATGTAGAGGAATCTAGAGAGGTATGTCAGGATAGATTAGTATGACGATCTCTGCCTACCCTTCCGGAGAAACGGGATTATGGTTTGTTGTTATTGTTGTTCAAATGTATTATATTTTATCTGAATAAGGACACAATATTTTAAAACTGTCTTCAGCACGCTAAAACTACAGGTATTATTATTATTATTATTATTATGTTGAATGGCTCTCTACATTATGACAGCATGAGCCAAATCGAAGGATAGGGTATTATAGCTATCATATAGATTCTCGTGACATGTGATAATAAAACCACTAAACCATAGGTTTCAAATCTTTTCTGGGCCACCGCCCCCTTTACAAGAAAAATTAACGTTCAACGCCCCCTTCCCGTAAAAGTTATTCCAAAAAAGGGAAAATGATTACAATACATACACTAACAAAATTAACCAACATTTAAGTTTTATTTGATTTATTAGTACCTACGTTATTATCGTGTTTTTTTGTTGTCTTTTTAAAAGACTATATTTTTTATCTGCCCGCGCTCTTTTTTTCTGGGTCTTCTACTGCCCCCCTCAAACGCCCACAAGGGGGCGTTATCGCCCACTTTTAAAAACCTAGGCGACTAAACAATCGTGTTTACTATTATAAATTAATGTTTAGTTATTATTATTATAATAAAATATTGTTCTCATATTTTACCACCACTACCATAATTAATATTATTATTAGGTCCTTACATATGAAATTGGCGTTTTGTATGGGAGAAACATAAAGTTGATTTTTTTTTAATATAATATATTTATTTAATCAAAGTATGTACCATTGCTATCTATGCACTTTTGCCATCTCATAGGTAGTTCATCGATCCCTTTACTAAAAAAACCATTCGGACGGGAATCAATAAAATCTTTGAAGTCGGTTTGGACTGCCCCATCGGAGTTGAATTTTTTCCCTTGCAAGAAGTTATCCAAATTTCGAAAAAAATAGTAATCTGTTGGGGCAAGGTCCGGAGAGTACGGTGAATGTCTTAGACATTCCAATTGAAGCTCTTCTAATTTGGTAGCCGTCTGTTGTGCAGTGTGTGGTCTAGCGTTATCATGAAGCAGCAGTGGCCTAGAGCGATTAACCAGCCTCGGTTATTTAGCAGCTAGCTTTTCCATCATGGTTTGCAGTTGCTGACAATAGACATCTGCCGTAATCGTCTGGCCAGATTTAAGAAAGCTGTAGTGAACGACACCAGCACTAGTCCACCAAACGCTCACAAGTAACTTTTTTGGAGTCAATTTTCGCTTGGGGCATGGTTTGGCTGGTTCGGCAGGGTTCAGCCATTACGATGAGCGTTTCCGATTATCATACAGGATCCATTTTTCACACAGGTAATGATTCGATTCAAAATCGCTTCATTATTGTGCCGGTTGAGTAATGCAATGCATGAGTTTGTTGATTTGCTTCACTCAATTCGTGAGGTACCCACCTTTCAAGCTTTTTCACCTTCCCAATTTGCTTCAAGTTGATTTAACCAGTTTTATCACTAACACCGCAGCCTGCAGCTAACTCGGACGTGGTTTGCGATGGATCCGTTCCACGAATCCACCATTTTTTTAATTTAGCACATATGTAATGTAAACACATAATGTTTTTTTTCGATGTTGCACATGTAGATATGGACAATCCGGACTTTTGTGTTTATTTAATTTATGTTACACGTATCCACCGTTTTTTAAATTAGCTGTAATTAGGCACTTAACCAACAAGAGCTTTAAAATAATATTGAAAAAATTATTCAAATTGTCATTGGAACAAACGAAAAAAATATTTTTACACCTGTCAAAATTCTTTATAAAAACGATAAAACTAATGTAATTTTAACAGCAAAACAATACAAACGTACTTTTACCTTAATATTCCCTTCTCAGTCACCTTGTACATGGCGTGAGTCAGTAGATTACTGATAGGACCGTAAATTGACATAGCGACCTTAATTCCATACTAACTAGTTATTAATTGAAGTATTAATTACAGTACTCGTTGATATTAACGGAATCTACCCTAGTAGGTAAATAAATGAAATTCAAATTTGCCGTTTTACTGGCCCAAAGTATTACAGCTTGAATAATAAATGGACATTTAATAATTAGTGATGTGAATCGTATTCTGTAATAAATGAAAATTATGTCAGATTACCATAAATTCAGCCGGTTTGCATCTTCGTCTCTATTGAGATAAAATTAATCCTTGAATTGATAACCCGCAATGGGTAAATAAAATCCAATATTCGTCTACAAGTATTTGTATACATTCAAAATGTTGAAAATTATGTCCTTCATGGCAGGATTTGGACCCACAATTGTTATTCTCCAGGTCGAGTAGCAGGAATCCGGTTCGAATATGGTGAACAGAATAGAAGAATAACAATGCGAAGAGGGGGTAAGCGTCCATAATCCACAACGCACTACCATAAAGATGGAGTATGTACATTTTTGAAATGACGGTTGAAAAGCACTTATTTTAATATATTATGAAGTCAATTTGGATTTAGATCAAGACTTAAAATGCACCCTTTAAAATAACTATCTATAAAATATTTATTTAAAATAACTAAAAAACATTTAAATATTTTGTTTTACTTAATTTGTTTTAAATAATCAACCGGTTTCGCTCCTGCCGTAGCTTCGTCAGGGTTACAAAAACTTTATATTTGATAGTCAAAGTATCTAGAAAAGTAAGTATCATTTATCTGGGAAACATGTTTATAAGATATGGAAGAATGGAGAAAGATATCGGAAGAAGGGTTGGAGCTGGAAACAAAGTAAATGGTGCATTCAAAGTCATTACCGCAAATAGAAATATATCGACCGAAGCAAATATGGCAGTGCACGATGGAGTTCTATTCCCGACCCTTATGTATGGAAGTGAAGCTTAGAGTTGCCAGAAAAAGGATGAAAGCAGGATAAATGCCGTAGAAAAGGGGCCACTAAGAAGAATGTGCGGAAAAACAATGTATGATAGAATATCTAATGACGAAGTAAGAAAGGAATGTAAGGCGGATGAATGCGTGTTAAATACAATTAAGAAAGGGTCGCTAAGATGGTTTGGACATATGGAACGAATGGATGAGGGAAGAATGGTTAAAAAGATATATAAAAGTAATGTGAATGGGAAAAGAAGTTGAGGAAGGCCAAGGAAGACACGGCATGACCAAATTAATCAATTTCTGAAAGGCGGCCATGTTCGAAGTAGGAACAATCGACGAGCGTGCATGTCACGATGCGTGAATTTAGAAGAGACGCGAGAATCATCTCAGGATAGTACAATGTGGCGCTTCATCTTCTCTGCCTATCCCTCCGGGGAAATGGCGTGATGGTTAGTTCGTTAGTTTAAATATTTAGATATTTTCAGTTGTAAGATGTATTTAGAAATTACATTTTTAATAATGTTACACCACAAATTAAGTGCTTTTTACGAAAAAAAAAAATAAACTTGTTTCTATCGATGATAATTATTTTTCTACAATGACCTTGAGATGATTAATTCGTTATAATGGGGCTTAATAAATGAACTACTAAATAAAATTATGATTAAATCTTAAATTATAATTAAATAAAACGATGTTTTTACTACTTAAAGATAGTCTGTCGATGCCAGCGAGCCTGGCGAAACCGGTCGCTATCGAAATAAAGTCAAAAGTGAAAGTAGCTAAAAAACATCGTTTTATTTAATTATTATTTAAAATAAACTTCCATCAAGAGATTTTAGTAAAATCATTTGATTAGATTAAATCTTAATTTAATTATTTTTATAACGAACAACAAACAACGAACGAGGAAAACCTCGAAATCGGATGACATAAAATCGCCTCCTTGCAAGAATAACGTGACATTTCAAAAATCGAATCCGCCGTGTTCAATTTTATTTCGTACAAAAACATGGTATTTTTGAAGTGAAAAACAGAGAATTTATGAGGGGAAGAGACAACAAAACAGTGGTATTTTGTTTTGTCACGTTGTCTCTTTCAGACGGGTATCTTGTTTTATTTTTCAATTTTTCAAGATAACGCTTTATTCTCGCAAAGAGGCGAAATGTAATTTGAAGAAAATTTCCGATGGGTGTGTTTTGTGCCTGTTTAATTTGTAGTATTTCCATTACATCTTGTCAGAAGGCTCTTGACTGATATTACATTAGCGGGTGTAATCGACCACATTCCTGTCTCGTGCTGTGAATACTAAGTGTCGAGGTGGCGTGCTGGCGGAGCGTGCCAGCTATTTGCTTCCATTTAATGATCCTGTACCCAGCGTCTACAAACATGAACCGGCGCGGCGTATCAATAGATGGCGCGATACTCGCTGCATGTTATTCCCCATGTCAATGTGATATCTAAGCATTACTATGAAAAATATTCCCGATATTTATTCTTATAAAAAATGTAGGTACACATGAAATTTTATTATTATTTCATTATTCGATTAGCAGCAATTCCAACATCGATTAAGTAACAAGACGGTAAAAACAAAGATTTTTCTTAACTAAGTTGTAAGAATAACTATTAAAAAAAACATTTTAGTATCTGTCAAAACTGACTGCCCACTGATGATGGGCTTCTGCGTCCGAAACATTTTTGTGTTAATTTAATTAATTTTTTAATAAAGTGTTGTATACGATGAATTATTAAAACAAAGTAATGGTGATCAAAGAGGAAATAAAACTAACTAACTAACTAACCATCACGCCGTCTCGAAGGCAGAAAGAATGGACTGCCACACTTTTCTTTCCTGACTTATTTCTCTCGATTCCTCAACATTCATACATCGTGTCATGCACGCGCGTCGATTTCTCTGACTCCTCACATGGCCGACATTATTAGAGGAAATAAAGAAAATAACTAACTAACTAACTAACCATCACGCCGTCTCCCCAGAGGGGTAGGCAGAAAGAATGGAACGCCACACTGTTCTGTCTTGACATACTTCTCTCGCTTCCTCTACATTCATACATCTTGTCATGCACGCACGTCGATTTCTCCGACTCCTCACGTGTCCGACATTCAATATTTGATTGATTTGATCGTGCCACGTTTTCCTCGGCCTTCCTCTATTTCTAGCTCCGTTCACGCCGTTTACATATACCTTCTTTACCATTCTGTCTTCACTCATTCTTTCCATGTGTCCAAACCATCTTAATGACCCTTTCCTTATTTTGTTCATAACACTTTCATTCGCACCACATTCACTTCTTATACTTGCATTTGTCACTCTATCAAATACAGATTTGCCACACATTCGTCTGAGAGATCTCATTTCTACTGCATTTATTCTACTTTCATCCTTCTTTTGCCAGTTCCATGCTTCACTTCCATACATAAGGGTCGGCACAAGAATACCATTGTGCACTGCCATCTTGGCTTTTTTGGATAGGCTTTTGTTTGCGATGACAACTTTAAGTGCACCATTTATTCTGTTGCCTGCCCCAACCCTTCTTTCAATATCCTTCTCCACCCTCCCATCATTTGTAAACATACTTCCTAAATAAAGAAATTCATCCACTTGTTCCAGATTTTCACCGTTTACACTAATGTTGCAGACTGTCATGCTTCCTTCTTTTTCGAAAATCATTACCTTAGACTTATTCACATTCATCATCAAATCGTATCGCTTGCATACCTCATACATACTAGACACCAGGGCTTGCAGTTCGTGCTCGTTGTCTGCAAGTAGCACAGCGTCGTCCGCATACAACAAACAGCTTACTGCCACACCTTCCATTTTTGCACCTGCTTCCAACCAATATATTTTAAAATTTGAAAATTAAATATTTGTCATTTTGTTTTACATTGCAGTAAATAAGATTCTCTATTACCAGGGATCGGAATAACCGTAGAAATAAAAAATCTGATAATTAAGTTACATTATAATGTTAAAAAGTATTTAACAAGTATTTTGTATAATCTTAAAAAAAATCTGTCACCACTCTGTTTTTTTTTACTTTTTTCACTTTTTTTTATATCGCGTGGAACTAATATCTTTCACTTCGACGTTTTATTATTTACATTGATTTATTTATGTTCAGGTACTTTGTTTGGGAGTGTGAGCTCTATGACTGCGATGAAAGTGCCGTCTGCCGTGAAAAATTCTAGACCAAGGCTAATTAAAATGGTTAAAATTTTTTTAGAGATTGCACGAGTTATTTTTATCTGACCATGTTAATTAAAATTAAATTAGTTTTTTATTTATTTCATTTATAATTATTACGCTGGAGATAAGATAAAACCTCTCCTTAACTGTTAAATTTACAACTGTTATAATATCAGATTTTTTTTATTATACACTTTTGGTGAATGTCGTGATATAACAAATAAGGTATAAAAATTGGCATATAATAGTGTTATGAATTTATAGTTAATAGAATATTTCTTAGTGTTTCGGTCAAAACAATGGACTATTAAAAATATTCCACTAATAAATTGTTCAAAAATACAGATATGATAATTAATTGCTTCAATGAACGAAAGTTATAATTATAGACAGGCCACCTAATTTAATCCAGAAGAAATGTGTGTCACAATAAATTATGCAACGTTTGAAATGCAATTATCTTGAAAGCTTTGTGGATGCACTTTCAGGATAGGGCCTCTCAAGCCAGCGGTATCTCCATGGAACAGTGTTTATCTAATTGCTCGTAAATCCATCACGAGAGCTTTGCACGTGGAGCGCTACAGCCTTTTCTACCGGATGTGAAGTTGCCAGCTAAGGGAAGCACAGTCGACTATAATAATAATCATATGCTCAAAATACTAGTAAAGCTTAGTTGAAAACTTAATGACATTAATGGAGGTAAAATAACATTGTTTATAATTAAGAATGAATATTAGATAGATTAGATAACAAATACTTGGCAGACAAAAGACGGCGTGAAATGAGGCAAGAAAAAAACAACTGTATTGAAAAGATCACGTGAATAGGATGAACAGTGTAGAATTTCCAATGAATTACCTGTGGGATATCGCCTGCCAAGAAGACCGCCAAAAATATGCAAAGGTAGCTGGTGTTCCACTTCCCAAGAGGGTAACTCGCGTTCAAGAACAGATCATTAATCTAGAATGAGAAGAATTAGAAGTAAATTATAGGGTTTAATTAATTGATTTAGTGTATTTAACATGTACGCATGCTGAAAAAAAAAACATCTCTTACTTTTCGACGAGTTTCGTAAACTGTTTTTAAAAATATGTATAAATTATGAAAATATTTTATAACAATAGTGATATTTGGGGTACATCTGGGATAATCTGGGACATCTGGGACATATGGTCAAGCTTGGCGGAGACAACCAAGAAGCCGATCGAACGTAAGCGTCTTGCATGAACTGTTTTAAACTGTTCTACTCGTATATCCTAAAGTCCAAAAGATTCGCGAACCACCTGAAGAAAAATATATTTGACGTGTGCATCCTCCCAGTACTGACACACGGGCTAGAAACAGTTACGTTCACAAGAAGAACAATACATAAACTTCAAGTGACCCAGCGGGCAATGGAGAGGAAGGTGTTTTAACATCAGTCTGCGAGACAGGAAGTGAAATGAATAGATCAGAGTTGCGGACGTAACGTGCAAAACAGACTCGTTGAAGTGGAATTGGGCCGGCCATATAACTAGGACAACAGATGATCAGTGGACAAGACGCACCCTGGAGTGGCGACCGAGAACCGGCAATAAAAATCCTGGCAGACCACAAGCCAGATGGTCTGATGACATCAAGAGAGTGGCAGGAGGTCAATGGCGCAGAGCGGCAAGAGATAGAGAGTTGTGGAAGTCGGGAAGGGAGGCCTATGTTCAGAACGATGATGATGATGAAAATTGATATTCATAGATGTGATCTATTGAATCAAAGTGAAGGAATCACCAAACAATAAAACAAACTAAACTCAGACCGGCGCTGCCTTTTAATAGACTGTGAACTTTGTGTGCAGCATCTTTATCAGAATTCTCTTCTTGTTGCTATTCAAAATGCACGTGAATTATTTTGTGCCCTAAAAGTTATTGGTATTCATTTATGGATAATTGAAAAAACTTTACCATACAATAACAGTAAAACAGCATAGAGTGTCGTTTTTTCATTAAAATATCACACAAACACAAAGCCCTTCTTACACACACCACAATTCAAACTGGAAGCTATTTGTTCCCAGTGTGTCCAAGAAACAATAATATAAAACTCCTTATTAAATAATTAATACGATTAATTATAACAATTTTGCCTATAAGGCATTATCAAATGTTGTGTGAAATGGCGAAACATGTCATTGCCATTAATTGTAAAATAACTTCTAGAAAACAGATGTTTTCATTCGTATTAATTATTCAATTATGTATTTTAGTATTCAGGGGAATCAGTTAATCACCAAGATCATAGATCTCTTCAACGCCCACTGTTGGATGGTACTGACCAAGTTGGGAACCGCTGATGTAGACAATGAGAACCCAATCTCACAGAAAATCGCTTTTTAGTTATTGTTAAGAACACAATTTTATTTTAACTTGATTTTATCAACTTTGGTATTAAAAATTGACCTCACTGCCCACAAAAACTTATCAGTTAGATCCTTAATTTTATTTAATTTTATTATAGCCATGATAACACGTTGCACGGTTGTGAGGTTCGCGTGTTTATGCACCCGACTGTACACGCAATGCCGAGGCGGCTGACGGCTTCGTTTAACCACCGAACTCGTGAAATTAATGTTCCAGTGCGATGTAAAAACATTGATTAGACAATAAATAACAGGGGCTAAAGGGTGTAATAATTTATTCCTTGCTACTATAACACAATGGGCACAGCATGTGTGCGTTAAATCTTTTGTCTTTTCTTTGCTTCATCTTATTCGTACCCATCTCTATTGTATAGAAGCGATGCATGAACCAGGATGAAGAAGGGTGAGAGTACAATAAATGCGGAAGAAAAAATATCCCTCAACCGGATATACGGTAAAAAGATGTACGGCACAATTTCTAAAACTAACTCACTAACTGACCATAAACCAACAACCCACCAGATCACATTCTAACAATGTTCCCATCAGACGTAAGAAGAATAGGCACAACGAACCTCTGTAAGTTAAGATTCAAAATTTCTTACGCAAGCCGGGCTTCTAGGCTTCTATGGGAGTACCACCACTGCCATCAAGCCGTCACCTAGGTAGAAATAATGGACTGCCACACTGTTCTGTCCTGATATACTTCTCTCGATACGACATTAAATATTTGATTGTTTTGAACGTGCCACGTTTTCCACGGCCTTCTATTTCTAGGTCCGTTCACGTCGTTTAGATATACCTTCTTCACCATTTTCTCTTCACTCATTCATCATCTTAACGACCCTTTCATTATTTTGTTCATAACACTTTCATTCGCACCGCATTCACTTCTTATATTTGTATTTGACACTCATATCATTTATTGATTTATCACATATGCGTCTGAAAATTGAAACCCTCTCTCCGCAGCTTCGATGGGCATCTCATAATGCACTTCTTTAGATTACTCAGGGGATATTTCGAGAACTCGGCCGTGCTGGAGGATGTTCGGCTTTTTGTCCCTGATAAATATCTCCAACAGCGACAGCATTGATTGTTTTACCTACCGGCCACCAGAACCAACCTGCCTCTGGTAACACCGGTAGGAAGAACAATTAATCTGCTGAACGCGGTTCAGAAGGCAAATACTATTGACTTTGGAGAGTATCTTGTCTTCCTAATGTCGAACCATCTCTCGTGCGTTTCTGGTATTATACTACATGATATATAACATATATTATTTTACCTGTTCTCAAAAGAAGTAAACTAATTTGATTTAAATAATGATATATCTGATCTGTTATTTAATTTATCAACAATTAGGAAATCAAATTTATTTACATTTGCTTTATGAGTTTGAGGTGAACGTACTATGCAAATAAGAGAAATATATAATTCTCGTTTTGGGACGATGACAAAATAAAAGTATTTTTTACGACATTTGGCCGTTAAAAATGCTGTTATCCTTGCGGCATACTAAGAAGTTATGATCGTAAAAACTTTTAAAATCTTCAAAATAAAAATACCCTAAAATACAATATGCAAAGGGGGAATAATACCGTATCTATATAAATAAAAGGCGATCTTCCGGGTGTGTGTCGACTATTTCTGAGGTTATTCCTGAGCTGATCCTTCTGTATCTTGGGGAATGGACTAAGTGGAATTTAGCGGTCGTCATAGGCATATTTTCGTTATTAATCGAGCTCTAATTAACTTTATAAATTAATCAATTAATTGAAAATTTTCGTAGTGCAAACGAATATAGACCTTAATGTTCGTATCACCTGAGTATCAATCTTTTGAGTCTATATTCGTTTGACACGGTCTGGAGAGAATTCAGTCTCCATGTAATTTTGTGTAGTGGCAACAATGTGTTTTGCTTTCTGACAGTCCAATATATTGCGTTTTACTTTGGGATGTATAATACTTAATACGTTTTGCTTATTACGTACTAAAATAATTGGTTGTTTAATTGGTACAGTATATTTTATTGGCCATATTTTAATGTACACTAATGCAGACAGGTAATTATACTTCTTAATTTTGGCGAGTATAATTTTTACGCGTCAATTTGAGGTTATGAACGAAATTTTATTTTTTCGTGTGGCTGAAACTTATTCGTTTCTCTTACGTTCGACGGTGATTACTTAATGATATTCGTTTTCTAGAGTTCTAGCCGTTCGATTGGTCACGTGGTCTCTGAACTGTCACAATCTCTGTACGTCGTAATATTTTGTAGGTATGAAGTTTCGGTACTTTTAGGTTATGAAGTTTTTGGGATTAAAAATATTCAATGATAATTAAATTGTTCAGGTTGTTTCAAAGGATGATAGCGAAAATATAAAATATTGGACGTCGAAGCTCTACAAGAATATGAAGAAACTTGCTTCCGTAAGTATAATATAATATTTATATTTCTAATTCATAAATATATTTTCAGTTTATTCTATTTTGCTGTTTTCTTTATACGCATACTTTGGTCAGGGAAATTGTTACATTACCACAGCAACGGTAAGAAAGTTCTAATGATATACAATATGAATTACAATATGAATGAATGACACAATTCTTATGACTTTTTCCGTTTATTTCTAGGAAAATAAAGTAACGGATCAGAGATGGGACGAAAATTACCGATGCAGCGTGCAAAATAACTTCGTTAAAATGGAATTAGATCAATCAAACAACGGATGATCAGTGAATTAGATGTACCCTGGAGTGGCGAATGAAAACCGGCTCATTTTTACATTACACATAAGCTACTTTTAGTAGTTTTCATTCATATATGAAAATTCCATTATTAATTTCAGGTAAAGTTTTTAAATTTACAGTTTATAGACAATAATTAAGCACATTCCCAAACGTGCCACCTATATATCTGAATTTTGTGTTGCTCGGGCTGCCTGAAATATGCTTCCTGCACGCCTCAGATGCATTGACAAGCCGACAGACTTTAATTCTCACCTAAAAACCCACCTTTTCAAATTATCGCATAAAATGGTAACAACGGTTGTCTGTATATCAATAAACAATATTATATCACATTTGCACAAAACATTCATATGTTTAGAGAAACAAAATTCTTGATTTTGTTGTCCATGAAATTCACATCAGAGCCAATAAAGTAAGTTTCTACGATCGTGATTTCGCTGTTGTTACATGCACCTTTCATGACTAAAAACATTGTCAAAGCGCCCTTGAGGTGAGCTATTCACGAAAACGGCGATTATCAGTTCCGTAAGTTCAATGTTTATATTTTGATATGTACAGGTTTAAATTTTGAATTAATTGGTTTATTTTGTATATATAAGAATATAGACAATTTATATGAAGGAGTCTGGTTGTAATGAATGCTTTTGTGGTCAGGGAAATATTAAAATTACCACAGCAACGATAAGAAAGTTCTAATGATATACAATATCAATTTATTCGTTTTACTTACGTGTCATTTTAGGTTATGACGTTTCGTTGTGTAATAATTAGTTAATTGGTATAATCTATTTTAATAATGTTGTTTTAATGTAAAATTGTTCTGGCAGGGCGAAAATCTATATCTTTGGGATTAGATATTAAGTTTTGATAAAATAATTGCCTGGTTGTGAGAGACCACTGGTCTAATGGGGATATTTTTGTATTGGGATTGAAATTATTTTGATAATGAGCCATATTGGTGCATCTGCATGTTGCAATTCTTCTTTATTTTCCATTCCACTGAGTAATTCCAGCAGCACACATACCCAAATACACTATGAGTTACTTCAGCTGTTTTAGTTTTTCTCTGAAAACAAATGCTGTGATAGGTAAACATATCCTTATATGCAGCATTAGCTGCCTCAGTTAGAAGAGTCCAGTAATATTCCATTTTTGACCATTAAATTCTACATTATGCTGAGATTTAAAATATTCAAAGATAATGAAATTGATTTCAGGTTATTTCATTTGCTTGAGGATGGGGAAGACAACGCAGAAGATAATGGATTGCGCATGTGCAGAGGATGGGGAAAACAACGCAGAAGATACTGGAGTTCGCATGTCCAGAGGATGGATCCTACACTTCGATATATGCGTATCACAAGACAATGTTGTTATCTTTATGAACTAATTTGGAATGGTATGTACAGGTTTAAATTGGATTAATTGGTTTAATTCGTTACATAAGAATATAGACAATTTATGTTTACTACTCCATGATACATTCTCATCTGTCTTACCTTTCCTGTATTTGGGGCTTTATTACAAAGAAGAAAGCTAATGAGATTCAGGTGATCCAAAATCGGGCTGTTAGAAATATTTTCCGTCTACCGTGGTACACTCATGTAAGGGCCCTATATTCTCAGACGAAAATAATTCCATTTCAAATCCATCCAAAATTAGAGATCACTAAAACTATAATACAAATAATAAAGTCATCAACGCGCTCTAATACTCCACCAATATTCAATACGGACGTACACCAACATGATACGCGCTCACAGAATAAGAAGCATTGCGTTCAACTAGATTCGGTGTAAAATCCTTACAATTTATAGCCTCTACAGAATTTAATAAACTCCCTAATGATTTAATAATGATGTCGAACCAAAAACTTCAATCTGATCAACTTAAAAGTAATTTTTACATTACATTTTTACATTTTTACATTTTTACATTACACATAAGCTACTTTTAGTAGTTTTCATTCATATATGAAAATTCCATTATTAATTTCAGGTAAGGTTTTTAAATTTACAGTTTATAGACAATAATTAAGCACATTCCCAAACGTGCCACCTATACGAGTATATCTGAATTTTGTGTTGCTCGGGCTTTCACAGTAGTAGGTTCGTCCGCCTGAAATATGCTTCCTGCACGCCTCAGATGCATTGACAATCCGACAGACTTTAAATATCACCTAAAAACCCACCTTTTCAAATTATCGCATAAAATGTTAACAACGGTTGTCTGTATATCAATAAACAATATTATATCACATTTGCACAAAACATTCATATGTTTAGAGAAACAAAATTCTTGATTTTGTTGTCCATGAAATTCACATCAGAGCCAATAAATTAAGTTTCTACGATCGTGATTTCGCTGTTGTCGCATGCACCTTTCATGACTAAAAACAATGTCAAAGCGCCCTTGAGGTGAGCTATTCACGAAAACGGCGATTATACAAATTAAACAAACAAACAAACCATCACGCCGTTTCCCCACAGGGGTAGGCAGAGAGAATGGACCATAACACTACTCTATCCTGGCAAACCTCTCTAGCTTCCTCCACATTCATACAACGAGTCATACACGCATGTCGATTCCTCCGACTTCTAACATGACCAACCTTTAAAATCTGATTAGTTTAATTAATTTGACAAATTAATCAAATTAATCAGATTAAAAGGTTTTATTAGTTTTATCGTTTTTGTAAAGAATTTTGACAGGTGTAGAAATAAATTTTTCATTTGTTCCAATGACAATTTGAATCATTTCTTCAATATTATTTTCAAGTTCTTGCTGGTTAAGTGCCTTACTACAGATAATTTAAAAAATGGTGGATACGTGTAACATAAATTAAATAAACACAAATGTCCGGATCGTCCAAGTCAACATGTGCAACATCGAAAAAAACATTATGTGTTATTACATTATGTGCTAAATTAAAAAACAGTGGATACGTGGAACATATTATAAATTAAATAGACAATATGTGCACCGTCTAAAAAGAACATTTTGTGTAAAATTATTTTTATTTTGTTATTTTATTTTATATCATTGTATTTTATATTATTTGTTTTAGATTTATTTTGTGGGTGTTGGACGATCGAAGTGTGCGCGGGAGATGCCTATTGGTGGCGATGAGGTTCGCAACCCATCACACCGCGCCTCCCGCGGGGCGAAAAGAGAAGGATGGAGTGCCGCATCAGTAAAAGTGTGACAGTCCATTCTCTCTGCTTACACTTTCGGGGAGACGGCGTGATGGTTAGTTAGTTAGTTAGTTAATTTGACAAATTAGCCTAATTATTATTATTATTATTATGCATATAGCATGAACTGCCTTTTATATGAAGAATATCTTCAGCAAACAAGTGAAAAACAGTTGTAATTCATTCATTGTATGGAAATTTAAATTTTGCCTTATGCGCCTCTTCGGTGTCCGCCTTATGGCAATTCAAATTTTTTTTTTTTTAATTCCAGGGCCCAAAATTGATGAATCAAGGATCGGACCAAAGTTGCCGATGCAGCGTGTAAAATAACTAATGTTTAAATGGAATGGGATCGGTCATAAAGCAAGGACAACGGGTGATAAGATCTTCTGGCCTGGAGTGGCGAAAGAGAAACAGCTACACAAATTCTGGCAGATCACAAGCAAGATGGTCTGATGACATTAAACGAGTGGCAGGAGGTCAATGGCGCAGAGCGGCGAGGGATACAGTTGTGGAAGTCGGGAAGGGAGGCTTTTGTAGTATTATCATCTATATTACTATTCCACGCCAGCGGACTCGCAGTGCCGAAATCACGATCGTAGAAACTTACTTTATTGGCTCTGATGTGAATTTCATGGACAACAAAATCAAGAGTTTTGTTTCTTTAATATAATGAATGTTTTCTGCAAATGTGATATAATATTGTTTATTTGATTATTAAATTTCATATAAAATATTCAAAAAATAGTTTTTCAATTACCTTAGTAATATGTATTCAAGTTTATAATTCACAGCGAGTTTGCTTGGATTGAAACTTTGTTTTAAAGATATAGACACACATTTTTGCATCCATACACATGGCATTTAATCCAATAAATAAACGAATTGTTATTGAACTTTAATTGTATTTGTTGAATATATATTGGGTTTATTTATGTACTCGAATTTAGCAATAGCGAAGCGTTGCCGGGTCAGCTAGTTGTAAATAATTAAAAAAATACAAGCAAAAATAATTTGAGCTTGTTTTATGAAAGCTTAAATTTAAAGCTGAAACACTTCATTTTATTAGTGAATCGTGCTTACAAATGATATTATTTTAAAGGAGTCGATTATAAACAAAATGTACCCAAGAGACTAAAGTGGTTTGATGATCTTAATTTGTTATTTTTGGAAGATTCTAATACAAAGTTATGAGAATTACTGAGTTTAATTCAATCAGTCTTTGTTCAAACGATTTGTGGCAATGATGGTTTCGTAAAATAACTATACGAGTATAATAAAATAACTAATTAAAAATCTAAAAATGGTTATATTTGACGTTTGACTTGGACTGAAAAAGACACGAACGAAGAAATACTGCAGCGAATGAAGAAAAAAATATCATGACCATAAAGCACATGAAACTATACATATACTCGTACACATACATACATTTATTTTATTATATAACTAGAATATTGTGGGCCCGTTATGAGAAATAATAAATATACATTGCTGCAACTGATTATCCAAGGAAAAATTAAAGGAAAAAAAGTGGGAGGGAGAGAAAGAAGGAAGAATGATTCAGTTTCAGGATAACACTTCATCTGCAGTACCATAGGGTTCCATTTTAGGATCGTTTATTTTCACAATCTTCGTCAATGATGTATCAAATGTAATTGAGTGTTCTATATTTCTCTTATTTGCTGATGGCGCTAGTGTAGATTGAACTAAAAAATGTGAGCGTGGTGCAACATTGTAGCATATATACATCTTCCAAAAAATTGTCAGACGTGGTGGTCGTCGAAGGGCGGAATGGGGAATGTTGTATTACATAAAGCGTGTGCTTAACCCAACCAATGACAGGTCATAATATATACACCATATTCTGTTTCCAATTTGCATCTTCGTCTCTATTGAGATACAATTAATCCTTTAAAATGATAACCCGCAATGGGTAAAATCCAGTATTCGTCTACAAATATTTGTATACATTCAAAATGACATTTATGTACATATGTTGAAAAATCATATAGACAAGTATAATAATTTTGAACAATTTTAATTATTTTGTGGATAACATACTCGTATTTTTTAAATATAAATTTTGTATATATTATACAAAGTACATAAAAAAGAAAAAGAGAAATAAACCATCATAACAAAACAAAGTAAGGCGTATATACTCGTACAAGAAAGTATTATGTATATTTAAAATATGTGGATTTGGTAGAAGGTCATGAATCTTATTTTATTGTGATTTGTAATGATTTGGGATTTAGAAATCCGGTTTATTTAGATTATATTGTACGTCGCCGGAACTGTAAGAGAAACTTATTTATCTTTTTCATACCCCTTTCCCAAATTACATGATTAAAGTGTTATCTTCCTGTCCTACACAATGTTGTTTACAGCATCTTGTTCAAGTGTTTTGTTAGTTTGATTAAACAGACGCGTAACACGGTTATGTTTCTGATAGGTACCCTCAACTAAGGGCTGAAACACGCTTGAGTTTAATATTATTTCGTAACTTGTTATCACACCCACTGACTGAAATAGCCTGTGCAGAGGTATGGCAGAATAAGTAATATAACATATGATAACCGAATATGTAATAACTTTCTAGCAGAGCGAAAATATGAAAATGTGACGCAATTTGAATATAAAATGTAAACAAAGTTAACAGCGCAATATATTCTATTTACGGCGTAGGTGTTCGTAAATAAACGAATATTGAAAAATTGAATTAAAATTCCAATATGAAAGACGTCGATCTCAGAGGAGACCGCGTTCAGCAGACTAATTGCTCTTCCCACCGGTGTCACCAAAGGTAGATTGCTTCTGGCGGCCGGTAGCTAAAACAATATGTGTTATCGCTGTCGGAGATATCTATGGAGTAGTGTGCTTAAACCCCTTCAAAATGTTTTGAAAGAAAAAATCTAACAATAATGGAATTAGATAAATAAGTATATTATCATCAAGTAAAATTACAGACCACAAACAAGATGGTTTGATGACATCAAAGGGAGGTCAATGGCACATAGCGGAGAGGTATAGAGAGTTGTGGAAGTCGGGATGGTAGGTCTATGTCCAACAATGGACGACTTAAGGCTGGTGATGATAAAGTAGACTTAAAAATATTATCTCTGAGATAATTTGGAAGGTATGAGTGAGTTCTTACTCATAAGAAGAGGCACAATATAGGAATTTGACTTCGGGATAAGATTTTGCAGGATTGTAGTATCCCCTGAGAGTCACCATAGTCAGTGTAAGAGTGCGCAATAGCTAGTCAATTTCTAGAAAATAGCTATTAAGATTTTTACCGTTGCTTATATATTTTTAATTTCGTCAATAATTTCAAAAGCTAGGTGGCTGAGGGGATAGCTTGCCTTTTCTATTTTAGTGGCCGCAAGGTCCGGTTTAAATCCCGCGTCATTCGCTTGTTTTTAGCTATTGAAACAAGTGGCAAAAATTCCAATAAATAAGAAATGGTGAAAAGTTTATAGATGATTTTCTATAAATTTCCTGGCTATTGCGTCTTCTTACTTTGACACTTAGAGTGTATTACAATTCGGCAAAATCCTATCCCAAAGATATTTTCCTATGTCGTTGCCTCACCTTGTCAGATATGAAAATAATAATATCCAGATCTCCTGCCAAGTACACGCTCTACCTCAAAGGAAAATCTTTTGCTACTATTACGTCGTAAACAGAACATTATTATGGTTCACGTTTTTATAAATAACAATTTCAATACACAAATATAACAATCCAGTTACTTCGAATACCCAAATGCTATTAATAAAATGTTACTTGCGTCAAGTTATATTAAAAGTTTATTATTGAAAATTTTTTTTATGTACAAATGAATAAAAACATATTGTAATCTGTGGATTATATTATATTATGGCACCTATTTATAAACTCCAGGTGTTTATAAATAGGTGCATTCGCTCAACATTCAAGATCTATTGAGACCAAACAGTGTCAAATGTCATTCTCTGGACCGTGGCAGGCGAAAAGCCAATAAGAGAACAAGTCGCTAGACGCAAATGGCAGTGGATCGGTCACACTCAGAGACGGAACCCCGCCTGCATCGCTCTGGGCGCACTAGCCTTGTCACCTATGGGGAGAAAGAGGACGTGAGGCAGACCAAGAGCCACCTGGAGATTAAAGCAGCAGGCCTCACTTGGGATGATGTTAGGCCTCAGGCATGCGATATAGTCGGGTGGAGAAGATTCCTTGAGGCCTTGTGCACCACGGAGGTGTGACAGGACAAAAATAAGAAGAATAAGAAGATATTAATATTGTGGGAGATGCCTATTGGTGGCGATGAGGTTCACAACCCATCACACCGCGTCTCTCACGGGGGCGAAAATAGAAGGATGGAATGCTGCATCGGTTAAAGTGTGGCAGTCCATTCTTTTTGCCTACCCCTTCGGAAAGACGGCGTGAGGGTTTGTTAGTTTATTAGTTAGTAATCTATGGAAACGCCGGTTATATAGAAGTATAAAATCATATTTTAAAGAAGTGACTCATTAGACTTCTAGTTTGGAAGTGAAGCTTGAAGATGGCAAACAGAAGGATGATAGTAGGATAAATGTCGTAGAAATTAGATCATCGCGAGGCATGGGCGGGAATACGATGTATTATAGAATACCGAATGACTAAATAAGGAAGAAATGTAAGGCATATGATTTACACCATGAGTTAAATAATAAAAAGGATCCCCAAGACGGTTTATATATATAGAACGAATGGATGAGAAGAATGGTTAATTTTTTTATAAAAACAGTTTCAATGAAAACGTAAACCGAAGATGGCCGAGGAAAACATGGCATGAACAAATTATTTAACCTTTTATTAGTTTTATTAATTTTATAAATAATTTTTAATATGCTGTTAATATTAGACTTTGATAAGAAGCAATTACTGTATGTAAAAAACACTGAGGAAGCTCGCATAGAGCGAAACCGGTAGGACCTTATTCTCAAAATTTAAGTGGTTGTATACCAAATACATAAAAAACTGTTCGTTTAGTATTAGATTGATTTAAAATTATAACTTTCAAAATTAAGATATATCCAATTGTATATCCATTATTTAAAAACATGAATTTTAATTTAGACTTGATTTAAATAGTGAACGAAAATAATATTGGAAGTAAACAGAAAAAACGCTCTAAAATTGATAAGGAAGTTTAGTACCTACGTGTTTGCTTTCACGAATATTCAGAACTGTTGAAAATGGTTCCTAATTGTGAATAATCATAGGGCGCAGACTACTGGCATGTTTCTGGAACCAATTTTCTAAACGCATTAAGCGATGATTGCCCTATATTGAAATTAACTTCAAATTGAAATATTTACTGAAGCCATTACGAAACACATGAATGAAATATAACCTTTAAAATACATACATATACAAGTACCTAATTTGGCAAATAAATTAACTTTGCAATATTCAGCAAAAAGATCAATCAAATGATTTAAATGAAATCTCTTAATGGAAGTTCATTTTAAATAATAATTAAATAAAACGATGTTTTTAAACTACTTCCACTTTTGTCTTTATTTCGACAGCGACAGGTTTCGTCAGGCTCGCTGGCATCGATAGACTGGTGACACTATTGCAAACCGAGTCCTTTATATACATACAGATCAGGGGTGGTAAACATGATTTCATATAAAAATAATCTTCAAATATTTATGTAAAATTTACTGAATTTAAATATGGGTATAACAGGTATTCAAGAATATTCATATTCAATACAATGGATTTAAAATTATATTATAGCTTACATATTCATATATAACGTTTGAAAAAAAAATGTATTTTTGTTTTTATTCTTTTTGAATTTAAATATTCTATGTTATAGTTCTTGGTCCGTAAGGTTGCCATCGCTAATTCGGTTTTCCCCATCTACATAGCTGCTAAGATTCCAGTCTGTCGATGCCAGCGAGCCTGGCGAAACTGGTCGCTGTCGAAATAAAGACAAAAGTGGAAGTAGTTAAAAAACATTGTTTTATTTAATTATTATTTATTTTAATGATCGCCTAGACAAAAATATACATGCATCTTTTTTCTTCTTCTTCATGTGTCATGTCGGGTCCGTTTGATGCCGACTATCATTTGAGAGGGCACATTCTTGTTTCGCGTAGTTCTTATAGTGCAATCCCGGTCCAGTCGCGAATGTTCCGGAGCTAAGAGATCCGTCTTCCCCTCAGACCTCGACGATCCTCTATTTTGCCCTTAACGATCAAGTACAGCAGATCGTAAGCACATGACCCAGGTAGGATACTTTCCGGACCTTGATATCAGTCAGCGATTGTTTATCTATTCTTGCTCTTTGTAGCACAACAATATTGATAACCATATCGGTCCATAGAATGCATAGCATTCTACAAAGTATTCACATCTCAAATGCCCCTAGCCTGTTAATAGTGCTGAGGTACCTCTACATGAGGGAGTATGGTAGTTTTCCGTGACTCTATCAAACGGCATTTCTTTTAGGAACGCTTGGGGCCAACTCTCTACAGCATCGAAGAGATGGGCATCTTATAACCCATTTCTTTAGATTACTCGGGGGATATTTCGAGAACTCGGCCGTGTTGGAGGGTGTTCGGCTTTTTGTCCCTGTTAGATATCTCCGACAGCGATAGCATAGATTGTGCTACCTACCGGCCGCCAGAACCAACCTGCCTCTGGTGACACCGGTGAGAAGAGCAATTCATCTGCTGAATGCGGTCTCCTCGGAGATCGACGTCTTTCATATTAGTGAAAGTACGTTCAGAAGGCAAATACTCTTCATTCTGGAGAGAATCCTGTCTTTCAAATGTTGAACCATCTCTCATGCGTTTCTGGTAATATATTATATTATTTTACCTGTTCTCTGTTTAAATATTAATTTTGTAATGTTTGTTGCTAAAATAAACTGATTTGATTTGATTTTGAGTGACCAAACATAACACGTAACCATTCTTTGCCGGAGTTTCAAATTAAGATTATCGTCGCAGAAGTTACTCTCTTTTTATTAAATGCTGCACGTGCTGCCTGCATTATTGATAAACACGTGATTTCGAACACCAACATGATTGCCTCAGAACTCGGACATTCTAATGATCAACCGACCTAGGCAAAAACATAGGGACCAACAATTGGAGGAAACTGAAAAGAGCTGGAGTATGAAGAGGAATAAGACACGGAGAATACCAAATCCCACGACGGGATATAGCTCCGAGAAGAAGAAGAAGATAGAAAATTTCGCTATTATTTCATTAATAAAAATCTAGTTCGCTTCATACGTTGTACGCTATTCGAAAAAAGTTCCATTGACGTCAAATACGCGGTACTCGTAATATAAAAATAACTTGAGTTTTATAATGCACAGCAAAGCTTGGAATTCTTTTGAATTTTTCCCTGTGCTCAGTACTAGTATAAAAATCCTTTGTGCCCCCAGACCGCACTATTTTGAAGAAGCAAGACTATTATTTTAGGTTTAAAATCACATTTTCCACTCAAATACAATCCTTTGACCATTTCGTTTGACACGCTGAACTTATACAAAGTGCGGTGCTCTAAAAGGGAGTATTTCCCCCTTTTTGACTTTGTCCATAACGCGCCAAATAAAGCATGTCTCTTCGCTTTATACGTGAATATCATCCATAACTACTTAAAGACAAAATTATATCTCACTATTGAAAACGTTGGAAAAGTTTTGTATGATAGTTTATAATCTGTCATCTAACTGAGGCATCTAATCTGTTTTATATTTATCATCTAACTGAGTCATCTAATCTGTTTTAATATATAAATATTTTATTACGTATCACTACTGTACTATTGGATACTTTGTTTGTGTATCAATAATAAACAAATAAATAAATAATTGCTTCATATTTTTTGTATTGGGGTAAAAATATTTTATGGTTTCAGTAAATATAACGGTCTGTGAAAAAAAGCAATTATCATAATAACGTTAAATAAATTAAACCAACTTTCGTGGCAGAGTGGCAAGAGCTATATAATAAAAAAAATATAAAAATGGTAATTAAAAATTAAACTATATTAATTATAATCCATTTGTTTGCATCTTCGATCTGTTTCGGCAGTTCGTTGCCATCTTCTGGTCTGCGGGAAAATGGCAGCGAGCTGCAGAAACTGGTCGAAGACACAAACATTAGTGGATTTTAATTACATATACATTTAAAATATATATTTTCATTATTCACAATGAACTTCTACCATGAATTTTCAAATGACAAAATAAACTTATTTGATGCCATACCGAAAGTCTCGGGTTCGATTCCCGGTGATGGCAGTGTAATTCTCACACTGTCTTTGGTTTGATATAAAATTCTCGTGACAATAAAATGGTGACAGATTAGCTACCTATCACATGTCACGAGAATCAATTGAACGATCTGTTGTACACAAGAAAAAAAAGGATGTTGATCAAAATAGTGAAACGATCATTAAAATGGTTTGGATGTATGGAATGAATCATTGAAGAAATGTAGGTTAAGAAAGTATTTGTAAACGATGAAAACATAACAAGAACCGAAGACCGAGGAAGGCCGAAGAAAGCGTGGCAAGATCAAATCAATCATATATTAAATGATAATTAAATAAAGCGATGTTTTTTTAACTACTTTGGAAGTAGTTAAAAAAAATCGTTTTATTTAAAAACTAACTAACTAACTAACCATCACGCCGTCTCCCCGAAGGGGTAGGCAGAAAAAATGGACCGCCACACTTTTCTTTCCTGACATATTTCTCTCGCTTCCCCAACATTCATACATCGTGTCATGCACGCGCGTCGATTTCTCTGACTCCTCACATGGCCGACATTCAATATTTGATTTATTTGATCTTTCCACGTTTTCCTCGGTCTTTCTCTATTTCTGGTTCCATTTACATCATTAAAATATAATTTTTTTACCATTCTTTCTTCATTCATTCTTTCCATATGTCCAAACCATCTTAATTATCCTTTCATTATTTTGTTCATGAAACCATCATTCGCACCGCATTCACTTCTTATATTTTCATTCGACACTCTATCATACACAGAGTATTCACACATTCGTCTAAGAGATCTCATTTCTACTGCATTTATTCTACTTTTATCGTTTTTTTGCCAATTCCATGCTTCGCTTCCATACATAAGTCTTCCTAATGTCGTTTTATTTAATTATTATTTAAAATGAACTTCCATTAAGAGATTCCAGTAAAATCATTTGATTATATATTAAATGACCACCTTGCGAGGGGTCGGAGAAAGTCAATATGGCGGTCCATTCACTCTGCCTACGGCATATGGTTAGTTAGTTACATCAACAAATATACTCGTATTATGTTCCATCTCAAAATGAGACATGAGTAAATAATTGTATTTCATACATCGTCTCTTACAAGTTAATTTACTATAGAAATCTTTATTATAGATATAATACTCTTGACTTTGGAAATTATCTTGTCTTCCTAATGTCGAACCATCTCTTATGTGTTCCTGGTTGTTTGTAGAATAAATAATATTTTACCTGTACTCAATAAATTCCTTAAACATTTATGCTGTTTGTAATGTATGTTGAGTAAATAAACTGATTTGATATGAAATATCATCAACTTTATTACAATTCATGAGAGAAACATATTTCGCAATTTAAGGGTAGCTTCAATTAAGTTAATTTTTTTAGTTTAAGACATCATGTTTATGGACTCTTTTTATTTGATTATAATTAATATAGCATCACACTATGCTGTAATTTACTTATAAAAAACATAATATAAGTTTTCATCACAATGAAAACAAAATTAAGAAAAGCACTTGTAAAGAGTCAAAAAAAAAATCGTGTAGATATATAGAATTATGAAAACAAAGGAAAACAGGGATTTATCAATCTCGACAGGTGGAGGAAACGTACTACTCTTGGGATCAAAATCCCCTGGGACCGAAAGGTCGAGGCATGCGGGACAGAAAACAAGGAATGGGTTTGCAGGTAGTTGTCTGAAACATTTCAATAGAAAAATAACATTGGATTTTGGATAACCCACGAAAGAGAGGAAACGTATGTTTCTGAAGTGAATGATTGATCTATTTTATTACGTAAATAAAATGTAGTCGGAATAATATATAGTGACTTTTACTGAAAAAACGAATATAGGTGTGTATTATAACTTTTTATGAAACTTGAATGACGACCTTCAGGAGATTGGAAAGAGTCTTATTATCAAATAGAATGTCCCGGGTTCGATTCCGGGCGATGGCAGTGTGATTGTCACACTGTCATTAGTCTGGTGTACAGTATAAAAAATTCACGTGACAATAAAATGGCAATAGATTAGTAACCTACCACATGTTATGAGAATTATTATAACAGCAAAAACAGATTGTATACAGTAACTGGGTTCGAACGACCTGTGTAATAAAACAAAAACTGCTCAAAAATAATTTTATTGAAAGCGAAATGAGGATATTGATTGATGGTTGAGGTTTTTGTTTTGTAAAAGTCCATTATAATTATTGTATTTAATAATAAACGTGATTGTTTAATGGTTTAACTTGATTTAATTCAAATAATTACTTACATAAATAGTAGTTACAAATTTGTTTCGCCTTGCGAGGGGATTTTCAAACTTTTGCCAGTTGCAAATTAGGAAATGCCCTCGCAAGGCGAAACAAATTTGTAACTACTGTTTACGTAAATAATTATATGAATTAAATAAATTAAAACCATTAAACAATCGCGTTTTTTATTATATACAATAATAGCTAAATGAGGAATAAAAAAAAAACAGAAAAGTTAAAAAAAAACTGCTGTACGAATAACAAGATGATATAAAACATCAAACAAAATTGATAAAAAAACTACTATATACTAACTAAATCATCACGCTAACTCATCGGGGTCAGTAGAAAGAATGGACCACTATACTGCTCTTCCTGACACACTTTTCTTCTTTACTCAAAATTAATATAATATATTTTGTAATATACTCAGCAGAGTTGAAGAGAATAGGCACATGTTGAACACCATAGCGGAGAGGCGCGCGAGATGGATTTGTCATGTGTTGCGACACGAATGTTTTGTTTCCTGCATGATGCATTGGAGGGAATGGTTGAAGGATCGATTGGCAGAGGACGACCTCGCCAGGAGTACTTAGACCAGATTTGTCGAGATATGGGCTGCACCTCTTATGCAGAGTTGAAGAGAGTTGCCGAGGACCGAGCGGAGTGGAAAAGATTGAAAAATCTTTGGATTGAGACCGGAGAAGAAGATCGTGTAATGCACGCGCGTCTCCTTTATTCACGTTCGCACATCTGTCCCCACCCAAGACCACCGGATCACACCCAAGGCCACACTCGCCGCACTCAGTTCTGTATCTAGGACCAACCGGCCTCGACCTATGGCCACTCCCTGTACTATCCCCTGGTCTCCACCCATGACCTACGCCCCTGGTCATGGTCACCCCCGACCCCTTTATATTTATAAAGCTAGTCAGGTCCAAATCACCCACCCATCACACACTTCAAGAAATCCTCCCCTCACCATCCAACGATTTAGAACTTCAACACACAAGAAAGAAATTTCCAATATGGGGGTAGCAATAGCATTCGGGCTGGTATTCCCAAGAAGATAAGATCCATAAAGTAGAACAAATACGTACACTTTTTTTAAATATATACAAAGTATTCAAGGCCACTCTTTGTCACCTTCCCTCGGTCTTCACCCATCTCGGCCCCTTTCTAAGGTCACACTCCAACTCCTCCACACTCCTCTCTACCCGGGTAGTTAGGTTCAAATATCGGACCAAACCCACCACATCCTCCAAGTAACCCTCCTTTCAGAATCCAAGTAGATCCAACCTCAACATCCAAGAAAGACATTTCCTACGTGTTGGGGAGCAAAAGCCCCTGGACAGGTATTTTTGAGAAGACAATATCAATACATAGTATTCTATTTTACAAAATACTGAGACCTATGTTAATATAAAACAAATGAACACCAGATTATATTTAATCTAAAATTAATTTGAAGTTTTAATGTATTCTCTTCACGAATGTATCATTATTTTCCTAACAGTATGCCAGTACACAGAATATTCTACAGGCGGCATTTGGTTGAGTCAACACACTAATGAGTAATAAAAACCTTCAATGGATAATATAATTCCGTGGACAACAATATGTGTAGCAACAACCCCGAGAACTAATATTTGCTGTTATTCTGTGGACATCAAGTGACAGTCTGTTTTTATGTAAATTGTGGGGAGTTGACCCCCTTTCAGTATTAATAAGGGTTGCGACATTAGAATTCCTCCTCATTTAATATGATCATTACGCATGCTTAGAAACAAGTTTATTTATTCATACACTTAATTTATTATACATTTGATAATTGTGTTTCCACATGACATCCTACTTATATATCGTTTTAGTCTTCTTCTTCTTCTCCGTTTAGATTCTTGGCGTATTTTAATTGTTAGGCTGTTTTTTTTCTGCTGGTTTCCAGCTATCATTCCGTCTTGTTGGTAGTCTTCCGGGGGGACAGCAGCCAACAGGAGTCTGATGCATCACAACGTGTGGGATTCTGAAGGGATTCATCCTCTGCACGTGTGCATTCCAGTATCTTCTGCGTTGTCTGTCTTATCTGACAATTTCTCCCACCTTGCAGATCAAGCGTTTTATCGTAATAGTTGTAAAGTAATAATGTTTGATTTGCAATATTTTATTTTTGCAGAAAATTAAGTAAAAATAGTAATTTTATTTTGACTGTAACAAAAAAGCAATAGAAAATTTATAAGCTTGAGTAATTGAATTATTGGTCCATTTAATGGTTATGATTGTTAATACGGTTGAAGTAATAAAACTTTTAAAATAAAATAAAACGGTGAATAACCTGATATTTGAATTTCGAAGCGATTATTCAAAATTTGAATTTTTATTACTACTTAATACTACGTTACTACTTAATAATCAATCGTTTAATCAATTGCGAATATTATTTAGGATACGTTATATTGTTGACTTTGTAATTCCTGTCGTGTGATGGAAGTACTTATACAATTTTATGGATAATTGTGTGAAGAGTGAATCTTCTTCTCTTGGTTCATGATTGATCTTGAGTGATTCTTCTTCATTTTTCTTATTTTTACCCATGTGGAGCTTTGTGATTGTGTCTCTATGTCTCTATTTTGCCTTTATATTAAACAAGAGTAAACCAGCAGTCAATTTGCGTCAAATCAATTTGGAAAATGTAACCTGTATCCATTTTTCTTTAGCATTTGTCTTTAGGTTATTCGCTACCGTAAATAATTATTTACTGCAATCTTCTTCTCCTTCGATGGCCCTACAGTCCATATCAACCCTTAGCCTCCAGTATTCTTCGCCTCCAACTCCTTCTGTCCTCCGCTTTGACCCTATAATCTGACACTGGTAACAATTTCGCCCCATCTCTCCCAACTTGATCCTCCCATCGCAGCCTTAGTCGTCCAATTGGTCTTCTACCACCTGGGTGCCACTTCAGCAATATTTTTGGGGTTCGCGATGACGGCATCCTCTGCACGTGACCGGCCCATCTCAGTCTATTCGGTCTGACCTGTGTGGAGAGACTGGGAGCTTTGTAAATATACTACAGCTCGTCATTATGCCGCACTCTCTAGCCTTCACCGTCATTCACAGGTCCCGGAATTCTGCGCAACACCCTTCTCTCAAAAGTATCCAGTCGCTCTGCGGATTTCGCTGTCATTATTCACGCCTCAAATCTATAGGTCACTACTGTTCGGATAATTGTTTTATACGGGATGATTTTGGTTTTCCCATGTGTATTTCTTGATTTGAGCGCGGGTAGTAGAGAGAAGAATGTAATACGTGGTCTAATACAATTAATAAGAGTTGATGCCAATTTAATAAAACAACCATTGCTTAAAATAATTCGAATTATTGTGTATGTACCATTTATTGCTATTGCAATATGTAAACTTTCAAAAGCTTACGTCAGATGGCTCAAAGATCCGGCTTTGTGTGGCGTGACGTTAAACGTAGTTATTGTTAGTCAGTAGTTGTTGACTGACATCCAAGATCAAGTTGTTTACAACTGGGTCATAAACTACTCTCATCTTATACCGATGGCTATGTGTAAGAATGTCCTACGATGTACTGTTCTCGAATTCAGGAAGTTTTCTCGTAAAACGAAGTGAGTTTGACGTTCCCTAAAATGTGTCATATTTAACTGAAATAAACTTTATTTTACGCATTCAAAGTGTATATTTACTTATGTTTAACATATTTATGTTAAATATAAGTAGATATTTTTTGTTAACAAATATATACATTAGAATAACTTGTTGATAACTTTGTATTATCACAACACTTATTTACATCGTATACAGACATGTTTCGGGAAAACAGACTTCCCTTCTTCTGTGTATAGTTGATGAAATTTTAACAATTATATGACTATACACAGAAGAAGGGAAGTCTGTTTTCCCGAAACACGTCTGTATACGATGTAAATTAGTGTTGTGATAATACAAAGTTATCAACATGTTATTCTAATGTATATATTTGTTAACAAAAAATATCTACTTATAAACAAACACATTATATTGAAGGTTAAGACGTAGATTCTTCTATTATCCTTTCCCTTTAAATACCCTTTCTACTTTTAATCTCCCTAGCTCCCATTATTTATTATTAATATCCGTATTTTTTTAAATGCAAGTTTTGTTGCTGTATTATCATATACATTTGTATTGTGTTGATAAAAAAATGTATGTTAAAAATCAATTATTAGTGAAAAAATTAATTAATCAATCAATTGTGATGTTTGTGTATTTTATTGCTATGAAAAAATGTGTGTTTTTCCCCACTGGAATTGGTATTTTTAAGGATAAGTCATAATATATTACGTAATATTTTCTTTTTCTTCAGCCTATTCCCGTCCACTTCTGGACAAAGGCCCCCTCCATTCACTTCCATGTCACTCTGTCCTGTGCAGACTGCATCCAGGTTATTCCGACGTGTCTGTTCAGGTCATCCTTTCACCGTAGTTGCGGTGGCCCTGCACTTCTCTTTGCCGTTCACGGTCTCCAAGTCAGCAGTCTTCTTGTCCACTTTTCGTCTGAGCTTCTGGCTACGTGACCCGCCCATTGCCATTTTAGAGTCGCCACTCGGTGGATGATGTCAGTGATAATATATCTTAATACAATAAGTTTTTCTTTGGTTGATGTTGAGCTATATATTGACAACTGACAACGAATAAATATTCACACCTTTCACCTACGAAACATATTGTGATTTATATTTTTATTATGAAAAAATATTTAATAAATAAAAGTGGATAAAAAACTTTTATTTATTATTTTCCATAACAAAGGGATACCTTTAATTTTCCAAATTCATATTCTCTATTTTAAAAATTGTAATATTATACTTGGGATATGTCTTTGTTCGTAGATGCCACCATTTTTGATCCTCGCTTTTTCTTGAGTTCAGTCATTAGGTTGCAGTTATTTATTCATAGTATTCCACCGTGTTGCCTGCAAAGGTTTTCTACTTTTTAAGAGGCCGAAATGTTAAAAGCTTTTTTTACGATGCGGTCACAATTCCGTCTCGAAATACACCGAAATCACCGGAATTTCATCCTCCTTTTTTCAGGTTATAAGAAACTGTCCCTCACATACTCATTTCACCAATCTTAGTTTTAACATTAACGCCAAGGGTAGGCAAAATATATAAATATTTAATGTACCTTATTTAATGATCTAACACTGTAGATATAGGCAGAGAGAATGGACCGCCACACTACTCTTTCCTGACGCATCTTTCTAGATTCCGCCTTATTGATAAAACTAGTCATACTCGCACGTCAGTTGTTCCGACATCCAACACGTCCGACATTTAAAATTTCTTACAAATTAATGCTTACAAATTATCTTAATAGATGGCGCTAGTGTACAACAAGTGAAATTATTAAAAATAGTAGCATATATACAAGTTCCAAAAATTTGTCAGACGTGGTGTCGTAAGAAGGGTGGAATGGGGAATGTTGTTAACATAAAGTGATCGCTTAACCCAACCAATGACAGGTCATTAGTCCTGTAAACGCCTCGACTACCATATTCTGTTTCGAAAAAAACAATTTACATCTTCGTCTCTATTGAGATACAATTAATCCTTAAAAAAAAATATTAACCCGCAATGGGTAATAATCCAGTATTTGTCTACAAGTATTTGTATACATTCAAAAGAACAAATTATTTAAAATTTCATTAATTTGGTCGTGGCATGCTTTCTTCGGTATTCCTCGAGTCCGTACTCCATTCACATCATTCACGTATATACTTTCGTACTTTCTTCACACTTTATTGACCATTATTTATTTTTCCATCCGTTGCATAAATCCAAACCAACGCAGTGATCCTTTCATAATTCTGTTCAATATTTTCTTTCGCTCGACATTCCTCCCCGATTTTCTATCGTACAACGTTTTACTACTCATATGTTTATGGGATCTCATCTCTACCACATTTATTTTGCTCTCATCCTTCTTCTGCCAGTTCCATGATTTTGTTTCTCCAAGGTGTTTATAAATAGGTGTTTTTAAGAATTCAATGAAAAATTTATTTACAAAATTTTCTTCTTACCGGACTTCATTGGAAGTTTGCTGTCAGCAATATGTCGAAAAAATCGGAACTAGAAGAAGAATAAGCATAACTATATTAAAAATAAATCTTAATTTATTATTTACAATATATTATATTGATAATTACATTTCATTGTCACATTCTTATTAGAATTCTGTTAGATAAGTGAAAAAATTTACGTTATATGCGTTTTTATGTGAGTAAACGTAAACTTGAAACTCCGCCAGAGAATGATCAAATGCTATGTGTGGTCTGTTTTATTGTACGGATGTGAAACTTGGACCTCGAAAGTTAACTCAATGAACAGACTGGAAGCATTTGAAATGTGGCTCATTCGCCGAATGCTCAGAGTTCCCTGGACAGACATACTTACCAATAACGATATCCTGAGGCGGGCTAGAATTGACAGGGAACAGTTATCAACTATCAAGGTTCGAAAGATTTCACATCTGAGTCATATACTGCGGTGGGGGATAGTACCACATTCTCCAACTGATATTGGAGAGTAAAATTGAGGGACGCCGGGGGTCCGGAAGGAGACAAATGTCCTGGCTGCGAAACGTGAGGGAGTGGACTGGCATTCGAAGTGTGGAGGAGCTGTTCCGAGCGGCGCAGGACAATGATAGGTTTGCCGAGGTGATCGTCAACGTTGGGGGGACCCGGCAGGGTACTTGAAGAAGAAGAAGATGTGTGCATATTAGTTTTATACTCTAAACTCCGGCTGCAATGAGAAAATTGTTTTCTGGACTGCTGCTGGTCCAAAACAAAGATTAATAAAGAGGGTTCATCGCAGGACCAAAGACCCTGCCTGGTAAAATAATACACATACTAACACAATCATCTCTGAACTCGGACTCTCTAGGTAAAAACATAAAGTCCAATTATTGAAGGTTGCCGAGCATAGAAGCCAGTGGAGGACTGTTATGGAAGAGGCAAAATCCCATGCTGGGATGTAGCGTTAAGAAGAAAAAATGTGTTATACATAGTAAAGTACCTATCTAACCTCGTAGGCTTAAATATATATATTTTTTATTAAATATTTAAATTTGAAACACGTTAATGACGCAATACAATTTATTTATAAGAGTTTGTCACGACAACTGTTTCGTTACCTTATGTTGGCATCATCAGGCATTACAAACAACTATTGCTTGTAACGCTAGACGCAAATGGCAGTGGATCGGTCACACTCTGAGACGGAACCCAGCCTGCATCGCTCAGGGTGAACTAGACTGGTCCCCTATGGGGGGAAAGAGAAAGCGAGGCAGACCTAGAGCCACCTGGAGAAGAACCCTGCAGGACGAGGTTGAGGCCCTATGCACCACGGAGGTGTGACAGGACAAAAAGAAGAATAAAAAGAAGATTGCTTGTAACACCTGATGATGGCTTTATAGGTTGGCAAAGGAGCTCTCACGACAAACTCTTATAATAAATTGTTTTACAGTTTAATAAATTAAATTGTACTCAAATTTAAAAATTTAATAATTCTAAAGTATTACAGTGTTTCGGCCATAACTATGGATTATATAATGTTTTTTTATATAGGATCGTGGAAATAAGAAAAAAATAGTAAAAAATTCCAACACAGAAAACCTAGTTAGTCAAATAAAATTTTATGAGGCTCGCTTCCAATGGATGATTTCAATCCCGCCCTCTTTAGTCACTTCCTCAGTTATTCCAGGCACGTCTTCATTATGGTCTTAAATGTCCTGACCTTTCGGAAACGACAATCATATTATTTAGGCGAAACAGTTTGCCCTGCCCCGGGCGGCTCACACTTTCACACTTCGACTAATATAAGCAAAACCGAAAAAGGCCTTTTCTTTGTATTGTTTACCCAACCTCACTTATTGCGAAAGTTCCGGAGAAGAAAATAACACACAACGGGAAGTTTTATGTTAAAACAGAATTTAAACGGTTTTTAATGACATTTCAAGTGATGAAATATTAATGTTGGACGTAAAGTTATATACAAGATGTCTCAAAGGAAAGTTTATGTTTGTTTAGCTTACAACGTGAACGTTACGAATCAGAGGGGAGCGGGGTAATGTCAATCGGTAGCCTGGCTCTTGGGAATTCAGTCGCTATGGAGCGTTTCTCGGGTGCGGATCGCGCGTTGTGCTTGCGAAAGTTTTACAAAAACAGTGATTCGGTGACTGTTGTGCGTAAAAGATTCTGAAATATTCGAGGATTTAGTCACTTAAATGATGCGCCAAGCATACTTCGAATTTGAAAATGGGTCAAAAAGTTTGAAGAAAGGACTGAAACAACACCGGAAAAACCAAAATCCGGGTGACCAAGATCATAAAGAACGGTATAAAATGAGTGTTAATCAGTCTGTCGATTATCAGTCAGCCGAGCCGTCATAAGAAATTTTACTGTTCGACTAAATGAGTGCCGTGAACGTGAGGGTTTACATTTGTACTATATTATTTTTAAGAAATAAATTCCGAAATTGTGTATTTTCATAATTAATAAACAATTTTTTTGATAAATCACCCACTTTTTTAATCGAACCACTAAATATAAACTTTCTTTTGAGACACCTTCCATGAAAAGAATCATTTTATAAGACACGCTTGATCATATATATATATTTTTTAAACTGTTAATAAATAAACTTTGTTATTTGTATCACAATTGTATTTTATTTTACGCGACAGCTGTTTCATCGACCTATATTGTAATCATCAGGTGTTACAATAATATATCAAAACCTATGTTGACATCATCGGGTGTTACAAAAATATATCAAAATTTTGATGAAACAGCTGTCGCGTAATATAAAATACAATTTTGATACAAAAAACAAAGTTTATTCATTAACAGTTTAAAATGTTAAGGCGCCATAGTATTTCGGCCAAAACAATGGACTTTTTTTTTTATTCATCTGAAAATTTACCGTAAATGAACTAGATATGTTTTATTTAAAAGTTTTAATTTGTATGTAAAATATATGTGCTTCTATATGTAAACCTCAATAAGGTTGGGTCCTCTGGAACAAGAGGATGAATTTGTTTATTTAAGAAGTATGTTTACAAAGGATGGGAGGGTGGAGAAGGATATTGAAAGAAGGCTTGGGGCAGGCAACAGAATAAATGGTGCACTTAAAGTTGCCATCGCAAACAAAAGCCTATCCAAAAAAGCTAAGATGGCAGTGCACAATGGTGTTCTTGTGCCGACCCTTGTGTATGGAAGTGAAGCATGGAACTGGCAAAAGAAGGATGAAAGTAGAATAAATGCAGTAGAAATGAGATCTCTAAGACGAATGTGTGGCAAATCTGTTTATGATTGAGTGACAAATGCAAGTATAAGAAGTGAATGTGGTGCGAATGAAAGTGTTATGAACAAAATAAGGAAAGGGTCATTAAGATGGTTTGGGCACATGGAAAGAATGAGTGAAGACAGAATGGTAAAGAAGGTATATGTAAACGGCGTAAACGGAGCTAGAAATAGAGGAAGGCCGAGGAAAACGTGGCACGATCAAATCAATCAAATATTGAATGTCGGTCACGTGAGGAGTCGGAAAAATCGACGTGCGTGCATGACAAGATGTATGAATGTAGAGGAAGCGAGAGACGTATGTCAGGACAGAACAGTGTGGCGTTCCATTCTTTCTGCCTACCCCTCCGGGGAGACGGCGTGATGGTAAGTTAGTTAGTTAGTTCAATAAGGTTAGAACTTTTGGACAAACGACAATGTGAGATGATATCGCAATAATGTTTTTAAAGAGACTTTAGAAATGGTAATATGGTTTGTTAATCATTTTGTTTTAAGAGTATGAGATGATAAACCGTTCTCGAATAAATATAATAATAAACATAATGATTAGCAAATATAATTATACAAATAAAGTCTTCCTACTCAAAAACGAGATATCACTAGTTGTTTTAAAAATCACTAGTTGCATTAGAGTTATGTCAGGATAGATCAGTGTGGCAGACCATCCCCTCTTCCTAGTCCTCAGGGGGCGTGATGATAATTAATTATGTTTCAATCCTAGGGATTGGATTGCAGCAATTCTAACATATTGTTGGTTCTTGGGATGTAACTTAAGCCTTATTTAGTAGTTTATCGTGGCTTTACACAGTCATTTTTGTATCCAGCGGGTTATTTGAACCCAATTAGTGTGTACAACTTTTTAGCAATTGATTCTCCTGATTCGTGATGGGTAGTTAGTCTATCGCCATTTATTGTCACGTGAATTCTACCAAACCAAAGTTAAGCATTTCTGTTATACGAGTATGTAACAAATAACCCAAAAATATGCAATTAAAATCAATAAGAATGCCCTTTTTTTAGAAAATTTATTGTATTTTATGGGAATGGCATGTTTCTTCTTGCTAAGGTTTTATCAAACGATAATGAAGTAAAAAATAATAAAACATGGAGTTTTAAATCAATGTTCATGCAAAAATAAAAATGTGCATTAGTAGATAGAGATCATATTTTAATGTTTAAAACATGTTTTAATTTCGGATAAACAAATTTCAGGAAGCTTTTTTACGTTAACAAATAAATCTTTTGTCTATTTTCTAATAAACTTTTGAATGATTTTATATATTATACGTAGATATATAAAAATATGATAAATATGCATGAGTTTACTTCAGAGTAATGGGTATGTAGAAACCGTTAAGCTTCCAATACGTAAATGAATCTGGAATGGTGATGAATATTTATAGATGCATTTCCGGTCGCGTGAAATTCCATCCCTAGTTGTCGGATGTCCGGTTTGAACTTAGTTTTAATTACGCTAAGCTCCGGAACTCCCAACGCTTGCTGGCTCTAGAATACGGATTAACATTTTAAGCAAATTAACCCAATTTGTGTTGCAATTTGATCACTGTTAAGGCTTTCATGGAAACGCGCTAAATACACCCCTTCACCAGCTGATGATAAAAATAATCGTTATGTATATTTTTATTTCATGTACTATAATATATGGCCAACTTATTAACTATGAGGCCAAATCGATGGCATGCCAGGTTAAATCAACTGATTTATACTCGTATATAAAGGACTTTTTCAAGTCAGTTTTCAGTCAGTTCAGTCAGTTTTTCATAATCAGTTTTCAGCTCGAAGTGTTTTAAACATTCCTCTGAATTTTAAGCCAGTTTTCTACACAAGGAATTCCATTAGTAGTTTGCTTGGCAATACTTAAGATAGAAAAATAAATTAAACCATGCGGGTGTTTACCAATTGACAATAATTGGGATGCATTTTATGTAGGTAAAACCGCTAGAAATGTAAACGTAATGGTAAAGGAAAATCTCAGATGTCTAAAATTAGACAATTTGGAAGGATAAAATATTAAGAAAGTCCTTTACAATAATCTACCCATAATCAATAATCAAACTCATCTTTTCCAAAGTCCCATTTAAGCAATGTTCCCCATTGAAAATAATATTAAGATTTCCCATAAAAATAAATATAAATAAACTCCCTTGTCCGCCACTAAAATTGGAATTAGTAATTCTCCATAATTTTTCCTAATGAGCATGATTCACCATTCTAACATTCTATTCGTCCATGCGCACATTTTTTCCTACTCCTCTTTCTCCCCTCCATTTTATATTTCTTTCTTCATATGTTGTTCTCTGATTTTATATTTAGTTTACTCTCTCACCCTGACGAAGCTCTAGTGGAAGCGAAACCGGTTGATGTTACTAAATAAAGTGGTGTATCTATACAAATTAATAAAAGTGTGTTATTATTTTATTTTATAATTATTTCGTATAAGACAATGTATTTTTAACTATACGAGTAGATGACATATTTAGCAATTACCCTTTAGCAATGTGTACTTTTCATTAAGAAGTATAACGCGCTATGATCGAAAATGTACTGAATTCGACTAACCTTTCACGAAGTTTGAAGGAGCGAGAGTAGAAACGAGGCCGAAGTTTAAATATATTCATGTCTCCTCGGGAGAGCGTATTTCCAGAAAGTTCGCGCTCGCGAGCACCCTTGAATTGGGGGTTTAAACCTACTTACTGAACTCTGCCCCGGCTGAACTTGTCGAAGACTTATCCACACTAAATAAATCTTAGTACCTACTTGCCAGTACATTAAAATCTAAATTTATGCCCACTATTTTCGTTCCACTAAGCATTACCAAGTTTAAATTCTTTTTCGCGTTCCGTTTTTAACGTTTTTTTAGTTTTTTGAATTTTATTTATGACCATGCCATTTATACTTTTATTTATGTATCCTAATAGAACTCTCGATTATATAAGTTTTATCAATTGTATTTCGATGTTTTAATAAAAAAGAAGACAGTAAATTTTATCATTAAAAAAAAATATATATAAGCCAATAAATATGCAAAACCATTATTTTTGATTTGCTGAATTTTTAATAAATAAATACATTTCGCTTTACATTATACAATACCAATTAAGAAAATTCGTCTTGCATAAATTTAGTAAAAAAAACAAAACATGGGAAAAGTACAACTACAAGAAAAGTATTTTTCGTTTGTTACGAAATAACGTTAGCGGAAAAAAAATCTCCATACTATTAGTATATCTATTTGAATTCTGCTACCGTTATCTGGTGAATTTTTCATAACCAACTCTTGGATGAAAAAATCCACTTTGAGTTTATTGATAGAAAATATAAGATAATCTATTTATTTAAAATGATTTCTCTTACGCAACATTTTCTTCCTCCTTAGTTTCTTAATTACTGAGGGTTGTGATCCATGCAGTTGCCCCCGTGGCTAACAAAAACAAAACGCCTTTAATCCTTTTTGTTCTCTAACGATCTCCCCTAGTCATCTACGTAATTTGGTGACACCATCGCGCAGCATATCTGTTTCTACTTCTTTTGCCTGGAAAACCTTCTGTGACAATGTTTTTTTCCCGGTTGTCCAACTCTCTCTTGGTAATGTGACCAAAAAAACTCAATATTTACAACATATAATAGATAGTCATTCTGTTATTTTAAACTCATTAAGGACCGAGTAATTTATCCTTTTTGCAGCTCACGGAATCCTCAGCACGCGACACCAACATCACATTTGAAAGGCATCTATCCTGGCTTGGTCACGAGATTTCACTGTCGAAGTTTCAGTAGGGTAAAAAAGTATTGAGAATAAGAGGACGTGTACAATTTTAATTTTGGTTTAAAGTCTTCATACGTGGTAGAGCATTTTTAGCTATGTTATGGTCGACAACAACAAACCATCACGCCGTTTCACCGCAGGGGTAGGCAGAGAGAATAGACCGCTACACTACTCTATCCTGACATACTCCCTCACAGATTCCCCCACATTCATACAGCGAGTCGTACACGCACGTCGATTCTTCCGGCTTCTGGCATGACCAACCTTTAAATGCCATGTTTTCCTCGGTCTAACTTGACTATTTAACTCGGTCTACCTCGGTCTATTTTGGTTATTTAAATTTATTATTATTATAGTGCTGAAGCTATGCAACTTGTTGTTACGTTATAAATATACATTTACACTTACTGAAATATTAAAATAAAGTTACCTGTATATATTTATCATCGGCTGTGGCTAAATTCTAGACCCACGCACTCTGGGGCAATTAGAGCATAGAAAAACATTAGCAGTAGAGCCGCAACCTTTTCCCAATGGTCTGTCCTTTATTCTTCTTGTCTCTGCGATGTGTATCAAATTCTTGCGTGCCTTCTGTCTTCTGCTGTTTTTCCCCGCCCTCTCTGAACTCCGCGTGAACCTTTTCTTTGGGTCAGCTGAAAGTACAGAATTTACACTTGGAATTACTTAAAATATAATTAAACAATAGATACATTATTTTGGTAAAATACTCCCCGGGTTCACGAATATAAAATGTAATCATAAGTTTATATACGCAGTTAACAGCGTTCTTCCCGTTTCATTATTGATGTGCTTTTGCATTTAAAATGTCGTTATACGATATGAACAAAGGTTCTATTCACCATCAAATAAAAAATTCAACACGCACATTATCGCAAAATGTCATCAATGAAAAATTAATCACAAAATTCGTTGATATCACAAACGATTGTCTGACCGCCCTAAAATTTGATGACTCACGAGAAATTATTGCTTGTTTCTCAAATTATAGTCATAGATCAATCAACAACTTTCCCTTTGGAGGAAACCCTTGAGCTGCCTTAATTAAAAGGGAAAAAACTCGCTCCCTTTCCTATCGAAACCTTTCAGACCTATCATTAATAATAATAAATGTAGCATTAAGGTTAACTCTAATTACAAAAATGATTATAAATATATTTTACATACCTTTTTATACGTAAATTCTTGCTAAAAATATGATAATCGTTTTTTTAAATTCGTTAACATCATATGTTTAGTCAAAGAATGGCAGCAAGCCGACAAAACTGATTGAAAATTATATACATTGTGGATACAAGTTTTTGTAAAATTTGAAAAACGGTGTATTTCTACAAAACTTATTTTGCACTTTTTGCAGAGGTCGTTATTTATTGAAAAAATATTATTTTTTATAAAAATACATAGATGAAGGACCTCTTCGATCAATGCAACATAAATGCGAAAAATGCAAACATTTAAAACGTGAGAACACATTACAATTATTTTTACAAATTTAAAATTTATTTATTTTCAAACGAACCTAGGAATAGGAAGATAAGTTAAGCTAAAGCGTTGCACTAGTACAAATTTCGGGGATCGAGCGTTTGCGGTAGCCGGTCCATCAGCTTGGAACAATCTTCCTTCACATCTCAGATGCATAAATGATTCGACAGACTTCAGATTTAAGCTGAAAATCCATATTTTTCATATTTCATACCCAATTTAAAACTTGCATATTTTGTTCTATTATAGATCTAGATAAAAAACACGTCTTAATGCGCCCTTGAGGTGATTACATCACAAAAACGGCGCTTTAAAAGTTAGCATATTATTATTATTAAACCTGTATCGGATTCCTGTTATCTTTCATTAGCTGCTTTTTGTTTTTACATTTCTGTTCTGATACATATTTTTTTTAAATGTTGTAATTTTGAACAATCGAAATCGATACGTTCTAATGAATCGCTTCGTTTGAAACGTGTCGACAAAAAATCATTAAATATGCGAGACCGGAAAGCTTTCGAGTTGTATTAAGCAAGGAAAGCAAAGGTTTGTTTAACTATTAGCAGTTTCCGTTCTATAAGACTTCCTATTCCATTAAATCGAGAAACGGACTTACATAAGTCTCCTAATTCCGGCAACGTATTCAAACTGAAAGAAAAACCGCACAACTTGTTTTCCCAGCGGACCACATTTTTTCCCCGAGTTTCAAGGGAATGGTAAAGTTTTTGCATTCTGTACCGCCCAGTCTAATCCTTGAAATATTTCTAAGCCCTTAGCGAAGCATTATATAAGTTTTTTTGTGTTTTCCAGCACAGTAGACGAATTTTTCAGACTTTTTACATTCGTAAGTCTAAAAGAAGTTTTCATATCGTGGTTGAATTTAATTGTATTATATTAAAGTAGTGTTTGAAACTTAAAACATGTTTTCAAATGTAACTAACTAACTAGCTGTCACGTCACGAAGATGCAAACTGGAAACTGAATATGGTTGATCAAGGTGTTTATAGAACTTATGACCTGTCATTGGTTGAGTTAAGCGCACGCTTTATGTAATTACAACATTCCCCATTCCACCTATTTCTTTATGACCATGTAAGACAAATTTTAAGTAATTAAAATCTACATATATGGCATGTTGAAACTGACATGTGAAGTTAAGCATAGATTTGTAACATATATACAACCTCCAAAAAATTGTCTTACATGGTCATAAAGAAATAGGTGGAATGGGGAATGTTGTAAGTACATAAAGAGTGCGCTTAACCCAACCAATGACAGGTCATAAGTCCTGTAAACACCTTGATCAACCATATTCAGTTTCCAGTTTGCATCTTCGTCTCTATTGAGATATAATTAAATTTCATGAATCAATCACCCACCATGGGTGAAATCCAGTATTCGTATACAAGTATAAGTATACATTCACAAAGAATATTTGTAAAGTTAATTTATTTCAAACTAATGTGTTTTGAATATGAATTTTATTTCCTCGAGCAACATTAGTGTATGGTAAAATATTGCGAAAGCCATACACAGGTTTTCACGTAAATGCGTATCATATATGCTCGCAAATCCACAATATGATAATTTGATTGAGCCCAACCAACTACACAATATGTAAATAGGTATCATCGAGTTACATGCAACTTCGTTGATATGATCTACATAGTAATACGATTGTATGTTATTACTTGTTCTCGTACATCAAGTACGTAGGTAAGTCAAGGATCGATGTAAGCATCACTCTATTTTGTGAATTCTGAACATAAAAGTAAACATGAAATCACAAATCCCCTGTTGGTTTATGTGAATGAGTCTTTTCAACGTTGAGTAGTGAATCAAATCTCCAGTGCCAGCGATTTTCCAACTTTTCTTCATATATTTAATCACGTATAGGCGTAGCCAAAATGTAGACGTTTTCCCGAAGGCACTATAATGTAATTTTGTTGATTTTGAGTTGTGGCAATATTGGTTCTGATATTTTCTGTTTTTCTCTGTTATGCGGATATTAATTTTTATTTTATGATCCAATAAAACAATCATTCTTCTTTTTGTATTATCACACATTCGTGGTGCACATGGCCTTAAGGAACCTTCTCCACCCGACTCTATCGCATGCCTGATGCCTAACATCATCCCAAGTGAGGCCTGCTACTTTAGCCTCGTTCTGTAGGGTTCTTCTCCAGGTGGCTCTAGGTCTGCCTTGTTTCCTCTTTCCCCCCATAGGGAACCAGTTAGTGCACCCTGAGCGATACAGGCTGGGTTCCGTCTCTGAGTGAGACCGATCCACTGCTATTTGCGTCTAGTGACTTCTTCTCTAATTGGCTTTTCGTCTACTACGATCCAGATAATGATATTTGACACTGTTTGGGCCCAATAGATTTTGAATGTTTACCGAAGGCACCTATTTATAAACACATGGAGTTTATAAATAGGTGCTATAATATAATATAATCCACAGATTACAATTTGTTTTTATTCATTTGTACATAAAACAAATTAAAATGATAATCGGTAAGCCGATCTCTGGACCTGTTATGGTCCCGAGATCAGCATTTGACACTGTTTGGGGCTAATAGATCTTGAATATTGAGTGAAGCCACTTATTTATAAACACCTGGAGTTTTCCAATACCGTCCGCGGTAGATTTTCAGCAGTACGCTTTTAACGCTACGCTACAATTATTAATGATACATTCTTCAATACTTTATATATGATGTGTTTTTTGGAATCTTACTTGTTGTCGTGACAGTCTTTCGATTTTTATAAATCGAATATTTTTCAAAATTTAAAAATTAGTCGATTATTTAAAATCTTAAAAAAACTTCAAAGAATTGGCACAACCGTGCCGCAGTTGATTATCCAACGTAAAATTAGCGGAAAACGAAGTGTCGGGGGAAAAAGAAAATCCTGGGATGAAAATATTCGATAATGGATTAGTTGTTGCAGAACATCCCTATTTAGGGCTGCTGTATCAAAATGTTTATAATGTAATTGCAAACGATATAAAGTAAAAATAAAATAGTCAACTTTAAAAAAAAAAGTTATTTAAAATTTCATGGTAGAAGTTCATTGTAAATAATGATAATGAAATTTTATTGTAAAACATCTTTTCAAAATTTATATCTAGTTAAAACCCACTTATGTTTGTGTCTTTGACCGGTTTCGGCAGCTCACTGCCATTTTGCGACATCAGCGACCTGCCGAAACTGTCTGAAGGCACAAACATTCATGGATTTAACTAAATATACATTTATAAAAGATTTTTTGCGTTTTACGATTAGTCGAACCTTAAAAAAAGGACTAAGAATAATAATAATAAGAAGAATTAAACAACAATATTTGAAAAATAATATACTCGTAAGCATACTTTTATTAGTTTTTACCCCACTTTTTTTTTGTTAAAACCATCCGGTTTTTCTCCCGCCGGAGATTTGTCAGGGTTACAAAAGAGACCAGATCTATTTTCTATAATGCCACACTACAAATTAACCGCTTCATACTTAAGTAACAATATTTTGATTTTAATAAAAATGGCAATCACCAAACGAAATTTTTTCATCAATCATTTTTTAATTCCAAATCATTTAGCAAATCGGTTAACATTATTGCTTCGGTGGTTTGAAAGGTTTCTCGTGGGTATTGAAGCCGCGGCGTGAAACAAGTTTGAATTCATTCAATCCGTGGTTCTTATTTTGAGAATCTGCGATGGTTCGACCGGGCGAGGGGAGGGACTCAGCCCTCCGCACAATTGGGTCTTATTACGTTAGGTGGTCGCTCTCTGGGGCAGCGCGCCCACTCGAGGGTCTGATAGGGGTGGCAAAAGTCGAACTTGAGGGGCATGTAATACTCGTACCACCCCGCAACTTGCTAATTATATTAAAGAATAATCAATCTCTTGTAGATATATGAAACTAACTAACTAACTAACCATCACGTCGTCTCCCCGAATGGGTAACCAGAATAAATAGACGGCCACATTTTTCTTTTCTGACATACTCATTTCGATTCCTTATATTTCATACATCGTGTCATGCACGCACGTCGATTTCTCCGACTCCTCCCGTGCCCGACATTCAATATTTGATTTATTTTCCTTGGTCGTCCTCTTTTTTATTTTCCATTTACGTCGTTAACGTATACTTTTTTTTACCATTCTTTCTTCATTAATTATTTACATGTATCCAAACTATCTTAATGAGTCTTTCATTATTTTGTTCATGTGATGATCTTTTCATTATAAAATAATGAAACCTTCACGTCCTGGCAGAGAGGATGGACCGGCATACTGCTCTTTTCCGACAAACCTCTCTAGATTCATCTACATTCATACATCATAACATGCACGCTTGTGGCAGCTTTTTGGTCTTTGATTAATTTGGTCATGCCATGCTTTCCTTGGTCTTTCAAGGCTTCTCTTTCCACTCATACTGCTTGTATACAACGTTTTAACCGTTCTTCTCTGGTCCATTCGTTCCATATGTCAAAACCATCTCAGGGACCCTTGACGCAATCATCTGCCTTATCCTTCTTTTGCCAGCTCCAAGCTCTACTTACAAATCAAATCAAATCAGTTTATTAAAATATATTAAATGATATTTGAAACAAAAATTACAGTTTAAGACATCTATTGAGAAGATCAATTATATTATATTATTATAATACCAGGAAAACATGAAAGACGATTGATGAACGCATAAGGGTTGTCAATAGAACTCCATTTTGTAAAAATGGCCTAGCCTCACCACTGAGAGATATTTGCATGGAGGTAGATAAAATTGAGCAAGTCAGACGGAAGCCAACGATATGCATGCGGAGTTGGAACACAGAGTTCAAAAAGGCCTATGAGCTGCAGCCTCCTTGCGAACGCTCCTAAAGTCCAAGCTTCTATCTAGAAATGCCAAGCTGCGTATTTATAACACCATCATCAAACCAGTGGTGACATATGGTTCTGAGTCGTAAACAATGACTCTAAAAGAACAACAAATAATCTACTGGTTTGAAAATAGAATACTTAGAATGATCCTGGGACGCAGACCCGGTGTTGCAGCGGGAACTTAGAGGCATAGGACCAACCAAAAAATCCGTACGATGACCCAGCAGCCCCTTATAACAAGCACCGTGAGAGCCGGTCGCCTAGCATGGATTAGGCACGTATGCCGAGCCGAAGAGACCAGAGCAATTAAGACCCTGTACGCGTCTAGACCGACTTGAGTAAGACTCTAGTAAGGCCTAGACAGCGCCTAATGGACAATGTTCTGGCTGACCTGGCTAGGTTGGGCGAATCGGACTGCTGGGAGCAAAAGGCGCAGGATCGACGAGCTTGGCGAAAAATCATCAAGGAGGCTAAACTCTTCAAGAGTTGTATGGCCATAGGAAGTAAGCAAATAGGTAAAAGAAAAAATAATTGTGATTTTGCCATTTCATAAATAAATATTTATTTAAGAACCCACCCCCAAGCCCTGCGCAGAAGATACTCCTGTAGGTACGTACTCACTTACTCAGTTTGTCCTACTAATTAATCGCGACAGTAAACTAGTGGAGATTATCCTTTAATTTGTGTCAGTAGAAGACGTCGTTCATTTCAATTAAAATGTTAAGAGATATAACTAAACATTGTATCACTATTGGATCTTCTGTATTAATTTCGCTTTATTGTGTTACTTAGCTAAGACGACATTTAAAGAGTTAAAAACTATAAATAATATCCCCTAAAAAAATATTTAAAGCAATCTTCATTAAACATGAATTTTTGATAAAATTGTCTTTTTGTATGAAAAATCTTATTGCGTTTTGTTTTATAATTTAAATACATGTGTATTAATTTACAAGTGGGGCGTTTGAGATGTGGATAAACCATAGAATGCTCCGTATACCGTGGACCGATTAGGTCAGTAATACAGACGTATTACAGAGAGCCAGAGAAAATAGAGAGCTGTTGTCGAGTGTGAAAGTTAGAAATTTTTCATATTTTGGTCATATAATAGGTACCACCTCCTTTGACCGATATTAATGGGTAAAGTGGAGGGACGTCGGAGAGTTGGTAGAAAGAAGTTGTCCTGGCTGCGGAACATACAAGATGGACAGGAATGACAAGAGTTCAGAACCTGTTCCAAGCGGCATAGGACAGAGATGTCTTTGCTGCAGTGATCGCCGACGTTGGGGGAACCTGATACGGCACCGAAAAAAGAAGATGTATTTATATATTGTTGCTAAACAATGGTGTAAAGCTTTTTAATATATATTTAATATTGATGAAAACGCCAGTTTTATAGAAATATAGATATATTTTGTTTAGCGATTCAAAAAGAAAAATATGTTTTTCAAATAAAAATTATAGAAATAGGGTGTGTTAATGACTATGTATGGTATATGCTGTTGTATGGTTCGAAAACGCCGTTGTTGACGGCCTTCGTGGCAGAGTGGTTACGAGCTCTGACTTCCATGCCGAAGGTCCTGGGTTCGATTCCCGGCGATGGCAGTGTGATTGTCACACTGTCTTTGGTCTTGTGTAGAATCCACGTGACAATAAAATGGCGATAGATTGGCTACCTATCACATGTCACGAGAATCAATATAATAGCTAAAAAAAATTGTATACAGTAATTGGGTCCAAACGACCTGTTGTGTACATAAAAAATAAAAAAAACATACACAAATGTTCGACAACATTATAATACATTCAATACTGAAGGTGTATATATATACAATGAACCGGTAAAGACGCATTCAAAATGTGACTACTCAATGCTTCGTATACCATGGACAAATTTGATTAGCAAGTAAGTCCTGAGAAGAGCTCATTACAACAGAGAATAATTGAAATGAATTAAGGTCCGTTAGATTCCCTACCTGAGTCACATCTTACGTGTAGATAAATACGAGATTCTCCAATTTATGTTAATGGGCAAAATTAAGGGATAACGTGGTCCCGGCCAAAGACAAATGTCTTGGCTGCGCAACATCAAATATTGGACTGAAATAAGGAGGGTGGGGTAGTTGTTTCGGGCGGCGCAAGATAGAGAAACCATTGCGGAAGTGATCGCTAACGTCGGGGAAACCTGATATAGCACGTGAAGTAGAATAATGACTAAATAGCTGGATGCTTTTGAAATGGGGATGTTTTGTAGAATGTTAATAATATCATGGCCAGAGAGAGTCAGAAACGAAAAAATAATGCAGCGAATGAAGAAATAAAATTATCATGACCATAAAACTCGGTAAACTGGAATACTTCGGGCACACAACGAGAAATGATGAATATTAAGTGTTGCAACTGACTATCCAAGGTACAATTAACTGAAAACATTATTTAGGGAGAAGAAGAAAATTCTGGCTTAAAAACAATAGAGAATGGTTCAGATGCAGCACAACATCACTGTTTAGAGTTGTTGTATCAGAAGTATAAATTTGATAATCCTTAGACAAAAAAAGCAATCGTTTTATTTAATTAATATTTAAACTAAATGTCCATCAAGAGATGTCTGCAAAATCATTACATGTTTAATACGTTTATGGGTGTTTTCATTTGACCGACATTGATTGCGGATTGTAATTCTCGTCCGCACGAAAATATCAACAGGGATAAACAGTGGACAAACAGACACCCGGGGCTGGGAATAATTAAATCCACGGCGCCATTACTCGTTTATTACGCGACGTCGTCCGCAGTTAATAAAACATGGTGTGACGGAGCGCTCCGGGAATCAATATTTGTCCTTCATCACAACTCGTTGCACGTATTTACCCTGTGCCCGGGTACGGAATCTGACCGGAAACAGAGCCGAACGTACTTCCGGTTCACCGGAAACGCACCCTCCGGTACATCTGTTCCAACTCCACTCCTGATTGTACTAACTGTACGAATGCAGAGGCATTCAAATCAATAAATGGAAAAATGAAGTTATAAAAATACGTTTCCTTTAAAAAATGATATTTTTATTTGAAATTTTATGGTAAAGGTTCATTGTCAATAATGAAAATAAAAACATATTGTAAAAAATCTTTGTAAAATGTTAATTGAGGTAAAAACCACTAATGTTTGTGTTTCCGACAGGTTTCGGCAGCTCGCTGCCCTTTTCTGGTCAACAGACTTCTGACCAGAAGATGGCAGTGAGTTTTCGAAACTGGTCAAAGTAACAAAACATTGTGGATTTTAAATAAATATAAAAATAAAAAAGATTTTTATTTTTAATTTAATTGTCAAGCTTAAACATTTCTATGGTATTCTATTATACATAAAAATTAGAAAGAGATGAAGGTTCTTCATGTTTGAGAATCGTTTATTAATAAAGTTACTTTAATCTTCTTCTTCTTCGTGTAAAGGGCAAGCAAACTAACTAACTAACTAAGCATCACGCCGTTTCCCCGGAGGGATAGGCAGAGAGGATGGATCGCCACATTGTTCTATCCTGGCATAATTCTGGCGCCTCTTCTACATTCACACATCGTGACAAGCACGCTCGTCGATTGTTCCTACTTCGAACATGGCCGTCTTTCAGTAATTGATTAATTTAGTCATGCCATGTCTTCCTTGGCCTTCCTCGACTTTTTTCCTATTCACAAAACTTGTATATATCTTTTTAACTATTCTTCCCTCATCTATTCATTCCACATGTCCAAACAATCTTAGTGACCCTTCCTTAATTTTATTTATCACGCATTCATCCGCCTTACATTCCTTTCTTATTTCATCATTAGATTATACATTGTTTTTCCGCACATCCTTCTTAGTAGTCTCATTTCTACGGCATTTATCCTACTTTCATTCTTCTTCTGCCAACTCCAAGCTTCACTTCCATACATAAGGGTTTTACGATTAGTCGAACCTTAAAAAAAGGACTAAGAATAATAATAATAAGAAGAATTAAACAACAATATTTGAAAAATAATATACTCGTAAGCATACTTTTATTAGTTTTTACCCCACTTTTTTTTTGTTAAAACCATCCGGTTTTTCTCCCGCCGGAGATTTGTCAGGGTTACAAAAGAGACCAGATCTATTTTCTATAATGCCACACTACAAATTAACCGCTTCATACTTAAGTAACAATATTTTGATTTTAATAAAAATGGCAATCACCAAACGAAATTTTTTCATCAATCTTTTTTTAATTCCAAATCATTTAGCAAATCGGTTAACATTATTGCTTCGGTGGTTTGAAAGGTTTCTCGTGGGTATTGAAGCCGCGGCGTGAAACAAGTTTGAATTCATTCAATCCGTGGTTCTTATTTTGAGAATCTGCGATGGTTCGACCGGGCGAGGGGAGGGACTCAGCCCTCCGCACAATTGGGTCTTATTACGTTAGGTGGTCGCTCTCTGGGGCAGCGCGCCCACTCGAGGGTCTGATAGGGGTGGCAAAAGTCGAACTTGAGGGGCATGTAATACTCGTACCACCCCGCAACTTGCTAATTATATTAAAGAATAATCAATCTCTTGTAGATATATGAAACTAACTAACTAACTAACCATCACGTCGTCTCCCCGAATGGGTAACCAGAATAAATAGACGGCCACATTTTTCTTTTCTGACATACTCATTTCGATTCCTTATATTTCATACATCGTGTCATGCACGCACGTCGATTTCTCCGACTCCTCCCGTGCCCGACATTCAATATTTGATTTATTTTCCTTGGTCGTCCTCTTTTTTATTTTCCATTTACGTCGTTAACGTATACTTTTTTTTACCATTCTTTCTTCATTAATTATTTACATGTATCCAAACTATCTTAATGAGTCTTTCATTATTTTGTTCATGTGATGATCTTTTCATTATAAAATAATGAAACCTTCACGTCCTGGCAGAGAGGATGGACCGGCATACTGCTCTTTTCCGACAAACCTCTCTAGATTCATCTACATTCATACATCATAACATGCACGCTTGTGGCAGCTTTTTGGTCTTTGATTAATTTGGTCATGCCATGCTTTCCTTGGTCTTTCAAGGCTTCTCTTTCCACTCATACTGCTTGTATACAACGTTTTAACCGTTCTTCTCTGGTCCATTCGTTCCATAGGTCAAAACCATCTCAGGGACCCTTGACGCAATCATCTGCCTTATCCTTCTTTTGCCAGCTCCAAGCTCTACTTACAAATCAAATCAAATCAGTTTATTAAAATATATTAAATGATATTTGAAACAAAAATTACAGATTAAGACATCTATTGAGAAGATCAATTATATTATATTATTATAATACCAGGAAAACATGAAAGACGATTGATGAACGCATAAGGGTTGTCAATAGAACTCCATTTTGTAAAAATGGCCTAGCCTCACCACTGAGAGATATTTGCATGGAGGTAGATAAAATTGAGCAAGTCAGACGGAAGCCAACGATATGCATGCGGAGTTGGAACACAGAGTTCAAAAAGGCCTATGAGCTGCAGCCTCCTTGCGAACGCTCCTAAAGTCCAAGCTTCTATCTAGAAATGCCAAGCTGCGTATTTATAACACCATCATCAAACCAGTAGTGACATATGGTTCTGAGTCGTAAACAATGACTCTAAAAGAACAACAAATAATCTACTGGTTTGAAAATAGAATACTTAGAATGATCCTGGGACGCAGACCCGGTGTTGCAGCGGGAACTTAGAGGCATAGGACCAACCAAAAAATCCGTACGATGACCCAGCAGCCCCTTATAACGAGCACCGTGAGAGCCGGTCGCCTAGCATGGATTAGGCACGTATGCCGAGCCGAAGAGACCAGAGCAATTAAGACCCTGTACGCGTCTAGACCGACTTGAGTAAGACTCTAGTAAGGCCTAGACAGCGCCTAATGGACAATGTTCTGGCTGACCTGGTTAGGTTGGGCGAATCGGACTGCTGGGAGCAAAAGGCGCAGGATCGACGAGCTTGGCGAAAAATCATCAAGGAGGCTAAACTCTTCAAGAGTTGTATGGCCATAGGAAGTAAGCAAATAGGTAAAAGAAAAAATAATTGTGATTTTGCCATTTCATAAATAAATATTTATTTAAGAACCCACCCCCAAGCCCTGCGCAGAAGATACTCCTGTAGGTACGTACTCACTTACTCAGTTTGTCCTACTAATTAATCGCGACAGTAAACTAGTGGAGATTATCCTTTAATTTGTGTCAGTAGAAGACGTCGTTCATTTCAATTAAAATGTTAAGAGATATAACTAAACATTGTATCACTATTGGATCTTCTGTATTAATTTCGCTTTATTGTGTTACTTAGCTAAGACGACATTTAAAGAGTTAAAAACTATAAATAATATCCCCTAAAAAAATATTTAAAGTAATCTTCATTAAACATGAATTTTTGATAAAATTGTCTTTTCGTATGAAAAATCTTATTGCGTTTTGTTTTATAATTTAAATACATGTGTATTAATTTACAAGTGGGGCGTTTGAGATGTGGATATACCATAGAATGCTCCGTATACCGTGGACCGATTAGGTCAGTAATGCAGACGTATTACAGAGAGCCAGAGAAAATAGAGAGCTGTTGTCGAGTGTGAAAGTTAGAAAGGTTTCATATTTTGGTCATATAATACCACCTCCTTTGACCGATATTAATGGGTAAAGTGGAGGGACGTCGGAGAGTTGGTAGAAAGAAGTTGTCCTGGCTGCGGAACATAAAAGATGGACAGGAATGACAAGAGTTCAGAACCTGTTCCAAGGGGTATAGGACAGAGATGTCTTTGCTGCAGTGATCGCCGACGTTGGGGGAACCTGATACGGCACCGAAAGAAGTAGATGTATTTATATATTGTTGCTAAACAATAGTATAAAGCTTTTTAATATATAATATATACATTTAATATTGATGAAAACGCCAGTTTTATAGAAATATAGATATATTTTGTTTAGCGATTCAAAAAGAAAAATATGTTTTTCAAATAAAAATTATAGAAATAGGGTGTGTTAATGACTATGTATGGTATATTCTGTTGTATGGTTCGGAAACATACACAAACGTTTGACAACATATAACACATTCAATACTGAAGGTGTATATTATATACGTATACTATGAACCGGTTAGAGGCATTCAAAATGTGACTATTCAATGCTTCGTATACCGTGGACAAATTTGATTAGCAAGTAAGTCCTGAGAAGAGCTCATTACAACAGAGAATAATTGAAATGTATATAGGTCCGTTAGATTCCCTACCTGAGTCACATCTTGCGTGTAGATACATACGAGATCCTCCAATTTATGTTAATGGACAAAATTAAGGGATGACGTGGTCCCGGCCAAAGACAAATGTCTTGGCTGCGCAACCTCAAATATTGGACTGAAATAAGGAGGGTGGGGTAGTTGTTTCGGGCGGCGCAAGATAGAGAAACCATTGCGGAAGTGATCGCTAACGTCGGGGAAACCTGATATAGCACGTGAAGTAGAATAATGACTAAATAGCTGGATGCTTTTGAAATGGGGATGTTTTGTAGAATGTTAATAATATCATGGCCAGAGAGAGTTAGAAACGAAAAAATAATGCAGCGAATGAAGACATAAAATTATCATGACCATAAAACGCGGTAAACTGGAATACTTCGGGCACACAACGAGAAATAATGAATATTAAGTGTTGCAACTGACTATCCAAGGTACAATTAACTGAAAACATTATTTAGGGAGAAGAAGAAAATTCTGGCTTAAAAACAATAGAGAATGGTTTAGATGCAGCACAACATCACTGTTTAGAGTTGTTGTATCAGAAGTATAAATTTGATAATCCTTAGACAAGAAAAGCAATCGTTTTATTCAATTAATATTTTAACTAAATGTCCATCAAGAGATTTCTGCAAAATCATTACATGTTTAATACGTTTATGGGTGTTTTCATTTGACCGACATTGATTGCGGATTGTAATTCTCGTCCGCACGAAAATATCAACAGGGATAAACAGTGGACAAACAGACACCCGGGGCTGGGAATAATTAAATCCACGGCGCCATTACTCGTTTATTACGCGACGTCGTCCGCAGTTAATAAAACATGGTGTGACGGAGCGCTCCGGGAATCAATATTTGTCCTTCATCACAACTCGTTGCACGTATTTACCCTGTGCCCGGGTACGGAATCTGACCGGAAACAGAGCCGAACGTACTTCCGGTTCGCCGGAAACGCACCCTCCGGTACATCTGTTCCAACTCCACTCCTGATTGTACTAACTGTACGAATGCAGAGGCAATCAAATCAATAAATGGAAAAATAAAGTTATAAAAATACGTTTCCTTTAAAAAATGATATTGTTATTTGAAATTTTATGGTAAAGGTTCATTGTCAATAATGAAAATAAAAACATATTGTAAAAAATCTTTGTAAAATGTAAATTTAGGTAAAAACCACTAATGTTTGTGTTTCCGACAGGTTTCGGCAGCTCGCTGCCCTTTTCTGGTCAACAGACTTCTGACCAGGATGGCAGTGAGTTTTCGAAACTGGTCAAAGTAACAAAACATTGTGGATTTTAAATAAATATAAAAATAAAAAAGATTTTTATTTTTAATTTAATTGTCAAGCTTAAACATTTCTATGGTATTCTATTATACATAAAAATTAGAAAGAGATGAAGGATCTTCATGTTTGAGAATCGTTTATTAATAAAGTTACTTTAATCTTCTTCTTCTTCGTGTAAAGGGCAAGCAAACTAACTAACTAACTAAGCATCACGCCGTTTCCCCGGAGGGATAGGCAGAGAGGATGGATCGCCACATTGTTCTATCCTGGCATAATTCTCGCGCCTCTTCTACATTCACACATCGTCACATGCACGCTCGTCGATTGCTCCTACTTCGAACATGGCCGTCTTTCAGTAATTAATTAATTTAGTCAAGCCATGTCTTCCTTGGCCTTCCTCGACTTTTTTCCCATTCACAAAACTTGTATATATCTTTTTAACTATTCTTCCCTCATCCATTCATTCCACATGTCCAAATAATCTTAGTGACCCTTGCTTAATTTTATTTATCACGCATTCATCCGTCTTACATTCCTTTCTTATTTCATCATTAGATTATACATTGTTTTTCCTCACATTCTTCTTAGTGACCTCATTTCTACGGCATTTATCCTACTTTCATTCTTCTTCTGCCAACTCCAAGCTTCACTTCCGGGGTCCAAGGGTCCGTACAAATGGCAAGCTAGTTTTATATATCATCGAGATTGTCCCATATTGGCCGGAAATCTGTCATTTTCAATACAACATAAAGGCTGATTTTTAGAGGTATGCATTACATATTCAAAATGAAAAAAAAAAACGCATTAAAATAATGTTAATGTCTATGATATAGGCTTTATTTAATAGATAATTTTATGCCAGTATTGTTTAAATATGATTTCGGGCATATAAGCGCCACGGCTAGCTCGAATGAAGCGCGCGTTCAATTTTCGACAATTGTCGTCTTTTTTGGGTGCGTATTATCCACTACAGTGTACGTGGTGCGAAAACGATGGTCTTCCGAATAACTTGCTCGTATGGACGATTATGTCGACCGTAAAATGGACGTAGTGCACGATAAGTTTGGCGAACCATGATTTTCAAAATAAATTTTCACAATATGCAAGCGCTGTTCTGACGTCAATCTATTCATGGTAAAATAGCAAAACGTACTGACTACAAATTGGCACTCTGTAGAAACAATGTTGCCAGTATAAAAACCAAATCTCTAAAAAAAACATCCTATATAATTATTAAATTTAATGACTTGAGCGCCCCTGCAACTACAGCAATGCAGCTATCAAATGTAGTGGATTTCTGTTCCTATAGAATTCCTGAAAGGGGGTCTGGAAAATGTGATTGCATCGTACTCATCTGAAATAAATTGCCATTTCACCTGACCGGCATTTTCTATTAACCATATTAAATAACGTTCTATTTGAACACTCCAATCGAATTTAAACGGTTATTATACATGTGACGCTTTGGAAATTTGATTGTAGTAAAGAGCATAAAATACTTTATTCAAGAAATATGTTAATAAAACTTATACAAAATTACTTAAGAATATTTTAAAACTAACTAACTAACCATCACGCCGTCCCCCCGGAGGGGTAGGCAGAAATAATGGAACGCCACACTATTCTGTCCTGATATACTTCTCTTGCTTCCTCTACATTCATACATCTTGTCATGCAAGCACGTAAATTTTTCCGACTCCTCACGTGACCGACATTTAATATTTGATTGATTTTCCTCGGCCTTCCTCTATTTCCAGCTCCGTTCACGCAGTTTACAAAATACCTTCTATACCATTCTGTCTTCACTCATTCTTTCCATTTGCCCAAACCATCTTAAGGACCCTTTCATTATTTTGTTCATAACACTTTCATTCGCACCACATTCACTTCTTATACTTGCATTTGACACTCTATCACATACAGATTTACCACACATTCGTCTTAGAGATCTTATTTCTACTGCATTTATTCTGCTTTCATCCTTCTTTTGCCAGTTCAATGCTTCACTTCCATACATAAGGGTCGGCACAAGAACATTATTATGCACTGCCATCTTAGCTTTTACGATAGGCTTTTGTTTGTAAAACAATAATATTTTGCTTAGACAATATGCATAGATTGCTTTAATTAATTTAGTGCACAATGATCTTCATGTACCAACCTTTGTGTATTGAAGTGAAGCATGAAACTGGCTAAAGAAGGATGAAAGTATAATAAATGCCGTGGATATGAGATCTCTTAGAATAAAGTGTGAAAAATGTGTATGATAGATTGTCGAATGAAAATATAAGAAGTGAAGGCGGTGGGAATGAAAGTGTTACGATCAAAATAATGAAAGGGTTATTGAAATGGTTTTGACACATGAAAAGAATGCATGCGTCATAACTATTTCACTAATTCTCTAAAATGTCACTTTATTGATCTGTGCATTATCGAGTCAATCAGTTTTGCTTTTGAAATCACAAAAAAATATTACAACTGTTTTATTTTATTTTGCTAACGAGCACAATCAATAGATTTTTATGAACAAATTAATGGTATTATATAAGCATATTTTTTAGAGTTATGATGAATCACTCGGTGGGAAGAATCTATCGATCATAACATTTTTAAAGACTTCAAAATACATGAGATATGTATTAGAAATATTTAAGAAATTAAATTATATATTAGTGTATCAAATTAATCATTCATAAAGAATCCACATTAATCATAATTAAATCCTAAATAACGCCACGCAATTGCTTATGAATATCCTGGTTATAATTATTTGGTGTACGTTTAGGTGCGAATACTGAAAGAGCTAAAAATTATAAAAAGTGGCTCTTATTTGTGCTCCACGTATAATGTACGAGTACTCGTATATAGTGTTTATATCCAAGTTGACTTCTTCAGTAATGATGCCATTCTATTATCTCTTCTATATTCGCTATCACATTGTATAATTGATTCACTTATGAAAATATATTTATAAAAAATAGTATTATATTTTCAAAACACTATATTGAACTTTTCACAAATATGTTTCGGGTACCCGACCTTAATGTAGAAATTTAGAAACTTCGGTTAGTGTAGAAATTTTAACTCCTCAGTCTTGAATTTGAAATATCTACACTAATGAAGGGCATCTGTGGTTCGAAACATGTTTGGGAAAATTGCATTTAAGTGTTGTAAAAATACAATGTTTTTCAAATTTTAAATACGTAAAATCTCTTCATTGAAAAAATATTTATTGATACATGTATTAAAACCGTGTTAATAAAGAAGATTTGCAATAAATAATCTTTTTCATATGCTGTTATTCACATTTCCTCTCAAAAATAAATAATAATTTCAATATCCGAATGCTTTAGTTCAAAATCATAAAAAGAAAACATTTTTTAGTAGAGCCATAGATGGCGCAATTTTGTTTGTGTCATTTAAAGAAAATATTTCTAATGGCATTTCGAGATGAGGCAAAAACGTTATCTCTTAGTAAGCAAAACTTATGATTCGGCTGTCAAAAAAGCTAAACCTTTCTGTTTTTCATTGTGGAGTTTAAATTTTTAAGAAGTTTTATGTAAAAAGTTTTTGCATTACTCTTATTCGGTTCTTGCGGGGTTTTCAGCTTAAATATCAACCTAAATATGATACATGGATCTTGCATTATAAAATACACAAACTTTTAAAAATAAGGAATGTTATAAACAACTTATAAATTAAGAAGCTTAAACAAAAATTAATGAAATTTAAAATCAACAAAACCTGGGTTCGACCGATAATGGTATTTAAGATATTAAGACAAGGACTTACTCCTTCAAAACAAGTACTCTCCTAATAACCACAGAAATGAGGGTCTACGATCCATTACGGGAGCGACACTCCGAGACAGAATGAGAAATTTTGAAGTAAGGAAAATGTATATGTTGATAATGACATGTGAAAACTGAGTTGACGTTACTGGAGAGAGCTTGTTTTGAAAAAGTGATAAGTATTGCGGAAAATATAGTACCAAGGGGCAGCTGACCTCTATGAAGAGTACCCGAAAGATGGTAGCACAAAGAAAGGCGGCACAGCTGGACATCTATGTTATATATCCCAGGAACCTGCTCCAATAAACGACAGGACACGGTCCTAAAAAGAGAAGACGAAAAAAATCATTATCAGGAAAAATTACGAGTGACAATCGTCAATTCAAAATATATGGAAAATAAAATATACATTTTATCGTAAAAAAAACTAAAATTTCCCACTCTTTTTCTGTCCATCTTATGCGAAACCATTTTTATTTTTATCAGGGAGATTTCTATAGTAATAGACAATCCATAAAACTGTTTTTGATTATATGCAGTTATACTAGAATTGTTGCATGTGGCTATACGATTAAATAAGTTTGATTTGTTTTCAGTAGTAAATATTCTAAAATTAAACTGTTAGTTAGGCTGAATATTTTTAATTATTATGTGTTTTAATTATATCGTTTTGTGTGTTCTTATCTCATAATTGTTTTTTAAATAACTTTGACGCAAGTAATAGTATATAGAGTTTCAAATTTAAAAAATACAAAACACCAAAACATAGTGTGAAAACAAAAAAAGGAAAAGAAACTGAAGTAAAAATAAAATAGTGATTGAATTATACCACTATTCATATTTGTTACTAGAAAAAGAGAAAGAGTACACGATTTTCACATAAGAATAAATAATGGTTGAGAAAGCAAATGTTTTTTACTTTTTCATGTTCGCATATTTCTATACAAAAAACATAACATCATACTTGTACGAATCAGCGGCCATTTATAATAATAATTATTTGATATAATGATATGAATGACAGCAAATAATACTTTGCTGATTCAATGATAAGTACAAAAGGAAAAAAACAAAATTAATTTAACTTACCTTGGTCACCAAAAATAAATTATTTTGATGTCGAACGGTAGGAAATCACAAAAACACCCACGTACAACGTGTCAAGCTTCAATTCTAAAATTGGTCGTTAAAACAGTTTTCTATTAAACCCACGTGGTTTCATAAATGTGAAAATGGCGTCGTATTAACAACGGCACGTGAATTATTGTTTATATCAAACACAAAAATATTACATTATGACGTACTGAGGGGGTAAGTTCAGTTTTAATTAAATTTTTGTTTTTATTTGTACACATTTTTTTTGTAAACAACAGGTCGTTTGAACTCAATTACAGTACACAATTTATTTTTAGCTTTTATATGGATTTTCATGACGTTTGACAGATAGCTATTTTTATTATCACGTGAATTCTACACCAGAACAAAGACGATCTTACTGCTTGCCCCTGGAATCGAACCCGGGACCTTCGGTGTGCCGGTCATTGCTATTGCGACTCTACCACGAAAGTTGTCCTATTTGACCTGATTTAACTTTTTGAATACTTCTTAACATTTTGAAATTGTTTAAATTGGAACATTCTTTTGTATATACTGGTTCTGATTTTGAAAATTTGCTTTGGTTCATCTGGTGCTTCCGCAAATTTGGAGAAATTTCATGTATAAGTGAATTATTTTGGTCCATTTGATTGTTGCCGCACTTTATAATAGTTAATTGTGACACGTTATATGTTTGTACTGTTTTGATGTTAAAATTATACAATTTTTTTCGTTTATATAAAGAATTTTGACAGGTGTAAAAATAAATTTTTCATATGTTCCAATGACAATTTGAATAATTTCTTCAATATCCTTTTAAAGTTCTTGCTGGTGTTGGTTTGTTTTAAGTGCCTAATTACTGCTAATTTAAAAAAAAAACGGTGGATACGTGGAACATTAATTAAATCACATAATAGACAACATCTAAAAGGAACATTTCGTGTTAAATTTTTTAATTTTACATCATTTTTTTGTGGATGTTGAACGATCGAAGTGTGCGCGGAAGATGTCTATTGGTGGCGATGCGGTTCGCAACCCACCACAACGCTTCTCCCGCGGGGCGAAAAGCGAAGGATAAAGTGCCGCATCGGTGATTGTGACAGTCCATTTTTTCTGCCTACCCTTTCGGGGAGACGGCGTGATGGTTAGTTAGTAAATTAGTTTTTCTTTGGTTAGTATTTTTAATAAATCTTCTCAAAGTGTTAACTTGTGACTCGTAAATTTATAAATTACGAAGCGATTTCCTTGAAATTCGAGTATAAGGGTTTCTTTATTACGCACGCGACAGTACAGCCCGAATGTATATTTATTTCGTCCTACAAACAGGCCTTGGGTGGCGCCTTGAAGGATTTATCTCGGTCTTGAATTCAATCCATCACATTTCCAAAACAAACAGCGGATCCGTACTTTTATCGTATTCTAAGATTGTCAAATAAGTTTCAGGGATCAGAAAAATGTGAATTGATGCGATATCCGAGAGATTTAGGAGCAAGACGACTGACGTGTCTGAGTACATACGTATTTAATAAGAATAAAACGTCTGTTTACTAGAAGTTTTATCATATTTTATGGGAATGACATGTTTCGCCTACCCGAGCATTATCAAATGTCTCTGATATTTGATAAAATATTATAAAACTTCCAGAAAACAGTGATTTTCATTTGAATTACATGTTATTATTATTTATGGAGTTTTACATTATTTATTTGTCTTTTTTTATACAACACTATTAAAATTACACATCAGACATTTTCGGACAACCAGTCCTTCTTCAGTGATACATATTATAAAGATACATAAAAAAAAGATAGAATAAAAGATACATATTTAAAATATTATAAAATTGTTTACAAATATAATCAGTTTTGACAGATCTGTCAAAATTGATCATATCGCACGTTGAAAACAAAAGTGACACTATACAAAAATCTCAATTTTTCAGTACGGTCATTTAAAGTTTTTATGAGTTTTGTGAGGTCAATAACTTGACTGTGAGTTGAAATATACCTAATGTTTTTGTTATATATTTTAGTTCAGATATTATTCTATCAGAATCTTGTTGATTTTAATTAGGTTAATAAGTAGGTTTGGCAAAAAAAAAAGATTAAAAAAAAGTTCAGCATAGTGCCACTTTTGTTCTCACTTTGTCAACTATTGTTTTGCTTAGTGCCCTATACGACCCCTAAATAATAATCTACCTTATTAATTAAATCAATGAAAATCATAGAAATAAGACAAATTGGTGTAAGAATAATAATAAAAAAAACTATTTATTTGGCTGCTTAACCATTAAACTATTACAAAATTACTTTATTCAAATAAACCTATACATAGGTACAAAAAAAATTAAGAAACATTTTGAAGGTTTTTTAAAGAACAAAAAAAAAATTCAAATACTTAATTATCAGGCGCATTATTTAAAAATCGACAAAAATAACAAATTTGGTCTGGTTTAATAAAAAAAACACAACAAAAAAAATTGAGGTAAGGTCGTCAGTCTTTTTGTGTACTTTGAGAGTACCAAACTCTTAACATAACACTTATGCACTTAAAAGCGTTTAAAATTTAGTTAAAAATGCTATCATAATAGGAACTATAGTACTTTGGAATCAAGCCTGCATCTATGAGGCTGGGTAGATGTACATGCCAATGATGAGCTGATTTTTCTGCTGGCCACAGCAGTTATCCGAATAGAAAACTATGTCAAGATCGTCACTAGCAACTGAAGCCTTTTTTGCAAAAACTTCAAAACACAGCTCCCTATTTCGTTTGCTCTACGATTTCCTTGAGATTCATCCCAAAAGTAGCATTCGGTTTTGTCAGATTTTAGTTCTGAGATGGTAAAGTTGAAACAGTTTATTTAAGACTTATAATAATAAGTCAATACTTCACCTTTTGGGACTGGCATTACTGCTTGCAAGTCATAGCATGTAACGAAAACACTTTTTCTTTATCGCTTGCCTTTTCTTCTCGGCTTTTTTCTTTCTCTTTTTAATGTTTTTCATAATCTTCCTCCAGAGCTTCCCTTTGAGAACCAATAGACAACTTGTAAATTGTGGATTGTTCGCATTGGTCTTTCTTGGGCACAAATAAAGCAAGCTCCAATAACCCAAGGTAATCCATTCTTTTTGCAGTCTTTTTTATAGTCTTAATATAGGTCTACCACAGTTTTTACTCCAACTATGAATTCTCTGGTGGTTTGTTGACGAAAGTGATGACTTTCGATACGCGGAATGCTGTTTATATGACTTTTAACTCTTTCAATCAAATAATCTACCAATTGTTTATGCTTCTGATGCTTTCTTCTCCTTTCTCCTTCTATTACACCAGTTAATTCACCTTTCTTTTGCAAAACAGTCCTGATACAGCTGTCAGTAATATCCGAAGTATTTTTGAAGAAATTTTTACCGACTCTAATTTTGGTGCCGTTGACTTATTGAAAAGCGTTTTTTGGATTTCTAGTGGAATTATTTTTTTTGTATTGATATTTGGGGGTTATGTTTTCAATATTAAGAGTAATGTACTCTCTTTGTCTTTCAATTGAAGCCGTGTCCCAGTAACTTTCAAATAGTTTTTGTATACATATTTCTGATACCTTTTCTAAGCATTTTAGCTTACAGCTATATTCACAACTTTGTTTGAAAAGTCTATCTGGAAAAACCTTTTTGCATTAAACACATAGTGCCGTTTATTGGTATAACCTCACACAATTGAGGTAATTACCTTACGCAATAAGCGGCACTATTAAAAATATGTCATTGTTGGATTCACTTATTTATAATTAATTCACGAAAAGTTACGACAAAACCGACACTAAACAAAATGTGTCACTTTTGCACTTACGAACAAGCACAAAACCTAGAAGTATGAAGTGACACATGCTGACTTCAAACCATATCTAAGTGAGATATTAGGAAGCGGATCTTTGGAGACGACGTAGTTTTTTCGGTAGATTCTAAATCTAGCTCTAACTCAATATCACAAAATTTTGTTTAGTGTCACTTTTGTTTTCAGCGTGCGATATGTTATCTAACTAACTACCTAACTAACCATCACGCCGACTCCCCGAAGGGGTAGGCAGAAAGAATGGACCGCCACACTTATCTTTCCTGACATATTTCTCTAGCTTCCTCAACATTCATACATCGTGTCATGCACGCGCGTCGATTTCTTTGACTCACGACATGGCCGACATTAATATTTGATTTATTTGATCGTGCCACGTTTTCCTCGGTCTTCCTCTATTACTGGTTCCATTTACATCGTTAACATATAATTTTTTTACCATTCTTTCTTCATTCATTCTTTCCATTTGTTCAAACCATCTTAATGATCCTTTCATTATTTTGTTCATAACACCATCATTCGCACCGCATTCACTTCTTATATTTTCATTCGACACTCTATCATACACAGAGTATTCACACATTGGTCTAAGAGATCTCATTTCTACTCCATTTATTCTACTTTCATCCTTCTTTTGTCAGTTCCATGATTCGTTTCCATACATAAGGGTCGGTAGAAGAACACCATTGTGCACTGCCATTCTTTTTTTTTTGTATAGGTTTTTGTTTGCGATGACAACTTTAAGTGCACCATTCATTGTTGCTTGCCCCAACCCTTCTTTCAATATCCCTATAATGTTATCTACGAGTATAATAAAAATTTCATGCAGATCTTCTTTATAAAGAAGGCATATAATCGAAAAACGTGTTTTAACTTGAATCCAAGTGAAGGCATAAAAATTGGAGAGACATCCTCAGGCGTAATATAGTACCTTTTGATAATTTCAAAGCTTACAGTGCTTCCAGTTCAATCTTAATAGATGATGCTAGTGTAGAGTGAACTAAAAATGTAAAGATAGGCGCGGCATTTAAGCATATATACAAATTCCAAAAAATTGTCAGCCATGGTGGTCGTAAAAAGTGCGGAATGGGGAATGTTGTTAAACATAAAGCGATCGCTCAACCCAACCAATGACAGGTCATAAGTCCTGTAAGCACCTCGGCCACCATATTCTGTTCCCAGAAACCAATTTACATCTTCGTCTCTATTAAGTTACAATTTATTCTTGTGTTTATTATGAAAATTGGATAACATTTAACCTAACAAAGCGAATATTTGTACCAAATGAAATCCATACCCCGATAGAGTAATGCGCAAACAATACGTGCACGAATGTTCAGCGATTCTAGTTGTCAACCAAACAAACATTCGGTGAACATACAACCGATGTACAAACACATCCCTGTACATTTCCACACCTCAATTTAGTTTGGACCGTGCTCAAAGTAAATGTGACACGTGTTTTTGTAAATTTTGTGTGTTTTGCGGGGTAAACAAAGTAAAAGGACACTTGATATCTCCAGGAAGTAATATTATTCAGAGTATGGCGAGGAGCTGAAATTACTTGACTACAGAAAAAGGAAAAATCCAGTGGGAAAAATAAGCGAAAATCTTCTGTTCGCACTTCTTAAAGGAGCCATCTAATTTTGAAATTTCTTCTTTTACATAATACTATGTTGGATAAGAGAATGACTTATATAATAGCAAATGATTTATTACACGAACTAATATTTTACATTTTCTAAATAATATTTTTTCGAATATATAACATTGTTATTAATTTTTAATATAAACTAAAAACTAACTAACATTATTACCACACATTTTTTCCCTGACATACTTCTCTCATTTCCTCAACATTCCAACATCGTGTCATACACGCACGTCGTTTTTCCAACTCCTCACATGGCCGACATTCAATATTTGGTATATCTGATCGTGACTCGTTTTCCTGGGTCTTCATCTATTTATATTTCCATTTACATCGTTAACGTATACTTTTTTTACCATTCTTTCTTCATTCATTATTTCCATGCGTCCAAATCACCATTATTCAAGTTCTTATCACAAAAAAGTTACAAATTTTTATCGAGAGCAAAGGTTCCAAAGCTTTTTTGTCCCGTAGACCCCTTGCCGATTTTTTCTGTTTTGTATAAGCCCCCTGCTTTCTTTATATTGATTTTTTACTAATTCATTTATAACTATGAATACGTTTTTGAAGCCGACAGCAAAATACTCAATTGATAGGATTCTTTAAACATTAATCAGTTTACTGTACATAAAATTAGGGAATCATTGTCTATTATAAGAAAGTATGACGTAAATACCTACACCTACGTACTATCTGTTAGATGGATTATTACATTTTCAGGAAGCCAATATTTTGGAGACGCTTGCCTAAATTGAATCCACTGTTGTGAACCCCCATTTATATCTCATCATCTTCTCCAGTCTCAATCCAACGATTGGTCTGCAGCAAGGCGACGCATCTTCTCTTTCACTCCGCATAAGAGGTGCAGCCCATATCTCGGTAAATCTGGTCTAGGTACTCTTGGCGAGGTCGTCCTCTGCCAATCGATCCCTCGACCATTCCCTCCAACACATTATGCAGGAAACATTCGTGTCGCAACACATGACCAATCCATCTTGCGCGCCTCTCCGCTATGGTGTTCAACACGTGTCTACTCTCTTTAACGCTGCTGAGAACTTCTTCATTTGTAATGTGGTCCCTCCATGAAACATGGGCAACTCGTCGGTAGGTCCATATCTCAAATGCCTCCAGCCTTTTGCGCTCTCTTTAGCCCAGGCCTAAGTCTCGCAGCCGTACAGTAAAACACTCAACCCCAATGTTTTTAAAAGTTGTTTTCGGAGGTTCTGGTCTATGTTGTTGGACTCGAATATTTTAGACTTTTTATAGAAGGCAAGTTTAGCCTGGTGGATACGACTATCGACGTCCTTCTTGGATCGACCATCCCATGTAATACTGCTCCCCAGGTAAACAAAAGTCTTTACATTCTTGATCGCATACATTATATCTCATGGACGCCCAATTTTATTTTTAATATATATGGTGTAGTATTTTTATATATTATAATATTATAATTTAGTACATCAGTTGTTTCAAAGAATACCTTTGCAATTATTTACCTCCTCACTGATGCCATAGTCACACGGTAAATTATAATAAATTATTGCGCAAGCTTCAATTTCAAATTATTGTATGCTAATTGAATATTAAATGGAATCTTGGAAGCCTTAGAGCAATATAAATCAAACGGGTTTACTTTAAGTAATTAATTATTTCCTTCTCAAAACATAATCATAAATCTTACCTACTACAGTCATTCCTGGTAACTTTGGACCACTTTAAGATCTTATTTTTTTATCATTATTTAAAAAAAATATTTGTTTTTTGATTGTATACAAATACTGGATTTTTACCCATTGCGGGTAAATCATTTTTTTATGGATTAATTGTATCTCAATAGAGACGAAGATGTATTTTTTTTGGAAACATTATCTTGGAAAGTTATCTTAATAGATGGAGCTAGTGTACAACAATGTGAAGATATTATAAATAGTAGCGTATATACAAGTTCCAAAAATTAGTCAGACGTGGTGTCGAAAGAAATGTGAAATGGGGAATGTTGTTAACCTAAAGTGATCGCTTAACCCAACTAATGACATGTCATAAGTCCTGTAAACGCCTCGACTACCATATTCTGTTTCCGAAATTTTTTACATCTTCGTCTCTATTGAGATACAATTAATCCATCATTTTTTTATGTGTTTTAGATATAATTTTGTAGAATTTAATTTTATTTATTCTACTAAAAACTCTCTTGTTATCAGTAATACATTATATTTCTTTATTTTCAGGTCTAGTTTTTTCGTATTAGGACAAAGTCAAATATTTTATTTATTTATTTCTTAAACATCAAATTGTTATTGTTTTTGTTGATTTTTTAAGGTGAAGTTAATATTCGGTAATCGATGGAAAATATTTTTTTTCATTTTTTAACATGATTTTAGGTTTTAATTCAAAAAACATGTTTGTTTAAAACAACGGTGTAAAAGTTCATATTTAATTGATGATATTGGTATGTTTTGGTGTGGTTGGACATTATCATATTTATATATGTAGTTTTAAATTGATCGTGAATTTTGGTATTCTACAACAAAGAAAATATGAGTGGATAGAATTTTTTTTGCAACGACGTTTATGTTTTGGAATATTTTTCGACTTTTTAATAAACTTATATTTTGCATACAAACTTAAATATTCTATATTAAAATTTTTGGTAAGCGCAATTTATAATATCATTATATAAATAGGCAAAAACCCCAATGTCATCAAAAAGGAGTACGAGAATATTTTGAATACAAGAGAGCAAGAGAGGAAAACTTCTAATCTCTCCGAAAGTAATTCGAAATGCTCACGATGCGCATGCTCCAATAACGTTGTTGGATTATTTTAAATTTGTTCTGATTATTGTTGTACGACAGTAGTGTACAAAACAAAAAAAGAAAAATTTGACGTTGATAATCGTGAAATTTTTAACATGTGTGAATTTTCTTTAAGCTAAAACTTATTACTGATTACGATTGCATTGTTAAGTTTGTGAATATTTTAAGGGGTGCAATAAGGTTTTAAATTATTTGTTATACATACTGTTTTTATGTTAAAATTATAATTTTTTTTTCGTTTGTATAAAGAATTTTGACAGATGTAAAAATATTTTTTCTTTTGTTCCAATGAATAATTTATTCAATATTATTTTAAAGTTCTTGCTGGTAATAGTTTGTACTTAGTGCCTTATTACAGCTAATTTTGAAAAAATGGTGGATACGTGGAACATAAATTAAATAGACAATGTTAAATGGACAATAGACAATGTGAACCATATAAAAAGAACATTATGTGTTAAGCTATTTTATTTTATATCATTTTATTTTATTTTATTTGTTTCAGATTTATGTTGTGGATGTTTTACAATCGAAGTGTGCGCGGGAGATGCCTATTGGTGGCGATGAGGTTCGCAACCCATCACACCGCGTCTCCCGCGGGGCGAAAAGAGAACGATGGAGTGCCGCATTGGTTAAAGTGTGACAGTCCATTCTTTCTGCCTCCCTTTCGGAGAGACGGCGTGATGGTTAGTTAGCTAGTTTGTTTTTAAAAAAATAATTGGATTATTTGAGTACTTATATAGCCAATGTAACCCTGAAGTACTGTACATAATAAACTGAATACCATTGTATTGTATGTTATATTCCTAATTACGTCGATTGTACCTAAATACGCTGTATTATATATCGTTATTATATAATACGCAAACTGAATGTTAAATATATGAAACACAGATTTATTGAACGCACACAAATATTTACCACAAGAATGTTAGTTGAGACTCTTCGTGTTACACAAATTACCATTATAATATTAGGGCTATGTAATTTTCAAACAAGGCGCCATTGTTTAACGATTCAAATATTTAAGCATATAAGAATTTGTTTTACTTATTGTTGTTACCAACCAACAGGTGTGCTATCTTTGGTATGAATATATGCTTCTTCTTCTTCTTCACTTTTGATAGACTCAGGAGTATGTTATTTCAGGCGGGTCCTCTTAAGACGCTGAACTCCAGCTTTCTCTCCACCGTTTCGGGGGTCATCCTGGTCGGCGTTGTCCGTTTGACGTTCCATGGAGAGCTATGTATGGTATCCTATTTGAGCAACATGTTGATGCCAGTATCGCCGTCTTTGACGTCCCCATCTGACCACATCTTCGACCTCGCAGATTTCTCGGATTGCTGTATTCCTAACTCGATCACATAATAATTAGAATATATGCATTAATATATGCTCTATAGATAATAAGAATACATGCATTTTCATTAATGTGCCCTTTATTTCATAACTATTATTTTTTTTAACAGAAACTTATTTTTTAGTTATTTATTTCAAAATAGAAAATGACCAAAATAATTTCAAAAATATGCTTTAAATAATAATTATATAAAACGATGTGTTTTTTACTACTTACACGTTTGTCTTTATTTCTCGCTGGCATAGACAGACTGGTAATCAAATAGTTAAAACATATCGTTTTATATAATTATTATTTGAAATCAAGAGATTTCAGTAAAATCATTTGATGATATTAAAACCTTTTCTTTCTTTATATACCTACCTATAAATGATTGACCATGATATAACTACTCACCTGGCAATGTAGGCATTTTTTATTTATTTGAAAAGAACGGTTTTTTAAAACTCAAAATGTGTTTAACCCTTAACGTACCGTGTTCAAAACAAAACGCTTGCTCCCATGTGGTAAGTTCAGTTTACCGCTAACTTTATCTAAATATCAAGCATATGACTAGATGAATCAAAATTTAATTTATGTCATCTTGTAGGGAATTTCATTAGGAATAGATCGATATCTATAACATACATGGATTATTTGAAAAACATATCATTATTAATTTTTTTCTGGAACCATGCGATTTCTGATATGTAATGCGTCATAGCATACGGTCGACTAAACATCGTCTGCCGTTCGGGTCGAAACTTGTATGCACGCCGGGCCGGCGGGGCGAAGATAAAGGCACCTAGGCAAATGTATAGTACGTTCAAGACAACGAGTACGTATTAATATTTGTCCCTTTTGGTAAAGTGTTAATATTTTCACAGTTCTGATATTAGTAAACTTACGTGCTGCGTTTTCATCCAGTCGGTATTATTACGTACCTATTGAAAAGGTCAAAGATATAATTTATAATATGTTCAAAACAGCGAGTAAGTATTTGTCACTTTTGATAAAGTTGTAAATATTAGCAAAACAAATTCTACCTTAACACGAATGAAGGTGAGGGCAGTCTTAGAAAATATTTTTTTTTGGGATGAAGGAAGTAATTTTTTGCTTTTTTTTTTATTACGAAATATTGAAAACATTTCAATGGAGGATTACAATTTTTTTTATAATATTAGGGTCCATAGGTTTTAAGAAAATCAACTTTAAATTGGCAGTGGAAACTCAATTTACCACATGGCAACGCGACGGTTAATAAACTGGAATCAATTGAAGTTTTACAGTGAACCAAATGTCAAAGCAAAGTTTTTTAGTAAACTAGCGCCATTAGTGACTGCCTGTGTACCTTAATAGATAGTTGAGAATATGAGTTGTAGCATTTACCAAGAATATATGTGAAATGAAAATATTCTCTAGAAATATAAGTAGATTTTTCGGTCTGTAGCAAATTTGCTACAATGTGAAATGATGGGTTAAAATACACACAAAAGGCGTTTTCAAAATTAAACATTAAACTGTGCTGTTTAAAACCAGAGTTAACATGTTCTTCCTGTAAGGTCATTATTAAATGCCATTAATTATTTCTGAGAATGTCCTTATATTGCGAATGTCATTCCCAGAACAAATTATATATAAAAACTTCTAGTCCATAGTTTTGGCCGACACACTATGATATTTCAACATGATAAACTGTTAAATTAAAAAACTTTGTTCGTGTATCACAATTTATATATTATTTTTTTTATTTTTCATGACAGCTGTTTCGTCAACCTATATTGACATCAACAGCTGTTACAAGTAGTAACACCTGATGATGTCAACATAAGTTGACGAAACGGCTGTTGCGAATTTATAATTATATATTTTTCTTTCTTTGTAACAACATTTTTTATTTATTGTTTCTTGAACAATGATGTAAAACTCCATAATAAATAGTTAATAGGTACGAATGAAAACGTCAGTTTTCTAGAAGTTTTATTGTATTTTATGGGAATGACATGTTTCGCCCTTCTAAGGCATTATCAAATGTCAAACATTTGATAATGTCTTAGAAGGGCGAAACATGTCATTCCCATAAAATATAATAAAACTTCTAGAAAACTGATATTTTCTTTCGTATTAATTTATTATTATTTTTATTTAATTTTATTTTATTTGTATGTAAAAAAAAAAATATCAAAGAAAGAAAAAATATATAATAATTGATCAGCAACACCACTTAATGGTGAATATATATGAATTTAAATATTCAATTTCAAGATTGATGAGTGTGGTGATATAATGATATACTTCTGCAAATTATGACGAATAGTCAAACTGCTTAATATCCTTTGAATTTCCCACAAGTAATATTGTTACCTTTGCTGTGCCATTAAGAGTCTCTTGTTTAAAAAAAAAACGATACCTATAACCAATTAGTCTTATGTGTCATCACCTATCAATTTCAAATACTTAGATGAAATTTCAAATATTTATTTTTTTATTTAATCGTGAGAGGTTTTTCATTATTAATACTTTTAAAATCTATGGCTCTTTTAAACATTATTAGAGAGAGTACAGAACGTTATTATAAATAAGTGAAAAATTATATGAAACATAAAACTATATAACTAACTAACTAACTAACCATCACGCCGTCTCCCCGAAGGGGTAGGCAGAAAGAATGGACTGCCACATCTTTCTTTCCTGACATATTTCTCTCGCTTCCTCAACATTCATACATCGTGTCATGCACGCGCGTCGATTTCTCTGACTCCTCACATGGCCGACATTCAATATTTGATTTATTTGATCGTGCCACGTTTTCCTTGGTCTTCCTCTGTTTCTGGTACCATTTACATCATTAACATATAATTTTTTTACCATTCTTTCTTCATTCATTATTTCCACATGTCCAAACCATCTTAATGATCTTTTCATTATTTTGTTCATGACACCATCATTCGCACCGCATTCACTTCTTATATTTTCATTCGACACTCTATCATACACAGAATATCCACACATTCGTCTAAGAGATCTCATTTCTACTGCATTTATTCTACTTTCATCCTTCCTTTGCCAGTTCCATGCTTCACTTCCATACATAAGGGTCGGTAGAAGAACTACTAATTAAGCAAAACAATGAAAGAAATCATAAACTACTTCAGGATTAAGTAATAATTACATAATCAAATTTGAGTTATTGCATTTGCATTATAACATAGAGTTATTTTAGTTGGGTGAAAGTTTATAAATAAAATTAGTAATCAAAAAATATGAGGTTTATGGAAAAAATTCAAAACTAACTTACTAACATACCATCACACTGTATCCCCGAATGGGTAGGCAGAAATAATGGACTGCAACACTTTAACCGATGCGGTACTCCATTCATCTGTTTTCACCCCCGCGGAAGACACGGTGTGATGGGTTGCGAACCTTATTACCACCAATAGGCATCTCCCGCGCACACTTCGATTCGAAAATACAATGAAATTAAATAAAATAACAAAACAACAATAATATAACACATCATGTTATTTTAGATGGTGCACATGTCGTCAGCTTGACGATCCGGACTTGTATGTTTATTTATTTTTTATCCACGTATCCCCCGTTTTTTATATAACGGTTATTAGGCACTTAAAACAATATAACTCTAGCAAAAACTTCAAAATGTTATCAAATTTTGAATTAAATTTAATATAATTTATTACTCCCCGTATTCACTGTTTTTTTAATAAACTATAATTAGGAACTTTAAACAATCCATCACCAGCAAGAATTAAAAAATATTATTGAAGAAATTTTTCAAATTGTCATTGGAACAAATGAAAAAGATTTTTTTAACACCGGTCAATTTTTTTTATATAAACGAAAAAACTTATATAATTGTAATATCAAAACAGTACAAACGTGTTACCTGTCACAATTAAGTATTATGAAGTGCGGCAACAATCAAATTGACCAAACTAATTCACTTATACACGAACTATCTCAAAATTTATTGGAGCACCAAATGAACTTAACCAAATAATAATAATTTAATAGTTCAAAATATTTGTAGAAAATATAAACAAGTGTACTTGTGTGTAAAATAGAATTCAAAATTCTGGAAATTTTGAGGTTTTATAATTATTAAAATCTTCGCCCACCGATTTTAATTTTAGATAGCCACACATTAACTAATATTATTCAAATTCGAGTAGTATTGTTGTATTCACGTGACCTTAGTCGTTAAGGACACTCCTCCGGTGATTACCGCCCTCAAGTGGGGGCCGTTTCCCCTGGCAGAAAATTCATCCCCTTTGGATTTTACGCTCCGCTTGCATGCAACGCGTCCTATATTATTTACTATCAAAACAGCTGATGCGTAAAAGTACCTTACAGTGTAAAAATCTAAAATAATTTTTTCAGCAAAGTAACCATACGCGCATATTTTTTCAGCTTCTTTTGTTGAATTTTCTGTTTCAACACATGCGTTTTATAAATTTCGATTAGTTTTTTTTATTGTTTCTTGAACAATGATGTAAAACTCCATATTAAAATATTAATACTCGTATGTATGAAAACATGATAGTTTTTAAGGAGTTTTTTTTATAATATGCATGACATGTTTCGCCCTTCTAAGGCATTATCAAATAAACTGTAACGAGTTGAAGTTTCGTCACATTTGATAATGCTTTAGAAGGGCGAAACATGTCATACATAAATATTATAGTAAAACTCCTTGAAAACAATGTTTTTTTCATACATATTAATGTATGAAAAAAACGGTAAGTTTGTTTTCTCTAGACATTACAAAGATATGTACAGTTAAAGGCATTTCTTTGACAGAAGGAAAAATAAATAATTAATGAGAAATGCTTTGATTTTAGGAAGAAAATATTCTCTATAAGACTCGTACCATGAGTATTTGCCTTCGAAACTTACTTTCACAAATATGAAAGACATCAATCTTCAAAGAGATATTTTCAGTTGACTGATTGCTCTTTCTACCGGTTTAATTTTTTTTCACACTTTATAAATGCTTATGATAATATTTATTACGTATTCATTGTTTTAAAGTTTTAAAATACAAAAATAAAAAATCTTTTATTTGTATCATTATTTGAGAGAGAAGATTTAACAAAAACTTCGAAAATTTTAGATGTTCGTTTCAAAAGACAATCTGAACGGAAACTTAAATCCAATCTGTTTTTCTTGTACGTTAGTTTACACAACAGCTTTCAGAAAACTTTCAGTAAACCTACGCAGCGCACATCACAATAAAAACACCTTTGAGTCTTTGAAGCGAATCCAGAGACTTGTGTATTGAGTGTTCCGGAAAACCTTTCTAAATCATTTGCATACGTCGTTATTTATCCATCAACTGTACATGCTTCGCTCCGTGTCTCATCTTCACAAACAGATGTACATTTTTCACAACCCAATCCATTCCACACGAGTGGATATCTTTTCAAATTAATTCAACTTTAAAACCTTATGTGATGCTAATTTACAAAATTTAATCACTTCAGAAAGATTCTTTGGCATATAGATAGGAGTGACATATCCAGGCGGCTTCTAACAATGCGCTAATGGCGATAGCCTTCACATTGTGTTAATAAAGTAGTTCTGCTAAATGCTAAAAATTAATCTCCATAGATGGCGTTAGTGTGTGGATTATATAGATTAATCTTAAAATGATTAACATATGTAATCAAAATCTACATAGATGGCGTATTGAAACTGACATGTGAAGTCAAGCATAGATTTGTAACATATTTACAACCCCCAAAAAAATGTCTAACATGGTCATAAAGAAAAAGGTGGAATGGGGAATGTTGTAATTACATAAAGCGTGCGCTTAACCCAACCAATGACAGGTCATAAGTCCTTTAAACACCTTGATCAACCATATTCAGTTTCCAGTTTGCATCTTCGTCTCTATTGAGATACAATTAAATTTCATGAATTCGTATACAAGTATAAGTATACATTCACAAAAAATACATCAGAAAGATTTGGAGCTTTCAAATTCTCACTGAAAATTTACATTGTTGTTGACATGGCCCTTTTTTTTTATTTATTTCAAATCTTTTTTTACAGAAAGTTTTCAGTTCGGCAAGAAACAAAATTGAATTTATTCAAAGTATGTTGGTATGTCTACATATATTTAGTATTCGCGTATTATATAGGTACGTATTATATGTATTTGATTCGGTTTCATTCTAAAACAGAGGGAACAAATGTATACATTTTCGTGACAGGAAAAGTTGATCAATTATGAGCAAAAAACAGAGTTATCTCAGGAAACTAATGTAATTCATGAATGTTTTAGGGTTGTAATAAGTTTTATTCTACATATTATATAAACTCGTGTAAACATATAAACAATTAAGCATACGCATTATTTTTTAATTTCTGATATTTGAAGTTATTCTAAATTTATTTCGTCAGTTAGAGTCATTGTCATCGATTAATTAATGTGGGATTTCATTGTGATAATTTTTTATGAATTGAAACACTGTTTTTTCCACTTTTGAGTTTATTTTTCTCAACATGTTTCTATGGTTTTTTGAATTAAAACACTGTTTTTTCCACTTTTGAGTTTATTTTTCTCAACATGTTTCGAAGGCTTACCTTCATCATCGAGAGAATGATATAAACTGTATATCGTTCTCTCGATGTTGAGGGTGTAAGCCTTCGAAACATGTCGATAAAAATAAACTCAAAAGTGTAAAAAACGGTGTTTTAATTCATAAAAATTCGTCAAACACTAATTTAACAAAAAACATTTTTGTAGCCTTATAAGTCAGACTGTTTATTTTAATGATTATCGAAAATAAGTCAGATTTAATAAACTAATAAAAATAATAAATAAAAAAAAATCCTTAATTTTTAACAATCGTATTTTTTCGTTATATTTAAAATAGCAAAAGTCATCTGATATCAATCCATAACAAGGCAAAACATATCATTCCCTTTAATATTGTATAAGAAAACTACTATAAAACAGGCGTTTTCATTTACACATATTATCTAATATGGAGTTTTACATCATTGTTCTAGAAACAAAAATATGTAATATCAGTTTGTTAATATAAAATTTATAACATTTACAATCAGTGTCAAAAAAAATCCTAAAGTAAAATTTATTTTATTATAAACAACATTTTTTATTGAAATCGCATGATTAGTTATTGATTTAAGAACGTATTCAAAAGTCAACATTAAAAGGTGGAAAAATTAAATAACATAACGCGACAACAATAGATACTTTTTTTCAGGACTATTTGATAAATCACATTACGTTATGAACGTATTATATGTATCGTCAGTTAGAAAATTTCCATTTAAACTCATGAAGATATTTGATAGTATATGACTCGTAGTTTAGCATAGCGAAGAGAAGTTACAGCATTCAAATTTCCTGCCTATGTATAAATAAACCGCTTGATGAGGTGCCAATTGAGTGTAAGACCCTCGACGTCAATTTAAATTGAGCCTTTGACGCTTTCTATGCTAGTCATATATTACATTTCAAACAACTTGGTTATTACATGTAAACTTTTCAGCTATTAATCTGTCTTATTTCTCTACTATATCTTAATTAATCAAAATTAGGTAAAATAATATTGTCCAAAAAAAAAAAACTCTGTTTTGTAATTAATGCGAATAAACACGTCAGTATTCTAGAAGTTTTATTATATAATATTTTATAGGAATGACATGTTTAACCCTTCTAAGGTATTATCTTTAGAAGGGCGAAACATGTCAATTCCATAAAATATAATAAAACTTGTAGAAAACTGACGTTTTCAATCGTATTAATTATTCAATGTGGAGTTTTACATCATTGTGTTAGCAACAAAAAATAATTCTGTATTGCTTTGTTATCATATTACTATTCCATATTATTGTTTCATAAACAATGGTGTAAAATTTTGTATTAAAAAAAATATGAAAAAGTTTTATTATATTTTTTGTAAATGATATGCTTAGATTATTATTATTATTTTGTTGAATCGCTCTTTACATCATTACAGCGCGAGCCAAATCGGTGTAAAGAGCAAGCAACAAAAAATAACTCTGTATTGCTTTGTTATCATATTACTATTCCATATTTATTGTTTCATAAACAAAGATGTAAAACTTTTTATTATAAAAAATATTGAAAAAGTTTTATTATATTTTTTGTAAATGATATGCTTAGACTATTATTATTATTTTGTTGAATCGCTCTTTACATCATTACAGCGCGAGCCAAATCGGCGTAAAAAGCAAGCAACAAAAAATAACTCCGTATTGCTTTGTTATCATATTACTATTCCATATTTATTGTTTCATAAACAATGGTGTAAAACTTTGTATTAAAAAAAATATTGAAAAAGTTTTATTATATTTTTTGTAAATGATATGCTTAGACTATTAATATTATTTCGTTGAATCGCTCTTTACATCATTACAGCGCGAGCCAAATCGGTGAAAATGGTAAAGCTATATATTGATTTTCGAGATATTGTGAAGATAGCTTATCTAACGCTTTTTTTGTACGTGATTTCTGTACCAGGCCAAATACAGTGTGACAATCACACTGCCATCGCCGGGAATCGAACCCGGGACCTTCGGGGTGAGAGTCAATGTACTTACTGCTCGGATACGAAGGTCGCCATTGACATAAATTACAATAAAACTTATAGAAAACAGAGGTTTTCTTTCGTATTTATTATTAAAATAAAATTTTATAAGAGTCACAATCTCTTATGTGTCTTTTAAGCCAAAATGAGTTATGATGATTATGTCAGATGGTGCGTCCGGGGCAACTTTTATTGAATACTTTTTATTTTATTGTATTCTGTATGCTAAATATACTTCATTATGTACTGGAAAATGTGTGGATGATTGAATCATATGTACATAAATCATTTCGAATAATAAATCACTTAGTACTTTATGGATCTCAGGTACGTAATTAATTTGGCTGAATGTTTCCAAATTCTAAAAGATTCATACGTCAACAAATATAATTTTGACCCGTGTCGTTCGTTTGAAGAGTAAATTTATGTTCCTATTAATTATGAAAATAACAAAATTAGGATTACAACGCGGGAATAATTAGTTCTCTTGCCTTTCTGAAACACATTTTGAAACTAACTGTAGGAAAACGTTTATCAAAATATTAATTCAAGCCATATTGTCGTGAATATTTAACAAGAAAATGAACTATGTAAAGTCAAGTTTCATATTAATTTTATTTTATTTTTTTATATACTTTGTATACAGCACTAACTTTAAAAAAAATAATATCAGACATGTTTCGGACAACCAAGTCCTTCCTCAGTGATATTATGAAGATATTAAAAAAATAAAAAAATTATTTACAAATATGATCAGTTTTGACAGAATCTGTATAATATCAGAATATAATATCTCTTCTCATCTTCTTCTTCCTCAGCCCATTCCCGTCCATTCCTGGACAAAGCCCCCCTCCATTCGCTTCCATGTCACTCTGTCTTGTGCAGACTGCATCCAGGTTATTCCGAAGTGTCTGTTCAGATCATCCTTTCACCGTAGTTGCGGTCGCCCTGCACTCTTTGCCGTCCACGGTCTCAAAGTTAGCAGTCTTCTTGTCCATTTTTCATCTGAGCTTCTGGCAACGTGACCTGCCCATTGCCATTTTAGAGTCGCCACCCGGTAGATGATGTCAGTTTATAATATCTAGTCTTAAAAATTAAGGAATAATTATGAAATGAATATATCTCAAACAGTTAAATGTATTTTAATGAAACCTTTAAAAAATTCAAGATATGATGAGATGGGGTTTAAAGTCGGCAGTACTAGTACCAAAATTTCCAGAGAATGAATTCCATACGTAACGATGGTGAGATGGAGAGATAGCTGGAATTTTGCATCACAGGAGGATAATCCTGTAATAACAGACTCTTAAGTTTACTTCTTCTTTCGGTGTCGCGTCAGGTCCCCCCAACGTCTGCAATTACTGCAGCAAAGGCTTGTCTGTCCTGCGCCACTAAGAACAGGTTCTGAACACTTGTAATTTCTGTCCACTCTTTAATATTCCGCAGCCAGGACAGCTGCCTTCTACCAATTCCCCGACGTCCCTCTCCTTTACTTATTAATATCAGTCGAAGTAGGTGGTTTTCTCCCCTTAGCACATAACCCAAATATGTCTACAACAAGTAGAAAACAATAAACATTATAAACGAAAGAATTTTGTGTCGAATAATCCAACAACTGACCAGAGGAAGTAATTTCTTGAACACGAATAAAGAGACGTCATTATATCATTGACGACCTTCGTGGCCGAGTGGTAAGTGCTTTGATTTCCACACCGAAGGTCCCGGGTTCTATTCCCGGCGATGACAGTGTGATTGTCATACTGTCTTTGGCCTGGTGCAGAACTCACGTACAATAAAATAGTAATAGATTAGCTATCTATCACAATGTCACAAGAATCAATATGATAGCTTTACCCTTTTCATCGATTTGGCTCGCGCTGTAATGATGTAAAGAGCGATTCAACAAAATAATAATAATAATAATAATAATAAGTAGGAGTAATTTCTTGAGGATGGATCCCACCAGAATCCTACGCGCTGTGGCGCATCAGATTCCTACCGGCTGCCATCCCCCCGGAAGACCGCCGAAAAGATGAAGAGATAGTTGGGAGTCAACCTCTCAAGAGAGGCCAGTCTGATTTCAGGAACAAACCAAAAGTCTATAAGGAGAAGAAGAAGAATTTCTTGATCTAGAATGAAGAGTCCAACACACATTATTTGTGACGGGAATAAAATTTGAATTATTTAAAAACGTTCTATTTTCAAAATTATTCTGACAACGTTAATTCGATTTTAATATCAATGTCAATTTAAAAAATATTGGAGTTACCGTAATTTTCCTCTGGGATTGAATTTCTAATTTGTATCTTGTGGGTTGCCATGTCGCGTAAATGACGTTAATCTGGCGACATTTTAGGGCAAATTAAATAAAAGCCCTGTGATGGCGAGGTTGGAGTGTGATTGAATTCAAAAGTAACGTAATGTAGCGATACGCGAGTTGATTAAACTAATTTCTAATTCAACCGTAGAAGCGATAATCTGTTTAATGGTAGGAGTTTAGTATAAAATAGTATAATTATTACATAATGTCTATTACGAGCTTCTCTCTATGAATCGTTACTTGTATATCATAATAGAAATCCATAAATTACAAGTTTGAAGATTTTATTTATTGATGGGAATATATGAATAGTTGAAGTAAAGATAGCACTTAATAACGAAAAAAAAATAATGCTTCTTCTTCTTCTCCTGCTTTATTTAGGACTGTGTTCTGTTCCTGGGATGCAGATGTCCAACTGTCTCGCCATCTTTTAGGTTGTCTTCCTGCAGGTCGATTTTCTGATGGTACTTTATTTGCGGCTATATTTATCACTCTTTCAGAACATGCTCTTTCCACATGATCTCTCCAGTAGCGTCTTCTCAGTCTTCCCCATCGCACGACATCTTCTACATTGCAGATCTTTTTTATTTCGGATTTTTTTATTCTGTCTCGGGGTGTCGTTCCCGTAACGGATCGCATTGCAACTGCATACTTATTTCGACTTTTTTTGTAATATGTGCCTATTATACTTCAAACATTCAAAATACTGATTGATGGTTTTGGTTTTAATTTGGTAAAACTCCATTATATTTTTGAGATATATATTACAATACGAGTATGTATTGAAAACGTGATTGTTTTTTTGGATTTACATTGATGATTTTATTATTTATATTTATAAGAATATATAAATAATAGTGACAAATTTGTTTCGCCTTGCAAACATTGTTAATTCTCAAAGTTTGAGAATGCTCTTGAAGGCGAAAGAAATTTTATATATAAAAAACACATTCGAATTATTGTACTTAATACATTTTTACGATTCGATATTGTACATATAATATTATATTAGGAAAATCTAGCGTTAAAACTTTTCAGGAGTTTCTCTATTAAATATTTTAGATTAATATGACCGAAAACATATTGAAGATCCTTGAAATGTAGTGGCACGGAAGAATTTTGGAATTTTCTGGAGAGACGACGTCACAAATGTCGAGGTTCTGATTAAAATCAAAGGAAGAGAGCTTATACACATACATATTTTTTCTCTCATCTTTAGTATAATAATTTCCATGCCTAAACATAAAAACCATCACGATTAAAATAAAATATTTGTTAGTTTATTATGATTAATGGTTGGTTGTAAAGTAACTCCCTTATCGATCCACAATTTTGGAGCACACTGTGTATTTTAATGTAGATAATGGAAGAGTAATTTTTATAACCCTAAAAGCCGAATAAAAACAGATTCACAAAGCACCCTATAAGTTAATTTTATTACACCGGTTGAACTAATGACGTAATCTATTACACTCGCGTTACCTTAATACACACGTGGAAAAATAAGAGTTAGAACAAATTACCAAATCAGTAAGGTTTATTACTCCTCATTTACCGTATTCGCTCTTTAAGAATATATCTAGAACTCGCCACACTTTGTACGTAGCTTTGCATATTCGTCCCAAGTTTTTCATTACGAGTTCAGTGGGTAATTATTCACCCCAGCTTCCCCTTTGTGTGGAGATCCTTTAGAAACCGGAGCATCCAAAAGAGATGTAAGATAGAGGCTTTTCACTGCATTGATTACTTTTATATTGTTACTAAGCGAGAAAAAATAATGGTTCCGCAATCAGGGCGTATTTAAATTGTACCTTACGCAAACCAATGTTAATTTAAAATAACTTATTAAAAAGGGTAAAACACATCGGATGAATATTGAATTACAACCATTCCATAAATCAAGTACTTAAGAATTTATAATTTTAAATGTGATTGTTTTGTTAACACATGTATCATATTTCTCAAACTGGTTTCGGCTATAGGTTGATATAGGAGTATATTATATTTTAAATTTTTAGTGTTTGCAATCATGTTTATACCCAGCATCCAAACGTATACAGTTATGAAATTTAATTGTATCTCAATAGAGACGAAGATGCAAACTGGAAACTGAATATGGTTGATCAAGGTGTTTACAGGACTTATGGCCTGTCATTGGTTGGGTTAAGCGCATGCCATTCTGGTCAATTCTTTGGCATATAGATAGGAGTGATATCTCCAGGCGGCTTCTGAACAATGCGCTTATAGGCGATAGCCTTCACATTGTGTTAATAAAGTAGTTTGCTAAATGCTAAAAATTAATCTCCATAGATGGCGTTAGTGTGTGGATTATATAGATTAATCTTAAAAAGATTAACATGTGTAATCAAATCTACATAGATGGCCAATTGAAACTGACATGTGAAGATAAGTATTGATTTGTAGCATATATACAACCTCCAAAAATGTGTCTTACATGGTCATAAAGAAAATAGGTGGAATGGGGAATGTTGTAATTACATAAAGCATGCGCTTAACCCAACCAATGACAGGTCATAAGTCCTGTAAACACCTTGATCAACCATATTCAGTTTCCAGTTTGCATCTTCGTCTCTATTGAGATACAATTAAATTTCATGAATAAATCACCCACCATGGGTAAAATCCAGGATTCGTGTACAAGTATAAGTATACATTCACAAAAAATATATGTATACAGTTATACCCAAACTACTGACACTAGGTATATACATGTACACTGGAATGCATATAATTATACGACGACCCTTGTGGCCGAGTGTGAAGTGTGTGATGGTATGGAATTAACTAGAAAATATTACAACGATCCGAGTGGTTGAAGATGGGGGAAAATTTAGGGACGCGGGAAGCAGAGGAGACGCAGGGAGCGGGAGAGTGTAGACCCGAAGAGGGGGAGGGTATTTTAGCCAAGAGGGGTGGTGGAGCAAGGAGGCTAGGATATCGGGGCAGTTGATTTGGGGCTTAGTGACCGATCAGTCGTACCTAAGTATTAAATTTAGGTCGTGTTTTTGTTGTTCTGATTATCAAGAACTTCATTTTATTTTGTATACAAGTGGCACGAGGGTGCAGCATATGCAAAGTTAAAATTACTAGAATAAATTCAGTTTCCAGAACTGTCGAAGAAAAGCTAAGTCTAGATTTAAGAATTATTATTTTCAGGAATTGAAACAGACTTGACTTACGACTATCATAATTATGTTTGTATTTATGCATATGTTTACATGAGAGTCTAAATATAGTATAATATACATGTATCCCTTATATTGATTACCTCCCTTATTGCAAGCAGAATACAATAATTTTAACATATGGGCAACTTAAAAGACCCAACTTAGTAAACCACTTACTAATCAACCAACGATTATTGATTAGGGAAACACTAATTAGGGAAATGTAGCTCACTAACAAATATAATTCGATCTGTGTCTATATGACCTGATAATTACCTTCGTCAAATACAGCACAGATTGTTTTATTTGCCGCGCTGCAGAACCAACCTGCAATGGTTATGCCTGTATGTAGGGCAATCTTAATGCTTAATCGGGTCGCTTCGGAAGTTGACATATTTCGTGATAGTGTGAGTTGCCTCAGGGATGCAATATCAATGTTTTGATTCTTTTTAATTCTTAAGCTTAATACTAAAATTATAATTTTCTTTTTAATTTTTTCTTGGAAAAACACCTAATAACAATAATGATACTTTTTTTTCATTTGTTGGTTTTCATTATTACAATATTTGATCGTTGCACGTGTTTATCTCTAGTATATTATATAAAAAAATCTGGATTATGTATTTAAACTGTATAGAGCTGACTCAGTCAATATGGGAATATTCAATAATAAAAATAATATTTCAAAAATACTCCTGCAAAACGAGTATATTTCGAATCACCGAGTATACGAGATGCCAAATACGTGCGGTCCCCTACATGTCTCTGAACGTACTGACGCCGCGCGGCTCATTCGACTCGGCAACCAATCAAATTGCAAAAACTATCACCGCACTCATACATCGATACGAGATCTTCAATTTTTTTAATAAACTCTATAAAGTACTTGTTGCAAAGTAGAAAAGTTTTTCATATGCACATTTGAAAGGTAATTGGTCGGCTCAATATGTATGCATAATGCAGTTACCTCTGCAAGAGTCAAGGGGCTCGCAATAGTTAGTCTATTTTACGACGCAAACTTTCCGGGCAAATGTAATTTCATCCTTGCAAATGCTTTTCTATGGCTCCATGTTCCGAGCCGAGCTCTATCCGCTTTAATAGTCTTGTGCAACTTTTCCGAAGCTGGCTTTACCAGGCTGACTCTGTAACACTAAGCTAGCGCAAGGAAATAATTTTTCTGAAGCGTTTAGTTTTATTCTCGACTACATTATACCCATTTTAATTGTTTTTATAGCTGTTTTAAACTAGTTTAAATAAGTATCAAATAAAAAAAAAATACTCACTTATCAACAGTGATTGAATTATGAAAATAGCATTTTTTAAATGAAAATATGCATTTAATATTCTTACCTGTTAAGATTTGAATATGCGTTCAAATCGGACAATCCAGTTTGGGAACCACTGTTCTAGGGAATAGAATTCGTGGCTTTTAATCCAGGGGACTTGGGTTCAAGCCTGGACTCGACCAGATTCCTTTTTCATAATAATGTGTTATATTCTAATCATTTCGGAATAAACATAAAAAATTGTTGCTTCATTTATTTCAATCTTTGATCATTAAATAATATATTAAAGTTGTTTTATAATATATTGAGTTTTTTTAGGCATATGAGAAACGGTCATATGAATGCGCGAGGAACGGACGGGTGTATTTGTCTTACCGAAACTAATTACCAAGGAGAATAAAATAGATAATGTCACTTTAAATTAGACCTGAAGATTACTCATTTACAAACCCTGTAGCTAGACACTCTCTACGTGCAAGAACACTTAAGAGATGAACGTACAGTTGGACCTCATCATCCCACGAGACATTATATCTGTGTCACAAATTTCTATCTATTAATAAAAAAGGGAGTCTCATAAAAAATATAAAAATGGCGCACCACACTCGCGTAAATATTTTGTAACAGAAACTTTAACAACATTTAAATGGAATACTTGTTTAATTAAAAGGCGGGCCACACTGTGAACAACTTCGGTTTCCACCAACGAGCCAGACTAGAACAAACATAAAATTTGTCTTGTATAGGGCTTCTATCTCATTCTACGCCGGGTAAAATAATGCGTGGAAGAGAGATAAACGTACCATGTTTGTTGAATAGTTTTTAAAGGATAACCGTATGCAGAAACATCCGCGGCTTAACTCATGGTTTACTAAAATCGACGTTTTTACTACGTCTAGAACATGGTTTAAGTTTGAGTAATAACATTCAGTATACAAATTTTGGTTTCAAACCAGCTTGTTTATCACAGTGTGGCCCGCCTATTACTCTTCTTTTGAATGCAAACGCAAGGATATAATTTGTTAGCTTTCTCAATTACAGATTGCGCGGTCGTGTCGGCAATAAAGTTCCCGAGCTTTTTATTAACACCGTCTCAGTTCTGATAACCACTTTTTACTGGTAGCATAAAACTGCAGAGGCTTGGTTTGCTTTTATCACTAGATTGACTAATTTTCGTATGCTGGTAAGACATGAAAAACTTTGCCGATAAATTTAACATTATTTTACAGACACTGTGGGCACCAAAATACTTAATGTGACTCGCTAAGATGATACTATTTAATTTAGTATCCTAGCAGTATCATTTAAGAGATCTATCCTTGGAGAGTGAGTTTACCTGTGACACGTGACGGATCGTTTTTTGACGTCCGAGTAAATTAATTCTTTTTTGTATTATTTGTTCGCGAAACATCGTTTGCAATGGATTCGCCAACGTACATGAGTCTTCTGCAACAAGTTCTCGATCTGCATGTTAAATTTGACAAAATATCAGCATTTGTCGAATCATTGAAGAAATGTAATTGCCACCATGGCAGTGGTTCTACCGCCGCCGACACAAGTACATATGCATGTACTACGGGACTTGCGCCGGCTCTGCCGGTGTCGCCCCCCCCGGCCCCTCTGACGCCGCGGCCGAGTGATGCCGATACTTCCCGAGTGGGCCATTCGGCACCCGCACCGGCTCTGTGCAACACAGGACCAACAGAGCCGGCAAATGTTACAAGTGATACTAGCGCCGCGTCACATGCTGATGTAGCGGCTAGCGCACACGATGTGGGTGCGCGTACTTTGCCTCGCCCGGCTACACGGGCCTCGACACGTGCCGCTGCGCGTGTGGCATCATCCAATTCGCTCGCAGTACCCTCCACTTCCTACGCTGCTCAGGCATCACGGGTGGTTGTAGGGAGTGTCACCAAGGGAAAACGTCCTGTATCTGGTGTATCGGCTGCCAAGAAATCGAAGGACCCGACAACCGACGCATCAGGAGCTGCAGCAGTCAATACCCGTCCTCAGAATGATGGAGGGAATGGGAATATTGTCTCGCAGCCCAGTGTTCCGGGAGGGTGGAGTGTTGTTTCGGGAAGGCGTCGGCTCGCTGTCCGTGGTTCCCGCAAGGAGCAAACACCCACAACGTCCCAGAAAAACTTCCACTTTTATCCCTTCCATCCGGAAACCTCGGCGGAGGAGATGAAAACCTACTTAAATTCTCTGTGTAAGGCTTCGTATACGGTCCATAGAATGAAGCCCAGAGATGGTTCCTATGCGTCGTTCAAAATTGGCGTTCCTACGTCGGCCGTGTCGGAGGTCTTGAAGCCGAAACACTGGCCGCGACAGTCCTTTATTAAGGAGTGGCGGTCAAGTGTGGCGGCTCCTCGACTTCCGATGCTCAGCTGACGTGATAATTTTGGTATTCTGTATCAGAATGTTCGAGGATTGAAGACAAAATGCTCGACGTTTTACACCAGTGTTTTGGCGAGTGACGCAAATATAATTGCACTCTCCGAAACATGGCTTAATCCGAGTGTCTTCTCCTCTGAGCTTTTTGATACGGATTCATTCCTTGTTTTTAGGAGAGACAGAGACAACGGCAGTGGCCATAGGCAGGGTGGCGGTTGTCTTCTGGCTATCAGGAAAGAGGACGCGCTTATGGCCGAGCGCGTCCTCGGCCTTGAATCCAAAAATGAGGACTTATGGGTAAAACTGACTTACAACTCAAATGTCAATATTTTCTTATGCGTGGTATACATTCCCCCGGGATCTTCTTGGGATGTCTACAAACGCTTTTTTGATTCAATGCATATGAACCACGGTCTGATAGGAGATCGGAATGTCATTGTGATGGGGGACTTCAATCTTCACTCCGCGCGTGGGAGCGACAGTGTTCAGCAGGACCTGGAGTTCTTGTGCGCGGTGTTTGGGCTCACCCAGTGCAATGGTATTCTGAACTCTGATCTCAGAGTTCTTGACTTGATTCTGAGCAACATGAAGTTGAAAGTTTTTCGGTCATTGTTTCCTCTGGTACCCGAAGATAGTTACCATCCATCGCTGGAGTTTGTGTGTGACGGTAAGATGGTCTCGGGGGTCACTAGAGTACCCAAACATGATGCCAGCACCTTCCGCGGTTGGAATTTTGGGCGAGGAAACTTTGACAAACTTTATCATTTAATGACTCAGATTGATTGGAGTAGCTTATACAACTTGAATACCGTAAATGAAGCCTTACAATACTTTTACCGTATTTTATATAACATTTTTGATTTGTGCTTCCCCAGGAAACACATGAGCAATGGTGGACGGAGATATCCTAAGTGGTTTACTGAGGATATCATACGAAATATAAGGATGAAGCATGCTCATCATAAGAAGTGGAAAGCTACTGGCTCTCGTGGTGAGTATGAACAATTCAGTCACTACCGCTCGATGGTGGTTCGCAGTGTCCGATTGGCCTTTCGAACATATTCTTTTCGACAGAAGAATTCTTTTAACTAAACTTCGTAAAATTGGTCTAAGTGATACCTTAGTCCAATTTTTCAATAGTTACCTCTCCAATAGACAACAATTCGTAGCTTATGGACTCTTCCAATCCAATCAGTTCTCCACACCTTCTGGAGTTCCTCAGGGTTCCATCCTAGGGCCGTTGTTATTTACAATTTTTATAAATGATATTACTAAAAATATCAAATATTCCAATAGCCTCTTGTTTGCCGACGATTTAAAAATATTTCGAGAAATTAAATCTGTCGACGATTGTTTTAAACTCCAAAAAGACATTCACAGCGTCTTGGAATGGAGTAAAAGAAACAAATTGTATTTTAATATATCGAAGTGTTTCATCATGTCCTATACTAGGGCTCGCACGACGATCTATCACAGCTATACAATGGATGGTATATCACTGAATACGACTACGTCTTCGAAAGATTTGGGAGTTACATTCGATCCTAAATTATCTTTCAGTCTTCATATTACTTCAGTAAGTAATAGCTCCCATAAGATTTTGGGATTTGTTCTTAGGAATGGGAAAGATTTTACCAATTCAAAAGTTCTGAAGTTATTGTATAACTCTTTGGTAAGAAGTCGGTTGGAATTTGGTACACTGGTGTGGGCACCACATGAAAATAAATATTGCCTGTTGATTGAAAAGGTACAAAAAAAGTTCTTACGTTTTTTGTACCTCAAAGATAACGGTTATTACCCCTGGCTGTACCCAACTGATTTCTTGCTGGGTATGTTGGACTACCAATCATTAGAAATTAGACGAACTATCCATTTGGGTGTTCATTTTTTTCAACTGATTCGTGGTCGAATACATAACTCGGATATTTTGAATGACTTGACTTTGTTTGTCCCTGACAATTATCTGCGACAAAGGCAACATAGATTATTTCACCTGCCACTGTGTAGAACCAATTTACCTAAAGTTATGCCCGTGGGCAGGGCAATAATCCTTCTAAATCGCATCTCTTCGGATGTGGACATCTTTCACGATAGTGAGGCTTCCCTCAGAAAACATCTATCTCTTAAATAATGTGTTGTTCTTCTTATTGTTTCTAATTATTTATTTGGTCTTTATGTTTTAATTATCTGGTGTTTTTTGTGTTTTTGTCTATTTTTAAATTTCTTTATTGTATTTACTGTTTAAAATAATTTTTTTTTTTACCTACCTGTATAGTTATAAGCGCCTTGGTTTAATACTGTAATGTTTATGATTTAAAAATAAATTGAATTGAATTGAATTGAATATGTGGGCACCATTGAGGGTAATCTCATGGACGATCCCAAATCTTTTTGGAACTACGTCAAAAGCTTACGCAAAGATGGTGGCATGATAAACACCATGATGCATGGGGATAGAGAGGTTCGAGGTGCTGATATAGCGAATGCATTCGCTAAGCACTTCCTATCTGTCTATAGCAATATTCCCCCGCGGCTAAATCATAACGATGTGATCAATTCGAGTGCCGATACTACTCATAGCTTCAATGGTGTCAGTCAAATTGACATCTCAAACATAAAAATTTCAATTCAAGCCATGAAAAATTCGCATTCAATTGGCCCTGATTTTCTTCCTATCTTCTTTTTAAAAGGATGCTCTGAATTTTTGGTACCTCCTCTCCACTTCATTTTCAACCTCTCAGTAAATACTGATACCTTTCCCGATTTGTGGAAAATCTCCAAGATCAGTCCCATCTTCAAGAGCGGCCCGAGAGAATCAGTTGAAAACTACAGACCTGTAGCAATACTGTCTGCTCCGGCCAAACTCTTCGAATCTATTATTTATAAAATGATTCTCCCTAGAGTTGAACCCTTCATAATTCCAGAACAACACGGATTCAGGAAGGGGCGCTCTACTGAAACCAATCTTATGATTTTCACAGAATATGTGACAAGGGCTTTGGACAATGGTCACCAGGTTGACTGCTCTTATAATGACTTTTCCAAAGCCTTTGATACCGTCAACCATGATGTACTTCTGCGAAAGCTGTCGGAAATTGGTTTCTCTTCTAAGTTGGTTTTATTTTTTATTAGCTACCTGAGGGAAAGGAAACAGTTTGCCTCATACGGTATATTTCAATCTGCACTTTTTCCCGTATATTCCGGAGTGCCACAGGGCTCAAACCTTGGTCCACTCCTCTTCACCATCTTCATTAATGATGTCGCGAGGGTTATACAATTTTCGCGATTTCTTTTATTTGCAGATGATCTTAAATTATTCCTTGAGATAAAAAGCCCCGAAGATTGCCTCCATCTCCAGTCAGATATAAATAATATCGTCCGCTGGAGTAAAACCAATCAAATTTATTTCAATATCTCAAAATGCGTAATTTTATCTTTTACAAGAGCATTGCGTACTGTTTATTACAGATACACAATGGATAACCAGCAACTTAAGCGTGTTTCAACGATAAAGGATCTTGGTATCGTTTATGAAAGTAGGCTGACTTTCCATGCTCACATCGAGAGAATATGTGGAGTTGCACTGAAAATGTTGGGATTTATTCTCCGAACTGGTAGAGTTTTCAAGAATCCCTATGTTTTGCGAATTTTGTACAACTCATTGGTCCGGAGCCGGCTCGAGTGTGGCTCGGTGATATGGAGTCCCCACGAGGCGAGATACTCGCTCATGTTGGAGAGGGTTCAGAAAAGATTTCTGAGATATCTCTACATGAGGGAGTTTGGTAGCTATCCGTGGCTTTATCCCACTGCATTCCTCTTGGGCATGCTGGGGACCAATAGTTTACAGATAAGAAGGGATGGGTGCACACTTACCCATTTCTTCAGACTTATCAGGGGATTCTTTGAGAACTCCGTCATCTTGGAGGCTATCCATCTTTATGTTCCGGATGGCTATCTTCGACAGCGTCAGCACAGACTGTTTTATCTCCCAGCATGCAGAACCAACCTGCCTCTGGTGATGCCGGTGGGGAGAGCAATCAAACTGCTGAACATGATCGCTTCGGAGATCGATGTCTTTCATATTCGTGAAAGTACATTCAGAAGACAAATACTCTTGACTTTGGAGAGTATTTTGTATTCCTAATGTCGAACCATCTCTCATGCGTTCCTGGTATTATATATTCCTTATGTTTTACCTGTTCTCAATAGATGCCTTAAACAATAAAAAATGTTTGTAATGTCTTTTGAGAAAATAAACTGATTTGATTTGATTTGATTTGAAGTGACCTAAAATCACTATCACATAAAATATAATCGCTGTTATTCGTTGCTGTTGTGAGGTGGGTTCCTCACAGGAGGGGCAATTAATATTCTAAAGTAAAAATTAATGTTTCTTTAATACGGGTTTGTATCAAAACTAATACCAACAACAACAAACCATCACGCTGTTTCCCTGCATGGGTTTGGCAGAGAGAATGGACCGCCACACTACTCTATCCTGACATATCTCTCTAGATCAGTGTTTCTTAACCGTATTGAAAGAATCGCTCCCTCTACCACAGTAAAATTATCCAACCCCCCCCACACACTAAATGCGAAATTCAAAATTTACACTTTTCTCTACGTATGTATTTTACGTAATCGAATTCCTATTATAAATAAAAAAAATATGAGATATAAAAATAAAACACGTGATTATTTTTATAAACAGTATGTATTTATAGCTGTTTTTGTCATATTAACATACAACATTATAATAAAACACAACATTATAATATTATTTCAATAAAATAGTACATGGAATATTGAATTTTTAATAAAAAATAAATTATATGAGATCCTTGAGCCTCATGCCAATTTCGTAATATTAGGTTCAAATTTACTTAAATACATTCTCAAATCTCCTCTTTGGCTTATTTGTAATCGATTTCGATTTTCGTAATCTTATTTTTGTATTTCGACATAACGCCAACTGGAACTCCCGCAGCGCCCCCTAAATTCTAAAAAATTATAAACGCCACCCCAGACCTCTAAAACGCCCACAAGGGGGCGCAGGCGCCCCCGTTAAGAATCACTGCTCTAGATTCTTCCACATTCATACAGCGAGTCATACACGCACGTCGATTCATCCGGCTTCTAACATGACCAACCTTTAAAATTTGATTAATTTGATCATGCCATGATTTTCTCGGTCTCCCTCGACTCCGTACTCCATTTACATCGTTAACGTTTACTTTTTTAACAATTATTTCTTCACCCATGCGCTCCATATTTCCGAAACAACGCAGCGATCCTTTCATAATCTTGTTCATAATACCTTCTTTCGCTCTATATTCCTTTCTAATATCAGCATTTGAGATTCTGTCGTACATCGTTCTACCACACAAACTAATATCATATTTCATAAAATCAAAATGTATAATTTAAATTATATTCTTAATCTTTTTTTTGTATACAACAGGTAGTTGGAACCTAATTACTGTGCACAATTTGTTTTTAGCTATTATATCGATTCTCGTGACATGTGATAGGTCGCTAATCTATCAAAGTCAGACCAAACAGACCAAAGTCAGTGTGACAATCACACTGCCATCGGGAATCGAATCTTGAACCTTCAATATGGCAGTCAGAGCTCTTTCCACTCTGCCACGAAGGTATCTTCTTATTTTTTCTTCTTTTTGGTGTTACATCCCGGTGCGGTATTTAAAAACTGTCTTCCACTGACTCCTGTCCTATTGTGAACGGCTGCTAAATAACAAAGGCGTTCATCATTACAGCTCGTTCGTTCATGGATAGTATGTTTTTCAGCAATTTCTTCCCATGCTTACTCCTTTCCAATTCTAGCATTGAAGCCCTCCAATACTATAAGCGCATCATGTTGATAGACATATATTTGTATAATTTTATCTCAATAGAGACGAAGATGTAAATTGTTTTTGGAAACAGAATATGGTGGTCGAGGCGTTTACAGGACTTATGACCTGTCATTGGTTGGGTTAAGCGATCGCTTTATGGTAACAACATTCCTCATTCCGCCTTTCTTACGACCACCACGTCCGTCAAGTTTTTGAAAGATGTATATATGCTATGTACTATGTAGAGAAACACTTCATATTTTTAGGTGTATCTACATTAGCGTCAATCTTTAAAAATGATTAACCCGCATTGGGTAAAATCCAGTATTTGTCTACAAGTAAAGTATTTGTATACATTGAAAAAAACATTTACTTTTTAAGTTTCTAACCTGATTGGTTTGAAGCAAAGTCTATTGCTAGTTCTTGGGGTGCCAACTGGGCCTTTAATGTGGTAGTTTACCGTTGCTTTCCACATTTTTTTGTATACTACAGGTGCGCAATCTAATAAATGTGTACATTATTTTAGCTATTGACACTTATGACATGTTATAGTGATGCTAGTTGTAGCAAGTTTATAATAATTTTTGTTATCACTTGAATTCTACCAGACCAATGACAGCGTGAGATTTTTTTTAACACTGTCATTAAATTATTACTCTTGGTATTATGTATTTATAAATAAAAGCCGTTAAATATTTTTATAAATACAAAATACCAAGAGTATATGGATTCATATGTAAAAATCAAAAAACGTTTTGGAAAATACCAACCGTTATATTTTAACACAAAATGTCGTTGATGTCCAATTTTACAGGAATGCTCTAAAAATAATATCCAAACATTCAACCCTTATTTTTATTTTCGTGTCAAGCTGTTAAATTAAACGTGCCGTTAGCAGGTCTTCAGCAAATAAAATATTTTATTGCCCTAAAATTGTATATCGCGTTTTATCTGAAAACGAAAAAAATAATCAGTAATATTCCGTAAATTCTTTTTAACAGCCTCTGGCCATTTTTTTACTTTTCAATAAAAGCTTTCGTGTTGTGTATTAAGTGCTGTTTGGATTTAGAAAAAAAGGATTAAACGGAGTACCTATATTATAAATATTTCAAATTGGAAAAAAATCGGATGAAAGAATTATAATGAAATACTTATTTAATAATGTTACCATAATCATTCTGTATCATATTTTCATCTTCACGATCTTATGTATTCTGTTTTAAAAAATATTTTTACCAAATCTGATCAGGTCAGTCAATTAGTTTTCTTGCATTTTTCTAATGGTATCTGTTTTTTTTTACTTATTTTATTCTTCAGATAAGTAGTTTTTAAATCCTCTGTATACTAAGCTAAATAATCAAGTTGACAAAGCATAATGAAAATCTATTTAAATGATCAGAATTAAAATATTTCTTCACTTAATCTGCTACACAATCTCCTCTGCGGGTTTTTGAAAAACCGAAAATTCAAGTGTTAAATATTATTTTATAAAATATGCTTAGACATATTAACTTATATTTATTTATTTATTGTTCTTACACAAACAAAGTATCTAATAAACAATAATGATAAGTAATAAAAAATATATATTAAAACAGATTAGATGCCTCAGTTAGATGTGCACACCCAATTACATAACAAGACATGAACTTGATGTTTTCATTTAATAATGTTGTTTTATATGTTTAAACAGAATTATCGAATCGTTCTGCATGCGTGACACGGTGTATGAATGTTGAGGAAACGAGCGAAGTATGTCAGAAAAATGTAGTGTGGTGGTTCATTATTTATATCTACCCCTTCGGAGAGACGACGCAATGGTTGGCTAATTAATTAGATACCGTTATCAAATGACTTAAATAGCACACTTTATTTCGAAAAAAATCACATACGAAATCATGATTCAAATTCAAAGATGTTTAAAAACTGGTAAAAAAATTAAAAAGAACATTTTAATCGCGATTTTTAGGGAAAAAACCTTACTATTGTAGTAACGTGATACGCATAAAAAAAATATGCGCTATTGTTTGAACAGTTCCTAGTTCCCATTGGATTTTCACAATCGCCCTTGCCTGGCTAGCATCACGTAGCGATGGGTTCTGCATTGTTCTGGGCTAATCCCGCAGGGTTGGGGCTCTAATCTCTCAGGCAGCCGATTAAGGGAAGGCGGGGGCGAAACAAGAGCCGTTTTGTGATGTTGGTTTCAAAAGAACATACAACGATATATACATAAATAATCAATTCAAGAAGCTTTAATGTTAGTTGCAAAAGAACATGTAACGATTTATACATAAAAATCAATTTATGGAGCTTTAATGTTGGTTTCAAAAGAACATTCAACGATGTATACATAAAAATCAATTCAAGAATCTTTAATGTTGGTTACAAAAAAATATGCCACGATGTATACATAAAAATAAATTAATGAAGCTTTAATGTTGGTTTCAAAAGAACATACAACGAACTAACTAACTAACTAACCATCACGCCGTCTCCCCGAAAGGGTAGGCAGAAAGAATGGACTGTCACACTTTTACTGATGCGGCACTCCATCCTTCTCTTTTCGCTCCGCGGGAGACGCGGTGTGATGGGTTGCGAACCTCATCGCCACACATGTTACGATGTATACATAAAAATCAATTCAAGGAGCTTTAATGTTGGTTTCAAAAGAATATCAAATCAAATCAAATCAGTTTATTTTCTCAAAAGACATTACAGTGTCTTAAATTATATCTAAAAAAATATGAACTACTATTTGAGCCTCTATTTCGACATTGAAGGGTTTGCAGGGCTCGCTATCGATATACAGGCAAAAAGGAAAGTAGTTTTTAAAAAAAAATCACTTTCTTTTTTGAAATTGAACTTCCATCAAGAAATTTCAGTAAAATCATTAGATTGTCTTTTATCTTAAGTTTTATTACGAATTAAAACGTCTCTTTTCTAGAATTTTTATTACAGTTTATAGGAATGACATATTTTGCCTTTCTAAGGCATCATCGAATGTCTTAGACATTTGATAATGTCTTTGAAAGGCGAAACACGTCATTGCCATAAATTAAAATAAGATTTTAAGAAAACAGAAACTTTCTTTAGTATTAATTATTTAAAATGGATTTTTACATAATTGATATAAGATTTAAAAAAAAGTATTGTATAGTTATTGAATGATACAATATCCTCAATGAATAATGCAATTATTTCGCAAACGCCAACTTTTTATCCTAAGATTCTTAGGTTCTCTCTCATAAAATTTGGAGGAAAAATGTATTATTTAAACTTAATAAAATTACATGAACAGTATTGTTAGACTCCAAGTGAAAACTTTTTCGCAGTAAATAAAATATCAAAGCGTACGTTTTCTTAATTTTTTATTATATTACAAACGTGGAAGTGACTTTTATTAACGCAACCTTATAAATGATAACCATAAAATAAAATAAATTTCAAAAAAATATACAAATCCATTTCCTGAACATTAATAAACTAATGTGTTTTACGTCTTTATTAAACTAACAATTAACAGTTTTCAGATATAAAATGTTAGACATAGAAAGCGAAGAAAAACTACCAAATTAAAAAGGTCAAAGTGGCATACCGAGAACCAGCACATATATTGGACTTTGCTGCAAACCCATTCCTAGTATTGAAACTGGAAAAACAAATGTTCAAATATTTTGAAACAAACGAATTTCGAACACAGTTCATTTGGAAGGTTACGTAATCATTTGACTTGTAGCATTGGTAAGTGTGCGTCATTATCACTATTATTTTTAGTAGCAGTACGTTATATGATTTTGTTTTCATATTATGTATTTTTGTTCACGAATCACCGCAGCTCTTCTATAGCGCTCTCTTTGAGAGTTTACTCGAGATGCGATGAGAAAGTCGGCCATGTAAACAGGCGCCCTCTGCGACGGATTAATATTACCCGTGGAGCAACGGAACTCTCCTGTAATTAAATGCATTTTCACTCTGCAAACTGAATGGAGACGCCATTAATTATTTTGATGCAAGGGGTACTTAGATTATAAAATATTAAAAAAAAATTCCCGTGAAGAGTTCATAGTTTATTTTTATAAAACTAGTCTCAACGAGATTAAATCAGTTAATATTTTATATAATTAATACGAATAAAAACGTCAGTTTTCTAGAAGTTTTATTATATTTTATGGGAATGATATGTTTCGCACTTCTAAGGCATTGCAGGCATTATCAAATGACATTTCATAATGCCTTTGAAGGGCGAAACATGTCATACCTATAAAATATAATAAAATTTCTTTAAAAGTAGGGTTTTCATTCGTATTAATTATTTAATATGGAGTTTTACATCATTTTTCAAGAAACAATAAATAAGTTGTTGGTTGGTTAGCTATATTTACTAGAAATAATCTAACTAAGCATTTGTTGCAGTCTTTATCTTGTCGTTGTTGCAGTAATTTGATATTTGTATTTGGTTTTATATCAAATCAACCTCAGTATAATTAATTTTTCTTATGTAATTAATATAATTAATACGAATAAAAACGTCAGTTTTCTAGAAGTTTTATTATATTTTCTGGTATTGACATGTTTTGCCCTTCTAAGGCATTATTTAATGACATTTGATAATGCCTTAGAACGGCGAAACATGTCATTCCCATAAAATATACTAAAACTTCTAGAAAACGGATGTTTTAATTCGTATAAATTATTTAATGTGGAGTTTTGCATCATTGTTCAATATATAATTTTTCTTATCATTTTTACGTAATTTGTTTGTAAAAAATGTCTTTACGAGATACGCAGAGATACGATGATGAACATAATACTTGCCTAATGTAACCTAAATAACAGAGTATAGTAACAGAATAACAGTACTTGGATTACGATTAGCAACTAAATATGGCCATGGCATATTTTGCCATTCAGAAATAAAGGATTAATTTATTGAAAGATAAGATTATGAAAAGCATTCAATCTCTTCAAAAAACTACACATAAATATAAAAATTAATTGAAATTGAAGTTGTATGATGACCAACATGTCTAGAGAATGAATCCTATAAGAATTCCATACATGGTGTACATGGATTACCAGATGTACAGCATCCACCAGGGAGACCCCCAAAACAATAAAGAGACAGCTGGAGTTCAGCATCATAAGGAAAATCATGTAATAACAGGCCTTTAAGTCTACAACAAGTTGAAGAAGAAGAAGAGGTAGTTGTCGTTTCAAAGTAATTAAATAATTAATAAAGTTTGTGAATAAAATGTAAACTCAATAGCCCATAGCGATAATACTTAGAAAACGTTTTGTTAATGCGATAGATTTTGAAAAAAACTTGAGATAAAGGGTTTATACTTATTGTTGATATTGTATACGTAAATATTTGATCCACTAAACCTTAGAACGGCAAAGCCTTCCAGACCTGAGGCGCCGAGCACGGGAGGACTTAACAGAAAGGTCTTGGCTCTCTTCCGTAAATCCGACCCTTATTTTCTCTATCTGGGCGTAAAAGAAATCAGAGATAAGTTGCACCTGTCGATACCTCTTTGATATAAATAGAGATGTTCTCTTTCCTTTGTTCCTCAGAAGGGTGAAGGTCAGTTTTCCTTTATTAATTCCGATAGGGGCCGATATTCCGACCTAAGGTCCCTACAAGCATAAAAAACTAAATTTTTAATAGAATTTATTCAAATCAAATTCTTTATAATGTTTATACAAACTAACTAACTAACTTACCATCACGCCAACTCCCCGAAAGGGTAGGCAGAAATAATGGACTGCCACACTTTTCTTTCCTGACATATTTCTCTCGATTCCTCAACATTCATATACCGTGTCATGCACGCGCGTCGATCTCTATGACTCTTCACGTGGCCGACATTCATTATTTGATTAATTTGATCGTGCCACGTTTTCCTCGGTCTTCCTCTATTTCTAGTCCCATTTACATCGTTAACATATGCTTTTTTTACCATTCTTTCTTCATTTATTATTTCCATGTGTCCAAACCATCTTAATGATCCTTTCATTATTTTGTTCATAACACCATCTTTCACTTCTTATATTTTCATTCGACACTATCACACACAGAGTATCCACACATTCGTCTAAAAGATATCATTTCTACTGCATTTATTCTACTTTCATCCTTCTTCTGCCAGTTCCATGCTTCGCTTACATACATAATGGTTGGTATAAGAACACCATTGTATCGTTACATAAATATATTACATGTATCATTTAATAAATTTGTATTTTTTGTTCTCTAAACTAAACAGTTATTTTTAAAAAATTTAAATGTATTTTTCCTTTGTATTGTATTGATTTTAAAATGCGTTTTTTTAAGTCATTCATTGTTCAGTTTTTTGTTATATATTAACTTACACCCGAAGATGGAGGTCTCTTTAAGTGGATAATAAACAAAGTTATTCTTCAATTTCTAAAGTGTATTACAATGGAATTCCGCAGTGCAAATGCCTTAACATTCAATAAATTGATTAGTTTAGTTTGTGTATCTCCCTGAGAAAGCTCGGTATACTATAAACTATTTGACATGTTTAACAAACGTATTTATAAATAAATAATTAAATGACAAAGTTAATATATTCGTATGATATCGGCAAAAATACAGTTTTTAGTAAAAAATAGTATTATTGTTATTCCTGTTAAAATTTTAAACACTGTAATAATATCACAATTTATTTTTATTCACTGAGAGTGTCGCGACAGCTGTTTCGCTAACCGATGTTGGCATCATCAGATGTTACAATAAAACTAACAATAAAAAATAAAAGTTTTATTGTAACACCTAATGATGCCAAATTCGGTTGGCGAAACAGCTGTCGCGACACTCTCAGTGAATAAAAATAAATTGTGATGTTATCACAGTTCTTTAAATTTTAACAGGAATAAAAATACTACTCTTTTAAGGATTAATTGTATCTCAATAGAGACGATGATGTATATTTTTTGGAAATAGAATATGGTAGTCGAGGCGTTTACAGGACTTATGGCATGTCATTGGTTGGGTTAAGCGATCTCTTTATGTTAACAACATTCCCGTTCAAAAAACAAAAAATACTAGTATTTTCTACTTTATTTTTGCGGACATCATACGTATCAGTGATGCCATAACTCACTAACGCCATCTATTGTTCGATTGTAAAAACTTAAAAGGCAACCCTCGTAGATGAATTCATTCTAAAACTTGTCGAACGTTTTTACAAAGGACACTCTTTACACCCTAACCCCACAATAAAATACCTCTCAAATTACGACCCAAACACCTCCAGCCGCCACAAGCGCCCAAAATCGATCCTCCTTCAGAGAAACACTCCGGGCTACACAAATGTATGTTAACTTCATCATTTAATTATTTATTTATAAATACGTTTGTTTAATAAGATGCATGTCGAATAGTTTAAATTCGAGGCAAGCTTCTCAGTTAGGCGATATTAATAATACTCGTATTTGATTTTTATTATTTCTTTAAAAAAAGGTAACTAGAATTGGCAGGGTAAGTGGAATACTTATTGTAAAGTATCGTTTTTTTTATTGAGATAAAACTTTGTCCGTAAAAGGGATTAGAGATTTTTTTTATACTATTGTACAGAAAATAAATGTATGCTTTTAAAATTTAACGATTTGCAAAAGCAAGTACTCGTTCAAAGTACTTTTGCTATTTTTGTCTGCGACAAACAGAAAGGAATTTAATTGCGAGCATCGACGTGAATCATGAAAAGTAATGAGATTACAAAACATTATACTTTAAATTTAGTAAGGAATACCTTTTCTTCTTAAAATTGTTTCCTCTCGAAATAACTCATATTTTCAGGTACTTGTTAAAATGAACGAATAAATTAGATCATTCTTAATCACTACGAATGAAAACGTCAGTTTTCTAGAAGTTTTATTATAATTGCGTAGATTTTCACGGTTGG